>CM054002.1:14406726-14695124 GCA_028641665.1 Chelonus formosanus
TGAAAGTAATTTGGCGCCCTAGGTAAAATAGTTTTGGTCTTCCAAGGATGGTTCTAATCAGGATGCTCACCTGAAGAAAGGTGCGTTATGGAGTAAACCCTTTAGGAGGCAGAAAAATAACGTTACAACATATACTAGCTTTTACTTCATAAGTAACAGTTACGCCAAGTTTTTGGTTGTTACGTTTATTGTCATAAAACGTACTAAATTTCGTTTTAAAAAAAAACCACTAAAAAATAAAATTCATTTCAATTATTGTTGATTTTTAGATTTGAAAACTTGGCGTTTAATGGTTTTAAGACTTTTTGTAATATTATCATTGTCGTTATTTATGTTTGGCGCATTTTTTTGTACAGCCCAGAAGGAGGGGACTGTTTTTGGTGGAATCTTACGATTTTTTGTACATATTAACTGAAAAAGAATATTAATAAAAAATATCTGTTTAGAGAATACTTTAATTATTTGTATATTCGCGCTCGAGCAAGACTATTTTGTTACCAACTTTATAATCCGTTAGTCAGGAAACTTCATGGCAATCAAAAACTCTTATCACCAACTTGACAAAAAAAAACGTATCATTGCTCCATGAATAGACTCTCATTTTACTCATTTTTGTCGCAACGAAATTTTTTAATTTCTTATATTATAAATGAAACAATGATGATACTCCATAGTATGCTTAATCGAAAGCCAACAATTACTTTCCGTGCAAATTCTTAATTTTAGCCCATGTTTATGTCATAATAAGAAAATATTTTAATTTTGAAAATGATAACACGCAAAAATCATCCTATAGCTTGTATGGAGACACTGCAGTGCCTCGTTGTGACGTAAGGGCAGGATGGCAGCGATTTATGCTTGCGTACGAGACACTACCGTATCTCTTGATTTACTTGAAAGAATTACTGCATAAAATTTTAAATCCATCATATTTCTTTAGCTGATTGAAGAATACGTTTTTCCATTCTAAATCATTAATGGGACGTAATAAACGATACATAATAATAGATTAATTGAAAAGAGTGTTTAGTAATAATTTCGATATGTATTGCTTTTTGATGGAATGAAAAAAAAGTACTAAGTTCATGTGTTTTTATAGAAGACAATGACTTCATGTGTTTTTATAACAGATATGTATCGTTTATGAGTAATGAGTAGAATTCATGTTTAAATTTGTTTCTCAGAGATACGTATTGTTTTCAAAAATTAGAAAAAAAAAAAAAAACAATTATTTTGTCTAGTTCATACAATAAATTTCTAAATTGTATGCAACGCAACTTCAGAACTAAGCTAGTTAACTCTAATCTTTATGTAAGCATTGATAAACCTCTTTATAAACAATATTAGGTGTACGATTGCCACTCGCTGAAATTACAGCATTCGAGGGATCACTGACACGTGAACATGCAACATATAATTGTCCATGAATGAAACAACTTTGGCTTAAATCAATGCCAATCTTCTTTAAAGTTTGACCTTGCGATTTATTTATAGTCATCGCAAAACTTACACTAATCGGAAATTGTAATCTTTTGAATTGAAATGGGTAGTTTGATTCGATGATGGGTATTTTGGGTATGAAAGCGGTTTCACCTATGCCACAACCTGATACAATCACAGCTTTAATTATATTCTTTTGTAAAGAAACTACTTGCAATCTAGTGCCATTGCAAAGTTTCGGTGGATTTCAATTGCGAAGGAGCATGATGGAAATACCAATTTTCAATTCTATTTTATGAAGTGGAAGACCAGGTGCATTTATGCTGTTTAAGAATCCTACTGGATAATACACTTCCTCATAGGATTGACACATCGTATTTATAGATAAGTATATTGCTGACGTACGAGGTATCTTATCAATGATGCGGTTATTAATAAACCATACCTAATCATTTCTTGGTGGTAGAATTGATCTCTCACATGAATCTTCTTTAGAGGTAAGATTGTGAATATCGTCATAAATGTTCGATATCAATATGTAAATATCTGTAACAATCTGGCTAAGTGCAGTTTGAATTTCAATGTCATGGTTAGCATTGATTTCTGGATATTTTCCTTCACCAAAGTCTAGAAGAACTCTACAAAATTCTGAATCACCTGATTGTGCCCTCATATTCAGTTTCGAATGAAGCCTTTCAATATGTTTCCAAAGTACTGAACGTTTTAAACATGCATGGATTTCATTCGCTCGTGTGCCTTTAGTAATGACCGGTAATGTCTGTCTAAAATCTTCAGTAAATAAAAATGTTACTCCACCGAATAGTTAATCATTATTTCTTAAATCTTACATTGTTCTATTTATAGGTTCAATAGATACTTTGTTAGCCATAGTACATTCATCCCATACTACAATAACACAGTCCCGTCAAACTTTGGTTTTGTGCCTATTCTTGGATATTCCATATACTGGATTTTCAATATGATGGGCTTCAATTGGTATGTTAAACATAGAGTGAACTGTTTTTTCCCCGGGAAGTAATGTTGCAGCAATTCTTGATGATGCTACTGCTATAGCAATTTTTCATTTGCACGTATTTTTGCTAATGTAAGGTTAATTAAAAAAGTTTTGCCAGTACCACCTGGAGCATCTAAACAATATACCCCACCAGCACGTCTATATGTTTTATCAATAAGGATTCGATAAATTCGTCTCTGTTCGGTATTTAACCTTGGTTCATTATGGTTTATGGTATGTTAAAGTTCAAGTAGATCAAAGTTGGTTCGTTCCATGTATTCTTTGTTTAATGTACCGCTAGAATCATCATCAGTTATCTGTGAAGACGGTAAACCTTAATAATTAATGGTGTTTCCTCCTATTGAAAGTACAATATTTCGTAATGCAAAAAGTGCACGATTAGTAATATGTACAATATGAGCGTTTATGTCGACATCTAGATATTATCGTTCAAGATTTCTTTTAAAATCTTCAATAAAGTGACTTTTAAAGTTATTTCATAATTCTAATAGATTAAAAACATTACAGAAAACTAATATGATAGCGAACAATTAACGCAATTCAGATAGTCTGCTACTTATAGTGGCATCTGATAACGTATCGTGCCAGTGAGTGTCGCCTTCTAATAAACCAAGAGCTAAACATGCTGCTTGATGTGTTGGGTGTAGAGTACCATTGACAATTTTTAGACTTTCAAATGAGGTTGGTCCTCTTATAACATGTAACAACATCCGAAGATAATGACATTCATGATTATTTGGCTGTATTGTATATACTCTTCCAAAACTATTTTCGTAAAATATACCTGGATGGCCTTTAACGGGAGTCCCACGACGTCATCGTTGGAAAATTCTTTGACGTTTATTGAATGTATAGTAAGATAGTACTTCTTCATAAAGTAAAATACTTGCAAATTCATCTCTTTGATGTAAATTAAAAAATGCAGGCAACGTTATATTCCTTGGAGTTTCGAGTACTTCTCGGACATTACTTGGATCAAAATGAACTCTTTGACAGTTTTCCATATGTATGTTCAAATGTGTAACTGGAGGAAAACGTTCATGAATAGAAAATAATAAGATGCACCTGACTGCTTCTGAAGTACTTACATATCTGCCACTTTGATATGAAGTTATTTCATCATTTCGATTCTGTGCACTAGAAACAGCCAAATCCGAACCTTTGTTGACATATTTGCAAATATACTTTATTGATTCTACACTACCACAGAGTTCAACATTGATATGTGCATTGAATATTGGTAATAGTATCACTAAAAATGGAACAATCCAGCGATTATCAATTCCAAAACTGTTCGTCCGGGATTGAATTGTTGCTTTTCTACCACCATTTTCAGGTGATCGACGCCTGTAAAATGGATACTCATCTTTACCTGTTATAGTTTCTATTCCAAATGGTTTTGGAAAATTTTTGATACAACTTCCATTTTTCATGTAAGAAGATTGTGGATTGTGTGCACCATATGGACCATGTACCATGTGTGCTTCTACTATATCAAATAATTTAGGATCTTCTTCTTTATTAGGCAGTTCTGTATAGATAAGATCATCAATTTGTTCTGTGGTAATTTTTATTTCTAGCTGTATAAAAATGTAAACATGAGGCAAGCCACGTTTTTGCCATTCAACACTGCACATATATCAGCGGACAGATCCAAAAATTTTTCCTTTTACTAGAAGACCCATCACTATTGTCAATTTTTGTTTGAACACTCTCAACATTATATCATGACGATCAGAAGTTCATTGCTCCGGTAAGAGTTCATTAGTAATTTCATCCTATTTAGGTTTAATCGTGAATATTATTAAAAAATCGGGACGACCATATTTCCTGACATAACAGAACGCATCTTGTGTACGTTCGTGCATGTATCGAGGCCTTCCTACGGATGATGAAGGCAATATTACTACTCTTCCTAAATTTTCTACATCTTCGTTTTGATTGATAGCATCTCGGAGATGAATGTAATTTTTGACTCTAAGTTTTTTCTGATTAAAACGCATGTAATTAAGCCTTTCTGTTTCAATCTTTGCATACATATCGACCAAGTACTGATTAAATAATTTTTTATAGCAATGCAAATGATTGTACTCCTCTTTTCTAATCATCAATCGGTAACAATAGTATTGATGTGCAGATACTTATTCTATAACACTCGTTTGACGTGTGTTAGGATCAACTTGATATATCAAATATATATATATATATAAAATATAAATGTTTGTAAACAAAAACTAATTAACATTACTACAACAGTCATCTATATCTGTACTAATGTATAAATTTCGAGTGTCAGTCTGTACGGGGTGATCATGAAAACGGCTGAACCAATTTCAATAAAACTTTGCAGACATAAAGAAGGAGCGGTCAGAAGTAACATAAGCTACTTTTTGTAAATGTTGATTGTTTAAAACAATTAAATTTGTTATAAACAATAGAAAGCGAGATCTTTTCAACACATTTGAATTTTTTCGAGGCGTAATTTTTTCTTTTGATAAAATAAAGTTACTGACAATGTGAACTAAATGTAAACGAATTGTTTTTTGTTTATAACAATTCAACTTGTTGTAAACAATGGAAAACGGGATCTTTTCAACATATTTGAAATTTTTCAAGGCGTAATTTTTTCTTCAATGAAATAAAATTACTTACTTCGTGGAACGTAATTATATAGAGAAAAGCTAAGTATAATAATACACTCGAAAAAATGTACTAATTTATCAAAATACCTTGACAAAAAGTTTATTGTCCTTCCTGCACATTAAATTATCGATTTACTCTTGATTCAAAATTACTAAAATTTGTTTATATAATGGCTAATTTGTGAAATTAAATTTTTTTGTGCTATTTCACTTTATGCCTATTTTCTCTACTTTATGCGGACAGAGTCGCGGGAATTCGCTAGTTTTTCATACACAATTGAAAATGGTGTCTAAAGAAAAAATTCAAATTTTTCTATCAAATTATGCATGTTCAGCAAAAACAATGTTGTAAACAGGCCGATTCGATCCGAAAAATATTTGATTTGTTTATAACGATTGTTTTCGTTATAAACAATCAAAAGCCAGGTCTAATGAAACGATTCCAATTTCTCTTATTGAACTATGTTTGGTTAGTCATAATTATATTGAGGACTATTCAATTTTAACAGAAAACGATTATTTGAGACGATTATAGGCAATTTTGCGTTAAAAAAATTAACATCTATCGAATAGATTCTTTTGATCATTGTTTATAACAAATTCAATTGTTATAAACAGAAGGAGTACGTTTCCATGCATTCTATTTGGTTTGTAACTTTATTTACCAGAAGAAAAAATTACACGTTGGAAAAACTTGAATGTGTTACGTAGATCCCGTTTTCTACTGTTTACAACAAATTTAATTGTTATAAACAATTTACATGAACGAAAATTAGACTATAACCTTCCTTATAACGCCCTCCACGTGTCTGCAAAGTTCCGTTGCAATCGGATTAGCCATTTCGGAGATTACCCCGGACAGATAGACAGACACCAGAATTTAATATAGTAGTACAGATAATAGATTATATCAGAGCAGCGCTATGGCATTGGCCTAAGACTTAGCAACAACGATTTATAGTTTTATCACAGATCAACAGATATGCTTAGGAATGAGCTATCAATTATTTTAAAACTAAGCAACAAATCCTTCAAATGTAAGAACAATAGGCAGCACAGCAAAATTTCAGGTACATTTCGCTTGTTCTAACAGTTTGTCAATACTAAAACTGAGAATTTACCAGTAGATCCAACTAGAATACTGATAATTATAAAGCCAAAATCACAAAAGTGTTTAAGCGTTTCGTATTAGATCTAACAGTTTATATACGAATATGACTTGGTAATAAGTATTTCTATAAGTAATCCACGCATCAGAGGCAAATAGGTAGTTAGACAATCTCAACTTAAATAACTCAAGACTAGTGGCTTGAATCACAGTAGTAGGAAGACTCTCCCAGAGACGAACAGCCTTAACAACAAAAGAATTGTCGTAATAGGAAGATTTGAAGGGAAAAATAAAAGATGTCATATCATTCCTAAGTGCTGATAGCGTCTCTGGAAGCGTCGACTCAGGGTATTGTCAACAAAAAGTTCACGCAAATAGGCAGGTCTCCCCACCTCTAGTAACTTATAAAAACAGCAGGCTGAAGAGTAGGTCCTACGAGCACCAATTGACAACCACTCAAGCTTACGCCTAAAGGGAGTAATATGCTCATCTTTTCGTTAATTATAAATAAACGTGATTGCACAATTAAATGCCCGCTGTAGCTTGTTATCATTATCAGCTGTAGCATCACTGAGTACTACGCCACAGTAGTCGATCAATGGCAGGATAGTTGCTGAGACCAATAACCTCCTATGATCAGTTGAAAATATATTTCAACGAGTTTTCAATGAATGTAAAGTTCTGTTTACCCTGTACACTGTCTGAGTAAGGTTTTCATTTTATGATAGATTGTACATTAGATACATACCTAGGCACTTTGTCGTCTTAACGTAGGGCAGTGCCGCACCATTCATTATAATCAAAGGTAGGTGGTCGTTTTCTAAAGCCTGTAACTTGTGCCTGGAGCCCAAAATTATAGCTTTTGTTTTGTTCAAATTAAATTCAAGACCATTTTCAACAGCTCAATTGGCAACCACCTGAGCATCCGCAGTTACAAGTCTTATAGCATCAGCCAATTGATATGGTTTGAAATGAAGATAAATATGCTTATCATGAGCAAACAAGCCATGCTTACAGAAGGTCAACCTAGCAACGATCGAATTCATACCTACCGAGAATAATAACGGACCTAAGACCGAGCCGTAAGGAACACCGGAGATCGTCTCCAATAATTCAACTGGAATACCCAATTTATCTATCGCAGACTGCGATCTGCCAGACAGATACGAGTAGAAACAAGTTACAGTTTTTAGGGAGAACCCCAACTCAAAGAGTGACATCAAGATGATTTTTAGATCAACATAATCGAAGGCTTTGGTTAGATTGAATAGAACCAATACTGTTAGTTCCCCATTGTCCATTGCCAACTTAATATCATTTGTCAATTTCAGCAGGGCTGTTTGTGTACTATGATATTTCCTCAACCCTAATTGGAGTGAATCAAACAAATTATTAACTTCAAGATAGTAGACTACCTGAGCAGCAACCAGACTTTCAAATACTTTACCCAAATGAGAGAGATTTGCTATTGGCCTAGTATCCGATGGTGAGCGTGGTACAGCGATCTTATTTAAAGGCAGAATAAAAACTCTTTTCCATAGGTCAGGACAGATACCTGGTTCAAGAGACCTATGAAAAATCGTCAAATGATAAGGACAGACCACAGACAATTGATCCTTGAGCCGTCTGAGGTCCAAACCATTCGGACTTTTACCTTTGGATTTCGAAAGAGTTAGACGTAATACATTCAGTAGATCAGAAACATCAATAGGAATCCAATCAATCGAACAAGATACTATAATGTTAACACACTGAGGTAAATTTTCAACAAAGTTTTGTAAACAGGCAGGGTGCTTTCTAACAATGTTGACAAAGTGTACGTTCAAGTCCCCAGCATCAAAAAAATCCAGTGGCGGAGATGAACGTGAACCAATTAGGCCAAAATACTTAAGTTTACTCTAGATTGACTTACCCGGGGGGAGACTTTCCAATGTGGTTTTCAGGAAGGATTCTTGAGCTAATTTTATTTCAACCTCCAACTCTTTTCTACATACTTTGAAGAAAGTAAGGAAACTGGGATTACCAGTTATACGAGCCTTTTTATAAAGTTTATCACGCTCACGACATTTGGACTTTAGTAATTTGGTTAACTAAGATTTAGAAGGACCTCGCTCTTCACGGGAGATAAACGGTGCATGAAGATCTAAACTTTCTAAAATTCCATCTAGAAATCGCCTTAAAAGAAGATTTGGGTCTAGCAACTCGGTACCTGAAACTTCAAAATCAATCAGATTCACGATAGCATTTCCCAACTCGAGGGCATTACAGTTTCCAAAATTTCTAAAGGTCAGTGTTTTGCGACTAGGCAATTGTTTTTCCAGGATGTATTCACAAAACAAATAATCATGACCGTCAATGGAAGGAACAGTAGACTTAAAATAATTCCCTAGTTTGACCTGATTATCCAACAAAATAACATCCAACCATGAGTTTCTATTGGAATCGTGATAGGTGGCACCAAAAGGTATACAGAATAAGGAGGATTCAAGGATGAATGTCCTTAGATCTCTCGTTAGATGGTTGTCTTGCAGAAGGCCTTCGGTACACATAGGAAAGTAACAAGTGCTCATCAGTAAGAAGAGTAATATCTAGGATTTGAAACTCAGGTTAGTTAAGTGATTCAGATTTTGCGGTGCATAACAACTTTGCCTACAAAGAGTTATGGATAAGACAGGCAATACCACCAATTCTAATAAAAGGACCAGTACTAGGATGCACAACTAAATATTCAACATATTTATCTGAATAAATAAATAACTATTGGGTGTCAGCAATAAATTCAACGTAAGTAATCATTTATTATTTTACCTATCTGCTTGTTCTTGAGACCTATTTGTTGCCTGATGTGATAATGTGTCTTGAGTAGCTAGAAAAATCGATATCCTCACATATCTCTTACATGTATTTGCATTACACCTAATCTATCTCGAAATTACCACCAAATAAACGCGGGGTCTCCACTCCCAAGAAGGTTGGAGAAGTCGTTTTTCTTTAACTTAAACTATGAGACTGCTAGCCAGTTATGGGACGTAACAAAAAAACAAATTTTGTGTTCTAACAGTCATGTCGAAAAATCAAATCAACACTCCTGAAGATTTTACTGTATTCTATTTGACGGTGTCGCTGAGAAAAAAAATTATTCAACGTTATGTTCCATGTTTTAAATTCAATCCTATTCATTACAAAATAGTCACAAACAATTCCAAATATAAAAAGATTTAATGAGAAATATTATTCATATCATACTTGCATTCATATAGATTAAGGGATTCTTCTAAATATAGTAATGACGATTATAAGTACCTTCATGAGAAACTGCTCACCTTATCAATATGTTCGTTAACGTCATCAAATCGAGATTCGAAATTATCAAAATGTTGAATTTTCCGACCAATTACCATCAATGCTTTTCGTAATTGCTCATCTACCTGACGATCACGGAATTCATGTCTTTCTAATTTTTCTGTATTCTCTCGCATAATGTGAGCAAGACTGAGAATTGCACTTCTGATATCTTCATGACTAAAAGAAAAAAATTAGTAAATTTAACAAACAATTCACTACAAATCGTAGTACTTTATTTTAATGTACCTAAAGTGTTTTAGAATGCCCGTTACCCATTTGATTAAAAACCGTTCAAACGACACATGATTATTTTTTTCATTACAATCTTAATAAGATTTATTCTATTGAATCAATTTTCTATTTAAAATTTCATAGTTTACGTATTCAATTAATTTTTTAGTCACTTTTCACGTACTTGGAAGTGTTAAAAGAGTAATTACAATGTTAATCAAATAGGTTGCGTCATCTTGAAACACTTTAAGTGCATTGAAATATAACACTTATAAAATTAGAAGTTGCTGTGAAATATCGTTATAGAAGTAGATTAAATAGGAGAAGTTAGTTTGTCTAATTAGCTATTTATGTTACAAAAAGCATAATTAGGTCACTTACAGCATGACATTTCTATCAACAATATTTTACTATTAATGATAATTGAATACAGTCTAGAATGCTAAAATGGAGCAAAAACTCATTAATCACATTTTTTTAAGAACGAATGTATTGATATTTTTTTTCTCTAAGTTTAAGTATGTAAAAATCTCTATCGAACTTTCGGAAACTGATATCCCGTAAAAGAGTCGAACAAAGTCATTACAAAGGGTCTAGCCAGATAAGTATAACGAGTCAGCCCCCAATTAGAAACCTATATTGAAACGTATGGTTTAAAATCGACTTAATGTACAATCACAATTTACGTACATTTCGTGACCAGCTTCTGTTTTGTCTTTGAAATATGGAAAAAAAAACCATACGCATGACAATTATTCAAAGTAATATATTTCAAAAACTAATTAAGCTAGAGAAGTGAAACCAACGGGAACCTTTTGGTTTTATTGCAGAGTACATTATATAATTTTTTTTAATTTTTATGAATTTTTTCAAGTAAAATATATATATAAAAAAAAAATCATAATTTTTTTTTCCATCTTCTTTAAGGCTTACAATCACAAAAATGAGATATGTTATCGTTACGTCCTGACGTCCTCCACTTTAGTTTTTGGTTTAATTTAATAAATAAGTTTCAGTTACATATTCCTTCACAAGTATAAAAATGATTTTTTACCAATACACTCAAGCTCTACGCACATGTCCTTGCAGCAGGCGAAAGCCAATGCGGACGCGCGGGGACTTGGTGTTCAAGCAAACAGTAATCATTTAAATATTAAATAATTGATCTCCTGATAACCAGGTGATTTTTAGTGAATATTTAGGAAATATTCATGCTACTTAAATGAAACTGAATATCGTTACGGAAATTTAATAGGTTCAATGGTTTACGAATAAATTTAGTATAAAAATGCCAAGCGGCAAGGGCATTACACACCGCTAGCACGACTGCGTAGTTGGCGGCTTCGAGGCCGGTAGAGTAGGGTACTCGGGCGCACGGCTAACGTATACCTTCTTGCCTTCATGCTCTCCTAATACTCTGCGAAACGGAGAGCCACTTTATTTATTGAATAAATAGGTAAATATTAACAATTTACCTGACACATTTTTGGCACTTATGCTCCTGAAGGGGTACTTCACCCAATAGGACCCCAAAATTCTCCAAATTTTACACTTTAAATTTCCCACAAAATAAACCCAAAGAAACGTATATGCACACATACACACTTACCAACCGATGTGCGTTCACACGCAGCACCAGCTTAAAATTTAGACAAAGGCGAGATTGAATATTAGTTAACCGGACGTTCCCAAGACGAAATTCCAGTTATTATAGATAAGAATAGCAATATTTTATTACAAATACCCGAAAACGCGAGAAATTGCTTTGGTTCAGGACAAAAAAATAATCAAATTGTTTAAAACTTAAATAAATGTAAGGGGTGGCGGCTGCACACCCATAGCTGGTCCACATCCCCTAAAAATTAGGAAAAACCTGAAAAACATACATTTAAAACATATATCATATAACACGATAAAAGAATATCAAGATGATGGGCAGAAAGGCAGCGTCAGCGATAGGGCCCCGAGAGCTCAACGTTGTCGAGTCTATCTGAAAACTCCTGACGCTGCTCCTGTATCACCATGGATACAGCAACGTCGGAAGCCAAGCTCCGGAGCTGCCGTCGTCACTGACGCGATCTCTCTCGTCAGTCAACCGCAAAAACTCGAAGAGTGTACATTACATTCCTTGAGCAATTGTAAAACCCAACTTATTTGTATCGATATTCGACTTTGTAATTTTCTTTTTTTTTTACTCTCTGATAAAATCATTCTAAATATAAACCACAATTTTTCTTGATTTTTCTTTTTCTTCTTTTTTTTTTATTTTACTCCTTTTTTTTTATTTTTATTTTTATTTTCTCCGATTCCCCGTTAAGACCACGCACATAGAATTAACCCTCTTTTTTTTTGTTATTCCCCTGTTTGAGACGCAGTTATGCATAACGCATGCGAACAGTTATCCGTTTTGAATTATTTTTCCTTCCCCAACCCATAACCCAAAAGAAAATCAAATTACCATGGTGCGTGACTGCAATTTGTCCTTCTTACTCCCAGATAATATTTACAATAAGACAATTATTTTATTAAAGGACTTATAGATTTTCAAGTGCGCGGATATTTTCATTCACGTTTATTTTAGTAACGTCGCAGTTTGCCCGCATACAGGATTACTGAGTTAGATTAATTGATGTACGAGTTTTATTTTCTTTTGGAAGATATTGTGTGCAATTTATTGAGTACCAGTGTTGTGCATTTGTGCCGTGAATTCATTGACTTTGAATTTATTGGCGAGTGCAGATGCGCCGTATCCTAAAGGCCCACTACCAGGGACTCACTCAGCTGGACAACATTTTTGGAGGACCCCGAGCTACACAGGATCCATCAACCTCCAAAGGAATCACCATCCTTAGTGACGAAGTCCTTTTGGATTGAGTAATTATCCTGGTGATCCCCAAGGACGTCCAGTGAACTCTGTGTTTTTCGAGTGTCGAACAGTGTCCTTGGTTGTGAATATTTTATTTTTTTTTTCTGCATCATGAGCAACTCTCCAGCAACCATGGTAAGTAGTTAAGTTTTGTTTGTTTCTTTTTTTATAATTTTTCTTTCCTTTTATTTTCCTCATGAAGTTTTATTTTGAAATTTCGCGGTTTAAGGTTGAGTAAGAGCACCGTATTACTCGGCAGCTTTACAATTTCTTTTACTTTTCTCTGTTTCGAATTTAAACGCGCTAAATGTGCCTCACAGGCGACACCTGTCTGCGTCATTAAATTTTAAACTCGTCATAAACTAGAAATTTTACACAAAACACGGAATAATAAGTCAGGACGTCACAGTTATTCTACGTTATGTGCACTATTACTCATAAACATTACGTGAAAAAAAAATTGGTGCAACACTTCGAAAAAAAATAAAATGTGAGTCGCGCCATGTAATGTATGGATATAATGCACGCAGTCACGATTGTAAACAAATAAGTTCGCAGAGTCCGATTCATCTTTTATGGTGGCTCGAAACTTTGCGACGAATACGTCGTCTTGTCATTTGTATTGCTCTAACAGTTCGTGACTTGTGGGAGGTCAATAATACTGAACACACCAAGTCGAGCTAATTAATAGACATTCATAAACATTCAGTGATAAATCAGTGACAGACATTCACCAAGTATTTGAGAAATCAAACTTGTATTATTGTGTACCTGTTGATAGTGTTAAATAAACTTGTTATAATTTTTGTTAAACTAAGACCTGTCTACCATTTACTCTGACCTGGCACACTCATCCCTATTCTTAAACGGTTAGGCTCATTTCATTTTTGAGAATTCTCAATAAATGTAATAACAATTTCTCTAAAAATTTACATTCTCTAACATATAATCGTGCGTATAGAGAGCTTTCTTTGGTGGTAAAAACTCAAAAACTTACTTCTTTGGAGGATGCAGTGCAATATGCTCCGGCGGTGGAAAGCGAAGAGAAATCGCGTGATGAAATGTCCAAATTTCAGAATCTTAGTTTAGAGGAAACTCGATATTGCGAATATTGTGACCACGAAGGATATACTACCCTTCGATGTTTTAAATCCAAACCTTAACAACATCAACACGATCTGAAACACAAGTTAGACAAGTTCAAGCGCAAGTTGAAGGTGAAGCTAAATTTTGTAAGTATTGCAGAAGAAACAGACACGATATCTCTGAATGCCGTAAAAGAATGTATAATAACTCTAGAAGAGCTCAAAATTCACATAACAATACTAACCTCAATCAAAGTCAAAGAATTAACAGCTTGAATACTAATAACGAACCTGACTCTTCTGATTCCGAACCTTTAAACTCCGATACTATTCCGGTAGCTGCCGTACCACGCAGTATCGACAATATCCAGGCAGAACAGTAAAAATAAGCTATTTGAGTGTCACAACTTCCGTCAATCTCAATATTACCCAAGCAAAAAAGAATCCACTCGAAATGCTTTTCGATAGTAAGGCTACCGTCTCAGTTATGAAACTCTCAAAACTTCGCGGAGATACACCCCGCTATGATAATATCAAATTTATCATTAATGAACTTTCGAACGAAAATATAGAAACTCTCGGATATTGTCACCGAGAGCTAACTATAGAAAACTCGAAATATCCGGTCCTTTTCCACGTAGTAAAGGACTCTTTTCTAATATCATTCGCAGGTATCCTCGGGAATGATATCCTTACTCAATTCAAAACAAATGTTAATAACGCGCAAAACGAACTACGTTTTGCAAATGGCTCAATTCCTTTGATATATCGATCACAAAATCTAATTCCTGAACCTAATACTCCAGCATCTCAAAATGCCCAATTCAATTTTAAAAAGATCCGGTTCCTCAACCAACCTACATTCACAGCATCAACGCTCGAACTGAAACGATAGTCACTTTAAAAGTAAAAAATTCTGCCCCATAGAGGGTTTAATCGACAGAAAGTAAATTCACGACGGCGTTTACCTCTCTGGTAGCTTAGGTGAAGTCGATAAAAACGGATTCGCGAGAACCACTATCCTTAACACAACTGATACTGATTGCGAAATCAATATCCCGGAAATCGATATTGATCTTATGTCTGAGTACGACATAAGAATAATGAATCTACAACACAAAATCAACTCCTCCACAAATCACGAATCTTCTCGACTATCTTCATTAATAAAAAGTATCCGTGTTGCTCACCTTAATCACGAGAAGATAGCTCACCTATTACCAATTTGTACAGATTTAAATTATTTATTCTGTCTAAAAGGAGATAAACTCACAAACATTAATTCTTCAGACCATAAAATTCTGACAACTGACGACATACCAATAAACGAAAAAATGCACCGACTTCCCGAAGCTTTCAAAGATAAAGTAGCTAGGAAGATCTCAGAAATGGAAAACGACGGTAGAGTAAGAAATTCAGAGTCTCTGTGGAATGCACCGGTGTGGGTTATGCCCAAGAGAAAGAACGCTTCCGGCAAACAAAAATGGCGTGTCGTTATTGACTACCGGAAACTAAACGACAAAACTATTGGCGACGCGTACCCACTACCTAACATAACTGACATCCTTGATCAGCTAGGCGGGTCTAAATATTTCGGAACACTAGATCTAGCTTCTGGATTTCACCAAATCCCTATTCGAGAACAAGACATAGCAAAAACAGCATTTTCGACCTCACAAGGTCATTATGAATTTATTAGGATGCATTTTGGGTTAAAATGACCCTGCAACCTTCCAGAGGCACATGAACATAGTTTTAGCGAAGATCCAATGTTTCCAATGTCTAGTGTACCTCAACAATATAATCATTTTTGCTGACTGCTTAGAAATACATGGAAAACGATTACAGGAAGTATTTGAACGACTCACACAACATACTCTAAAGATTCAACCTGATAAATGCGATTTTTTAAGACGCGAGGTAATATATCTTGGGCATCAAATATCCGAATCAGGCGCGCAACCTGATCCCGCTAAAGTCACAGCTGTGTCGAACTTTTCGGCCCCTAAAACACGTGAAGAAATTCAATCATTTCTCGGACTTGGCAGTTACTACAGGCAATTTATAGAAAATTTCAGTGACATAGTCAAACCGATGACTAGTTTATCAAAATTATACTACGCTGTAATTAAATCGAGTTCTTGAGATAAGCCTATCCTCACGGACATTTTCCTTACATTCCTGAACTTGAAAAATCAACTCTTAAAAGAAAACCGAACTCCCATTAATATTTCAAAACCAGCTAGCGAGTTTAAAACTCTTCGTTGGGACAAAATCCGCGCATTAATCCGATTTATTTTTAAACACTCCACCGTTTGAGTAAAATTATTTTCAAATAATTTAATAGTACCTAACCCTGACGAAACAAAGAATATTCTAGAAGAATACCATTCCACTCCAGCAGCAGGTCATACTGATCATTTGAAAACTTATAAAAGAAAAAAAAAATTGTATAAATGGCCACGTATGAAGCAAGACATAAACAACTTTGTGAACTCGTGCGACTCGTGCCAAAGAAACAAATTAAATCGAAGGAAGAATAAAAATCCAATGATAATCACGACAACTTCGGCTAGACCTTTTCCAAAAATTGCATTAAATATCGTAGGACCGTTGACACTCACAGAATCAAGGAATAAATACGTCCTAACTCTTGAGGATCATCTGAGTGAGTTTTTTCAGGCGTACACCATTCCTTGTCACCATTCAGTAACCATCGCTCACAAAATAACTAGGCGATTTATTTGTAAATTCGAACAACCAGAAGAAATACTAACCGATCAGGAAAAAGATTTTACTCCATCTTTGCTAAAAGGAGTGGCAAAACTGTTTAAAATGAAACAAATCCCAACAATAGCTTATTACCCTCAATCGAATGGGGCACTGGAAAAAAGCCACGCCACCCTTGCTGACTATCTTAAACATTTCATAAACATCAACTCAACAGATTGGGATAAATGAATCGATTTTGCAATGTTTGCATATAACACTACCGACCATTCATCCGCAAATTTATCACCTTACGAACTAATCTTTGGGTATCGAGCCATCCCACCAAGTGCTATCACCAAACCTGTGGAATTCAGGTATACATACGACGACTATATCGATGACCTGACTTACAAACTACGCTGATCACACGAGATAGCATGAAAAATTAAATAAGTTCTAAGCAACGAAGTAAAATTGTGAAGTAACCTATCACGTAGGTCCTTACGAAATCTTGAGAGTAGATTCTCTAGCAAACGTTACTTTGAAAATTAAAAACAAACTTTTTACAGTTCATAAAAATCGAGTCAAACTTGCAAGCCAATTAAAAAAAAAAATTGTTACAGCTTTGCACTTCCGGCGCTCGCTCGGTACCAAATCCACAACCTCGACCACAACCCTGGGATTTACTACGAAGAGTCAGGAAAACTTGGTCTCTATGACAATACCTGGAAACTGGTAACATAGCTGGACGTTTCACAACTCGATAAAAAATTGGTCCTCGTCGAGAACATTTTAAGCCAAACTAAGTTACTATGTGAATTAAATCCAATGTATGCTTGTCATACCTCTCTGCTACTATTAGATCAACTTTCTCCAGAATTAAAGAAAGTTAAAACAAAGCTAAAACAATTATTAGGAATTAATAAAGTGAAACGCGCATGGTTTAATGCTATTAGAACTGTTTTTAAGACTATTACAGGGAACCTCGACAACGACGACGCACAACGTTACGACTCAATGATATCTCGACTACAAAAAGACGAACACGAATTAACAATAATACTTAAATCACAAGTTCAGGTAGTTAGTACGACAATAGCAAACTTTAACGAAACTATAACTAATTTTCAAAAAAGATTTTGAACGACAACCTCGAATCAATAAAAAAATTTATGACCGATTACTCTATACGAACAGTACACATGGACATGGAAATGAAAGTTGAAAGTCATTTGTCTTATCTATTTCTCCTATATACAGAATTACGTACTGAACTATCTACTCTTTTAAACTCAATTTTGTTTGCCAGAAGCGACGTCTTACATCCGAGAATAATAAGTCCTGGCCAGTACATCAATGAGCTGAAAAGGACAATGACACATGTCCCTCCAGGTTATCATGATCCCTACATACTAGATAACGCAAATGCTCATTCACTCCTAAATCTTATTACACTATAAGCTTATTACTCCGAGTATCGAATCGTATTTATTATCAACACTCCTCTAGTACGCGACACGCTGTTTAATTTATACAATCTCATACCTCTTCCTTGAGTACGGGATTCGAGCCAGTATATTTTCATTCGGCCATCTCACAAATACCTACTGGTCTCCGAAACCAAAAATCAATACTTATGGATTGAAGATGTATTACATTGTAAAAGCTCCGACTCGAAATTTTATGTATGTAAATTGTCATACCCAATTTATTCATTTTCCTTGCGAAATAGAGCTATTATCAGCAAAGAGGAGTAATCCAAAAAATTGTGATACTAGAATCGTACAATTTACTGACGAAAAATGGTATAAACTGAAGAATAAAAATTTTCGGATCTATATATCACCATCACCAATTTCTGTTACTATTTTTTGTATATCATCCAAAGTAATCGAAATCCGCCTTCAAGGAACTGGAATTTTCGAGTTGAAACTGCTTTGTAAAGCTTATACGCCAGGAACGTTACTTGCTGCGAAAAGCTCTTTCACGAGCAAGTGTACTATAAAAACCCCTCCGTTTAATGTTACTTAAGACAATTGTTGCGATATAAAAAATTCTACTCCACTTAACATACCTGTAATGCAGCAACTACCCAAAACAGATGTTAATTTAGATGATTTAAATATTGCTAGCCATAAGTTATCTATAATTTCAAATATGATAGACGACTTAGAAAAACGAGATATGTTAGATTATAAGATATCTGTTTTCACGTACATTGGTTATGTTGTATGTGTTATGATTATCTTATATACTGTCTTTAGATGTTGCAGCTGCAATAGAAGATATAATCTTCATCCATTTAATCGTAGACGTAGTGATGAAAATCTAAAAGAATGCTCTAAATTGATAAACTACTTCACGTTTAACATTTGTAATACTTCTAAAATAAGAAGGAAACCTATTTCTGTAACTATACCACTAGAGACGTTACCAGGCGGATACTCTGAATCTGGTCCCGTATCAGAACCACTAAGACCTATACGCTCCAGTGGTATAACTAAAGATAAGTTTTAATATAAAACATTACCTTTAACTTAAGGGGAGAGTTGTTATAGTGATTGTAAAACCCTCCACGTCAATATAAAAATTTGCTTTATTTATAATTAACTATAACTGCCTAAACGCATATTATATTACTATTACTTTCTCATAGTCATAAGATACTTTACTTTAAAGATTGTATTATGATTTGTCAGCAAAACGTTGGGAGCTACAAGCTAACCCAACGAGCGATTTTGTGTTAAGTTATAGATGGTATCCAGACTTAGAAGAAGCAATATCTATGTACTTTGCCTCGACAAATATTCAATAAAAATTATTCAAGTGAATTCAACCTCACAGTGTTGAAAATTGATTCATTACACAATTAAATTTGTTATAAACAATAAAAAACAGGATCTATTCAACATATGTGAGTTTTTCCTACACGTAATTTTTTTTTTTACTCGAATAAAATGAGTCGATTTTTTTCGTTAATAATCATTTCATTCCATATAGACAATTATGAACGGGATCTTTTCGACACTTTTCAGTAGTTCCAACTCGTAATTATTTTTTTTTTTTTCACTAGAATAAAGTTGCAAACCGTGTAAAATGTCTAGGAACCTATTTTCTTCTGTAAATAAGAATTGAATTAGTTACAAACAATAGAAAACGGGATCTATTCAACGTATTGGAGTTTTCTTGACGTAAAAATTTCTCTTTCAGTCGAATAAAGTTACAAACTAAGTAATTTATCAAAGTAAGTTTAGATACGCTGATTGTACTTTCTGAACATCAATTTTTTAAATTATTCGTGCATTTAACATAACTTACATACGTTGATATAATTCAAGTCGAAAAATTTCACCTGTTTTACGACTCTTTTCTGAAGACTGAATTTGTCCTAAGAAGACTACTGTTTCATTACTGATACCATAAAATAATCAAGTTTATTTTTCTTCGTGATATTCAATAATAGGCAGAATAACAGATCTTTTTTTTGTTTGTTTTTGTCCTTCGAACTGACAAATTACGGTTGAATAAGTCCATGAGTAATACATTTATTTATTATGTACAAAAGCATCTATTGAATATAAAACAACATTCTACAGAAAATTATTAAATAATTTAAATAATGAAATAAAACAAAAAATAGCAGTAGCCAATACTAATAACGGAATTATCATAAAAATGATCACCGTTATTCGCTTGTGTGTTCCATTGTATAGCCTTTCGCAAAATTTTTATGAATTGAACTCATGATTTTTGTTCACTTTTAATGTTTCTTCCACTTGTTTGTTTCATCTCGAATCGAACTTGCGGCCCTTAGAATCCTAAGTCTAGCACGTTGCCACTAGGCCATTTAAACTTTGAGAATAATGATGTTACATTTTATTCTTAAGTTACACATTTGACTGTATATATGATAAGAAGAAGATAATGAGACTGAATTAAAACAAGCGGAGAAAAACAGAGGAAGATGAGGACAAAAATAGATGAACTGAAGTTTGAAGGAGAGGAACAGAATTAGATCCACAATTAAGGAAGAAATCCAACTAATTTCAGAGTAAAACTAGTAAAATCATCAATTTTAGACATAGAACAGACTAAATTTTTCGACTCGGGAATGGCTAATTTGTTGATCAAATTTTTTTATATTTTTTTACTTCACCCTCTCTTCCTCTACATTACATGGACAAAGTGCAGGAATTCGGTAGTACTTCATAAAATTTTGGTGTCTGTCTGTCCGGGGTAACCTCTGAAACCGCTAATCCGATTTCAACCAAACTTCGCGAACACCTAGAGAGCATCATTGGAAAGGTTATAACGATTTTTTGTTCATAAAAATTGTTTATAACAGTAGGATTTGTTATGAACAATTAAAAACGGGATCTATTCAACATATTTGAGTTTTTCCAACGTGAAATTTTTTATTTTACTAGAATAAAGTTACAAACCATGTAAAATGTCTAGGAACCTATTTCTTTCGTTAAGAAATACAACATTTTTATAGAGGTTATTAAAAAGACCTTGGCGATGAGGAAGCGTGTGAAATGGATATAAGATTACACGATGAAATTAGATTTTTTGAAGTGAAACTTTTCTATGCACGCTTGACTTGGGGAGTGAACTGGCGAGCGCGTGACGTAAGCGTTACGAAAAGTGTGATCAGGCAAGGCGAACGGAAATTGGGTGGGGGATATAATCAAGAGACAGCAGTGCGCGCGCACATTTTCTTTCTCTTCTTCTCTCATAGCCAAATACGTTCCGTATATCTCAGCACACTGCAGGCCTATCAGTATCACAGTGTAGAAGCAAAAGGGAGCAGTGCGCGCACACATTTTCTTTCTCTCTTTCTCTTATAGCAAGTAAATGAAATATGTATATATTTCAGTCAGTAGTTCGTTTGTGAGTTTACTAGCTTTACGCAAACGCTGATTCTTTGGCTATTTTTCGTATTTCTATCACGTTTTGAATAATTTTATGAATTAATATTTCATTCAATACATTTAATATTTTACGTTTAAAGTGAATAAAATCGTTAATTCATTTTTAAGTTCATGTCATCATGTGTTGCAACTAATTATAACAGGAGATTTCAATATTCATTTCGCATCATAAGATGGACAACTCTTGGTAAACTTTCTACAAGATAAATTAGAACTACAAATAGATAATAATGAGCCAACTACAAGACATGGAACAACAATCGATGCAGTTTTTTCTAGATATCTGTCTAATTTTAATTCGAAAATATATGTATCTTATTTCTCATACTATAAGCCTATTGTCTCGGTTTTACAATTAACCGCAGTAATTACTGATGTATTCAATAGTGGAAATGATGCATAGAAAGGGATCTATGCAAATATATTAATCTAGCAATGAAAACATGAAATAGACTTAAATATTCGTAGAATATTAATATATGTATACTTGTATGTATCGTACACCCACATATATGTATATATGTATGTATAAAAAAAAAAATTGGCCGTGACTGGGATCGGACCCTGCCTGGCAAAATTAAAGTCTAGTGTTCTGACCACGGCGCCAACATACATTCATTAAAAACTTCTATGTTTATAAATGATGAACTGGAGGCTTGGGGACAGAGGGTAGGGATATAGCTTGCCGGCGAAGTGTCGGGACTCGCCGCGGATTGTTTCAACTATTTTTTAATGTTTATTATGACAAATTGTTTAAAAAAATCGTACAACTAATGTAGCTAATGTAGAGATGCGTTTCTCTACACATTTCAATTTTTTATTACTCTTCCGTTATTGATTCAAAGAATAATTATTGAAAAAAAATTAAAATTGACATTTAAAATTAATTTTAGCAAGCTAAAATTGCAATTATATGAAATTTTAACAAAAAAGAAAAGGAAAAAAATCTTGTCGTAACTGGGTTTGAACCCGGCTCGGCAAAATAAAAATCGAGTGCTCTAATTACAGAGCTAGCAAATAAACGTTTAAGATGTTTTCATTTATAAATCATAATATAGACTACTCTGTGCTCTGTCTTTCTCGGAACAGCTGATTTATAACTTTTTTAATTTCTTGGTGCTCTGAGGCTCGCTTTTTGCAAGGCATCTCTGAAAATTATCATTTTTCTAACGATTTCGCTATTACCTACTCAACATTGGTTGACGTTGAGCTTTCGCCATCTACCGCACAAAGGGAGGGCGCAAAGTCAACTTCGGAATTTTTTTTTTGTACAGCCCAGCCTTAAGGCTGGGCTGAAGCCAGAAAACTGTCTTATTCCCCCTACCCAAATACATTGAATCGTAGGTTTCTAATTTCTCCGCGAATTAACGTTTTTACTTAAAAATTTTGGTCCCAATAACAATTTTGATTATCCAATTGATTTTTTTAATAAAAAAATTAAAAAAGAAAATTGAATGATTATGAATTGATTTGCCGCGCTTCACCGCCAGAATGGCCGCTACGAGGTTATGAAATGAAATCATAAAATATTTATTTTCTATCCAATTTCAGCGTCTAAATGTTGTCTAGCATACTGCTTGCAACATTTCTAAGCATAAAAAAAATTATTTTACGTAATAAAATTGAATAATTACGAAGAACTTAGAAACCTACAATTTGGGACAATTACCGTTGAAAATTAGTTCAAAGAAGTCCAACAGATAGCAGCACTATGCTCTCAATTGACCCAGTCATCCATATTTGAAAAATGTTCAATCCGTATAAAGAAATGTTGGTGCCCTACACTTCAATGACTATTACAGTCAATATTGAATATAAGTAATGATTCTTATTAAACATTAAGTAGTATAATACCTGAAAATAAGTTCGAATGCACATATTTATCCATTATTATCATTGCTATTAGTTATAAATATTAACAAGCAAGCTCAATTTTAAGTTTACGTACCTAATTGTGGAGCTTAAATTTGAAAAACATAATTACCTTCCAATAGGATGCAAGCTCAGTAGTTAGAGCGCTAGACTTTCGATTTGTCGGACAGGGTTCAATCCCGGTCATGGTCAATTTTTTTTTCTTCTTTATTTGTTACATTTGCATATAATTATAATTTTAACAACTCAAACCTAATCTTTAATCACGATTTGAGCTTTTTTTTTCAATTATTCATTTAATTAATAGACGCTGAGTGGAAAAATATTTAAACACAACCATAAGCCCTTTTTTGTACAGTTACATTGGTAGTCATCTTTTTTTTACTACTCATTAATGAAAAAAAAAAGTTTAAATTATCCGCGGCGAGTTCCGGTACTTCGCCGGCAAGCTTTATCCCCACTCTCTGTACCCAAGCCTGCAACTTATGATTAATAAATGTGGATCAATCCAGTAGCAGTATGATAGCTCTGTGGTCAGAGCGCCGGGCTTTTATTTTGCCGAGCGGGGTTCAATCCCAGTCACGGCTCAATTTTTTTTTTCTTTTAATTCTTAGTAAAACTGTATATTATTGCGATCTGTAAATATTGAAATGAATAATAAATTATATTTACAATTTT
This sequence comes from Chelonus formosanus, assembly GCA_028641665.1. Taxonomy (NCBI): domain Eukaryota; kingdom Metazoa; phylum Arthropoda; class Insecta; order Hymenoptera; family Braconidae; genus Chelonus; species Chelonus formosanus. The sequence goes on from CM054002.1 coordinate 14,430,676, forward strand.
CTCTTCTCTATTCTTTTGATTATCATTGGAAATTAGCATAGTATAGATGGAAGCGGATTTAATCAATATTCTGTTTCTAAAAAAATGGCTTTTTCTGTATAGTTTAATCGATTCAGCGCTGAAAACTGTTTTGATTTAACTAAGCTTTAAAAGCAATTTTTTGAAGAAAAGAATATTAAATCCTCCTCTATCTATGCTATGCTAATTTTCGATGATAATTAGAAGAATAGAGAATAAGAAATTGTGAATATAATTTATTATTCATTTTAATATTCACAAATCGCAATAACATGCAGTTTTACTGAAAAAAGAAAAAGAAAATAAAATTTGCCCGTGACTGGGATTGAACCCCGCTCGGCAAAATAAAAGTCCGGCGCTCTGACCACAGAGCTAGCATACTACTACTAAATTGATCCATATTTATTAATCATAAGTTGCAGGCTTGGGTACAGAAAGTGGGGATAAGGCTTGCCGGCGAAGTGCTGGAAGTCGCCATTGATTGTTTAAACTGCTTCTAAATATTTTCGAATTATTAAAAAAAATTCACATTCATATAGCTGTACTGAAAAGGGTTTATGGCCCCGTTCAAATATTTTCCCACTCAGCGGCGATAAATTAAATGAATAGTTAGGAGAAAAAAAAACTGAATCGTTATACACAATTAGTTTTAGCATGTTTCTGTTATAATAACATGCAAATCTAACAAATAAAAAATTGGTCTGAGCACACTTTGTCTGTGCTTACACGACGAACTTCCCATTGTTATAACAAATTCATATTGTTATAAACAATGCGTGATTGTTGAAACTCATATCTCGTCATAAATCATATTATTTTGTTAGAAACATCTAAATTCATGTGATATATGCATTAACTATTCGACAAATACAATTTCCAGTTGTTTATAACGAATTTGTATCGTTATTAACAATGTGTAATTGTCGAAAGTCATATTTAGTTGTAAATAATGATGTTCAGTGAATATCGAGTTGATTTTCAGATAAAATCATTATTTTTTCGCTTAAAAGTATTTTAATAAATGGTAAATCTTTTCATTTATTCATTATTAGTTTTTTTTTATAAAAAACAAATGGTTTAACCGAATTTGTTTAAACCTTTTTCAGATCCTCTTTATAACAATATCTTTCGAATCAATTTTGGTTAAAGCCGATATCTCAATCCGTTCTTGAGATATTGAAAACGAAAAAAATGCTGACTTACGTACGTACGCACACACATCATTTTGAAAGTTGGTCAGTATGCTTGCATATATCTTGGAACGTGGAGATATGATGAAAACTCACATTTCACCAATCGACCCAACTTCAATAACTTCGTAATGGGAAGTTAAAAAAATTTGCCCTGACTACATTCGAACCTCTTTTTTTTTTTGTTTTCGGTTAAAGTTTATTTATTGACAGGTAATTATTTCACGTACATCATAGCTTAAATAAACTTAATAAAAAAAACGCTTTTAAATATGGAAAAAAGATACAAAAAAAAATACATTCTTTGCATCACAAAATAAATGGCTGTTGTCAGCAGCGGCTCTTATCTTATCTATCTGTGCAATATTTCTAACTATTTATCGTGTCTTGTTTTATTATGATGAGTAATAGTTATTTACATAACATTTAAAGTGACTCGGCAGGGTCTTATAGGTATTATTGTGTGGAAAAAATGTAACAAAAAAAAAAAACCACTAATTTTTTTTCATCAGAAAAGAGATAGTGAGGCTCACATACTAATTAATATACATATATACATGGCACTGGAGTGCCAGAGAGAAGATTATCTTCTCCAAAAACGTCTTCTTGGTCTCTTTTTATTTAGAACCTCATCGATGAGTTTCTTTTTAATATCAAATATTTTTTTTCTTAATGCTAGTTTTTTTATGTCAGCAGCATCATCAATGCAGAGTTGAGAGGAGTTGTAATTTGCTTTTTTGGAGTTTTCTGACCCTGTTTGTAATGTAGTAACTATGTTTTTTATCTGGCGAGGATTTTGGAACTACTTTATCTATTGATTTTAGAATATAGCTATTGATATTATTTATAAAAACATTGATTTCTGTGCAGGATAAGTTTCTGTCGTTGGGTATAAACAGATCATACTCATTGCTAAGATGTCTGCAAAATGCCTTCCAGTCTGTAGCTTTATATTAGTATCGCATAGTTTCTGGCCTGCTAACATGCGATGTTTGCATAGCTAGATCAAAGGTGATCGCTTTATGGTCACTATCATAATGCAGCGTGTTAAGCTTTCCGTTAACTAGGTTTTCCAATGCAAGCCTTGAGTCTATTATTGCTATATCTAGAAAGGTGTTGGTTGGTAGAAAAGTTGGTTCATACGGTGCGAAAATTCTCGATTTATACTTGTGTGTGTTATTTGCTTCCCATTTTACCAGATATCTTCCTCTCGAGTTATTATTTCTGTCCCCAAACTCCGTGTGTCTTGCATTAAGATCGCCTGCAATAATATAATAGACGTTATTGTTGTGTAGATTCAGTTTGTCAAAAAGTGCACTTATTTCCTTAATAAACTCTTTTTTTTCTTCATGCTTATTACTAGCATATACACTGACAATGTATAATGTATTACGTCTGTTCATTTTGATTTTAATTATCGTATATTTCATGATCTTATTATCTGTTGAATTTGGAAAATTAACAACATTGTATGTGAGGTCACTTCTAATGATTATTGCTGTTCCGCCTCCTTTGGTAGAATTGGTTCTATCTGTACGAATTACATCAAAATTGGGGATGCGTAACTTATGCTTTTTGTTTAATTTAGTCTCTGAAATTAATATAATATCTAGGTTGTTGTTCGTAGCAAAATACTCTAAGTCTAATCGACGTTGGTGAGAGACTGTAGAGTTTGTGTTTATTGCAGCAATTTGCAGTGTGTCAACTAAAAAGTATTCTTGTTGTGGCGGATTATTTCTGTCATTTATGGTAAGATTTTGTATGTTTATTATTCGCATGTGAATTGGTCTTCTATTATACTGAATAATTGATCTATTCTGCTTGTGTTGCTTACAATAGTAGATTCAATTGAAGCAATTTTATTAGTTAAGGTTTTAAATTCATTCTTGAGGTCATTTATCCAAGCTGGGGGTGGATTATCTCTCGTTTGTCTGGTATTTTGTGGAATTCATACTGTATTTCTGGGTAAGAATGTGCCTGTTTCATTTATTATATTATCTGCGAGAGGTCTGTTATGCTGTTGATTTGTTAAAGCAGCATAAGTTATATTTGGGTTAACCATTCTACTGATTCTATTGACTCTCGTCATCCTTTCTTGGCTTTTATGTTGCTGTTGAGATATCATCATGTTAACTGCATGTTTATAATATATGCATCCTTTGTAATTTGCAGGGTTTCCTGCTTGTCCACAATAAGCACATTTAAGCTTGTCTCAGGAATGTTCTTTTGTAATGCTATACTCTCCAGGAACGTGACTGTCACTACATTTGACACATCTGAAATCAAGTTTACAGTTAGAGCTAACATGGCCGATTCTCTGGCATCGTTTTCATTGGAGGATCTTTTGCTTCCTTAAGCGTTCCCATCTAACTATTTGATATAAAAATAGATTTATCCTTGTGAGTTCATTGATTGTGCTATCCTGAGATACTTGAACTAAAAAGAAAGTAGATCCTGTTGGATTATTTTTGTTGAAGGTGACCTGTGCTACTTTTTCTATTTTAGTATTTTTTAAATTCAGAGAGTTAATTTCTGTTTTAACATCTTTACATGTGTATCCACCGTTAACCCCTTTAAGGATTAGGGTCTTGGGCTTTTTCTGTTTTGGGGTGTACGTATAATATTGTTTTTTGTTTAATGTCAGAAGATCTGTGATTTTTATGAATGTGTTAATATCTACGACTTGTATGGTGACAGTCTGAGGTGAAGCACCTTGTATGTGTCTCAATTTAAACTCTTCTTTGCTAACAGTTTTATCCTTGAGTAGTTCAACGATTTCTTTTATATTCATATGCACTACATGAATAGGTGGGGCTGCAGCTTTCTTTTTGGAATTTGATTTAGGGGTTCTTTGCGTGGATGGCTGTTCTGAGTTGTCATCTATTAGTTCTTCACCAGTGGGTGTTACTTGAGCAGGTTCCAAGTCCATGTCAACTGTATCATTACTATCTGCAAGTGTGTGGAAACTGTTGTTATCTGAAAGTGATGCCTCGTTCTTTGTATAGGTTTGTTTTCTGGCCACTTTTTTAGGTTTTTCCCATGAAGTAGATGGATCTTGTGCACGCAGTTCTGCGTTAGGTCTTGGTTTGTTAATATTTTTTAGGTTAGGTGTGTACTTGTCATCACTGGAATATTTGAATGGTGTACCACCATATTCTCTAATCATCTGTTTGAAACTTCTTTCATGAGATTCTGTGGTAATCGTTGTAGACGGGTATCTATTAGATTTTTTAGAGATTTTTTTGCTAGTGGGTCCCGTGTAGCATAGCGCATCCATTTTTCTTTTGACGTTAGAAGTCATGCTGCTTGTGATTTTATCTGTTGCATGTGTAGTGTTACTACAATTTTCTTGGGGGAAAGTCTCAGGAACTTCCCTATTATCTATTTTAAAATTTTTCAGGAATATTTTTTTAAATTTTCATCCAAATAAATACAAAAAGATGCTCGCGCATGTAAGAGGTTAGGATCACTAGATTCGAACCCTGCCCGACATAATGAGAGATTTGCGCTCTGACCACAGCGCTATCATATTTACATTATATGTTTGAGCATTATAAATCTTAAGCTTTAGGCTTGTGTATAGAGGGTGGGGATAGAGCTTGCAGGCGAAGCGTCGGAACTCGCCGTGGATTGTTTAAACTTTTTTCAATCATTAATGAGTAGTGAAAAAAAGGTTACTACCAATGTAGCTGTACAAAAAAATAAAAGGGCTTATGGTTCTGTTGAAATAATTTCTCATTAGTCATCAATTAACTAAATAATGGTTTCCCATAAAAATGAAAATTGCTTGTTAAAACTAATTTTAGCATTATGAAATTGCAATTACATGCAATTTAAATAAAAAAAAATTTAGCCGCAATTGGAATTGAACACCGTTTGGCAAAATAAAAGTCAAGCGCTCAGACCAACAGAGCCAGCATTTTTTTATTTCTATTGTTTACTTACTTTTATATACATATACGCTTATCACATATAAAAGTAAACAGGCGAAGAGTAGAGAGTGGAGGCTGAGCTTGCTCGCCAACCGTTCGACTCGCAGTCTTCTCTGTGACAAATAAGACAGAGATAGATAGATATATTTTGTGCTCTGTCTTGCTCAGAACAAATGATTTGGAAATTTTCGAATTTGTTTGTGCCCTGAAGCTCCCTTTTTTACATGCATCCCTGTAAATTATCATTTTTCAAACGATTTCCCTGTTATCTACTCAATTTCAATTGCTATCGAGCTTCAGCCTTCCACCGCATAACGTGAGGGCGTAAAATCAACTTCGGGAAATTTTCTGACTTCAGCCCAGCCTTAACAGTGTTATATTCTAGATCTTTCAATCGGGACAGTTTGTTCTGTAAGAAATATAGGTTGAAGTAGTACAATTCATGTATCAGTTATGAAAAAAAGAGAAACATTGCATACCATGATCATCGATGTCTTCGTGTTAATGTCATCCTAAATTCGATTAATTATTTGTTTCTAGTGCAGTTTGAGAAATTCCGCATTTCTTACGAATATTTAACCACAGTTTTGCTGCATAGCATTGCATTTTTTCAGCTGGTGTCATGGTAGTCTTCATATTGTCTATATAGTGAATACAAGTAAATATAATGAAGTTTCAGGTTTTGACTGGCTAGATTAATTCAATGTCTAAGTTAGTTACTAATAATACAACTCTGTGTTACATTTTCATTATAATAATTTATTTCATCATTTGCATCTTAATCAGGTGCAACTTGATTACCATGTTTTCTCCTGATATGTTGACAAAAAGATTTCCACTTGGTAAAAGTAACACCACATCCATAGTCTTTACACTGAACTTGGAATTGTTGATTAAACTTGTGATATCGAGCAATGTCTTTGATTGAATGATTATTAGATGCACACGAACTTAACTCATTATATACTTGAATACGTCTCCTATATTTCCAGTTTGATAAAAGTTGATTTTGGAGTAGAAAACCGTCTTGTATCGGGTATATATATATATATATATATATATATATATATATATATATATATATATATATATATACCCGATATAATAGTATATACATATGTACTCGCAGATTCCCGTGACTTTATCTGCGTACTGTGCATAATACTTCATACAACGATAAACTGATCTAAACAGTATTCACATAGTATGTTTGTGGGTCGAATGATGAACCACTCCCAGATACCGATTGAAATGTCATAAAATTAACATATTAACGAAAAAGATTCGAATTTCAACGTAAGTTTGGATTTTTGCTCTTTGACAACATGACTCATAACGTAGGTTGTTCTCCACATCACTCATGACGAATTCAGTAATCTTCAACCTATAAGAAGTTTTCTGTACATTTACCCTTATGAGTGAGTTTATGTAAGTTAAAGAAAAAATTACACGTTGAAAAGACCTAAGTATGTTAAATAAATTCCATTTTCCATTATTTATGACATATTTTATTGTTTTAAACACAAGAAATGAGATTCTATCTATTTAATATGCACGGAGAAAAATGAGGAGTAAATTCTACTTCTAGCGTGGTAGCTTCTACTCCAGCGCCTAGTCAATATATGGATGACTATTCTTAGGAGTAGAAGCTACTACTGTTCCCTGGTAAAAATAATACTAGTTTCGGAGGTAAACGATACTAGAGTATGGAGTAATTTTTACTACCTAAGAAGTAGAATTTATTACAAATATTTTATTTAATTATAATACATGCATATATATATATATATATATATATATATATATGTGCATGTATTATAATTAAATAATATATATATAGAAGTATTAACTCTATATATAACATGTATAGGATTTAGCGCCTTTAGGGGTAGACAGAAGAAACAGTAATGGCTAAAAACTAATTGATAAATATAATTTTTTAAGTATTCAAAAATTATTTTTAATAGATTATTATATATGTTAAACACCAATTTCTTGTGTACGCAGGTTAAAGATTGCGGGAAACGCTGATTTAAACCTAAGTAAAGAAAGTAACGAATATTTTATAGGGGAGATTCGAACCTATGACCGCTTAACGCACGCAACTATACCGATGCTTTAGCCCGCTCGGCTATCTAAAACAATTGAATACAAATAAAATTTGTGTGTATATAAGAAAATAACGAAGTCAGGCGACCAAGCGGTGAGGTAGAAATCACCAGGTGGTGGAGTAAAAATTACTCCATCAAAAAGTGAAAATTATCATCTCTAAGATCTACTTCACTCAAGGAGTATATTTTACTAGTTGAAGAGGTAGAATGTTTGACGAGAGAAAAGGAATTGTCGATAATCCACAAATTATTCCTGGTAGGAGTAAATGATACTACTCGAGGAAGTAAAATCTACCAAATTCGAAGCAAAAAATACTAAAAATGAGTTACTAGAATTTAGGAGTATTGTTTACTAATATGTAGAGTAAGATTTACTTTTCAAGTAGTAAATCTTACTAAAAACGTGGTACGAAGTACTAGAAAAATTTTACTTCCTCCGAGGAGTAAAAAGTACTCCTTCATTTTTCTCCGTGTGATTTGTAACTTTATTTTACGGAGAGAAAAAAAAAGCGTTGGAAAAACTTAGATATGTTAAGTAGACCTCGTTTTCTATTGTTTATAACAAATTCAATTCTTACAAACAATTAACATTTACAAAAAAAAGCCTATGTTACTTCTGACCACCCCCTATTCATGTCTGCAAAGTTTCAATTAGTTCAGTTTCCGAGATTACCCCGAACAGATAGACAGATAGACACTTGAAATTGATATAGTAGTATGGATATAGAAGATATAATGCTGCAACAACGAATCTCTTTCGATCGGCGCGTTCAGGATGTGAAGTGGCTGCTTCGTTGACGCACGCAAAGTCGTCGTTGTACTTACACTCGTCCGGCGCATGATATTCCTTCAGATCGACGCGTACAAGATGCGCAGAAACCATTTCTTGGACCAAAAACAACGCTAGGTATCATTTAGCCATTTTTCAGTGAATTAATTTGTATGATTGATTTAATTTACTTGACGCTTATTTCCCTTCCCAAATATAAAGAGAAAAGTGTTTAGTTTGATTAACAATCAGTGTATTAAAATTTTCTTTGAAGATAATGCAAATAAATCAAATCTTGAAGCATTGCGTACTAGTTTTTTAAAAACATGTGATCGTGATAAAGTATTACAGTCAATGATGATGAACAAATTTATAATTTTCTAAAAAAAAGATTTATATCGTAACAATTAATTCAGTGATGGTGATGAAAGTGACGTGATAGATGATAAAGAGGATATAAATATAGTACTGACGGACATTTCGGGAACAGAAAGTAAAATAAATTATAACAAAAATACATCGAGAGACTATGAAACTCTAACTTTCGATCTGCCAGTAATTTATGAAACTGATTTTTCTACACTGAGTATTATAATGTGTAATTCAGTCACTTAACCTATCATTTTCTACGTTTATTTCAATATTATAATTTAGACACGAAATTCAGAGATAAACGAGGAATTGGAAAGAAATGACTAATTCCAAATATCAGTCTTGCATAAGCTTAAAAAGGCGTACGATTTCAGAATCAGCTAATATATCATCTAGTTCAATGACCTCTGATAAACTGACTTCTACTACTAAGACATGTGGTAAAATAACATCTAATACTTTAACTTCATCAACATGTAATACGTCAACTTCAACAACTTCTCTATCAACAATAGCAAGATCAACTAAGTCTGAAACTCTAAAATATCTAGTTATTTTACCAGAACTACCTTCTCATCTGAAAAGTCGACTGAATAATATTGTTGTACTGAAAGATTGAAATGCATTACTATATTATTGGTCCATTTATTTAGAAGAAATAACTGATCACCAAGTATAAACAATTATGCAAATTATTATCATAAAAGTAACAAATTATCTAATTCGTACATGTAATTTTCTCAGGCATTCCGTAAATCTCAGATTCGACAGATTGTTAGAAATCATCGTACCCATTTAAAAAAAAAATGAATCCAAAGTTTCTAAAAGTAGTCAGTCAGCTGTTATCATTACGAAAATGTGTGCTTGTTGAGTTTCATTTATTGTAAGAAATTCGGCAATAGATTGAGGATCGTTAAAGGATACAAATTTAAATTAATTTTTTCAGTAGTGAGGCTACACAAAAAAGAGATAATGAAAGTGCAATGACAGAATTGTAAAAAAAAAGTATTTCAATGATACATGCAATGTAAAAATGTTATTTTAAAGAAACTTCTGATGCACGCCGAGGTTCAATAAAAAAGACGCTAAAAGCATTGTAGAAATCCTAGAGAAGTATCAATAACTTAGGCTCTTACCTTCAGTAATATATTTATAATTACTAAATCTAAAACGAATTCAACATTTTTCAAGTTGTGAATAATCTTTATTGACAATTCATTTTTTATATTTTAATTAAATTTTAATTACTAAAATAGAATGGAAACATCTTGTTTGTATGGAAGAACAGATATTATGATGAAAAAGATTATATCATTTTATAATATTACTGAAGAAACTGAAGAATCAAAATTAATTGCTCTGTATAAAATTCGAAATGATTTAACAACACAAAATATATACGAAATTAAACACATTACTTCTCACAATACGAAAAGTAAGTACAAATATCATATTATGTGATCGTCTTAATATATCTGTCAGTATTTCATTTTATAACTTTTTTCTATTGATTTGGAGAATATGTCAGCGATTGAAAATTTATCCTCAGAGGCAACTGATGCTCCAAAAGTGGTAATTTATACCCATTATCGTAAAATTATTACAGCATTTATTATTGGTTAAACTCTGAAAATAGAGTTCGACAATCTAAACATCAAGAATACATTGACGTCATTATTAGTATGTTACTATGTTTGGGATATTGAATATCCCAGAGCCCTATTTCATAAAGATTTATTACTCAAAAATCAAACGAAATCCTGAGTATACAGTTATAATTAAGAAACTAACTTTAAATAAATAATAAAAAGACTCAATTGTCTGTTTTTTTTTTTTAAAAAATCACACACTTTGAGTTTGTACTGTGATTCACACATTTCGTAATCTGTCAAATTATTAAAAGTGGTCACACATTGAAAAAGTATAAAAATCACACACACTTAATGTGATTTAATTCACATGCTTTTTAGTGTGTAAAAACTGTCTACAACCATTCACACGCGTAAAGTATTTGAAATTCATATACATAGATTTGCAGTGTTCGTGCCGTAAAAATGAAGTGAATTAGTATCAGTAATATTTCAGCAAAATATTTTCTATAAGAGTGATTGTTAGATTCAGTCTATTTTCAGAAAACAAGAAATAGTTTTTGTATTATGTCAATGTTATAATTTAATTGTTTTAAATGCGCGTACTTACGATACTTCAAAGCACAAACAGCAATCGTGACTCATAAACCAAAGCATTAGCAGTATAAAACTTCTTTTGAAGTAATTGAGATTCATTGTTGAATAAAATTCCAAGACACCATCGACTATACAACGTTAGGATAGGAAAAAAATCATCAGTTCAGTGTAAAAACGCAAAAAATTCAACTTCTTTCAATATAACTATCATCGTGTTTGGAGATGTATTCAATAATATCAACGTTCCCGACATACACAATAATTACATGAAATTACTATTATTATTGAATATTAACATGCGCACATAGGAAAATAATTATTTTTGTCCCTAAAGATTATGTTTATATTCAAAGTTTTTTCTAATGGACAATTTTTTTAAAAGATGAATTGATAAAAAATATTGCACGAAATGGAAAAAATTTTTATGCTATTTCTAGCTTGATAATTTTCTGTACAACAAATATTATTGGAGATATGGTACTCGAGAGTAAAGGAAAATTGACTATAAGAATTCACAACACTTAACAGACTCGGCTAATAATCGTTAGAGGAAAAAAACATCAAAAATGATCCATGTTAAATAAGTCTTCGAATCGATTTGAATTCCAATAATACTGATATCGCTATAGAGCTGATAATACAAAATACGTGCTCGACCTAGTTTTTGGTTCACTGCTAAGATGTCATTATTTATGAAATTCAAAACAAGATAATGTTCATTACTCTCAGTCTATAAATCTTGATCACAGAGACATATGATGTTGTATAATTAATTGTCACCTCGCAGGATATAAATTTACAACAGACGATTCACATATACGTAAAAATTTTGTACATATGTATGTAAAATTTTGTTAATTATTATAATAATTAACTAAATTCACAACTTTTGCATTATTGTGGAATATCAACATTCAAAAAATTAATAAACAGATATTGATTATTTAAAGGGACAACAACATTACTGATCTAAACAATATTAGTTTTAGAAATCAGTGATACAGTATTCTGCAGTAATTTTTTCGATTCCCAGTAAACATTGAATATTGCAGCAATGTTACATCGAAGTAACAAAATGTAACGTGTAACATAACACTTTGTTACGTGTATCGTATAATGCTGCAATGTATGATGAATACAAAATGATATTGCAAAATGATATTGCATATTATAACAAAATGATATCGCAACTGTTATCTCCCTGTAACATAACATCGATATAGCATTATAACATGAGAGCAATGTAACTCTTGTTATAAATGTTACATAAAAATTTTAATATGTAACCAAAGTTACATAAATGTAACATTAATGTTATGTAACATAGTTATAGGGTAAGTTCGGGGTAGTTGGCCATATGAGGATGACAATATTTTGTTACATAACTTAGCGATGTTGCTTATATGCTACTCCAGTTACTGAACGTGATTAAATATTTGCAATACTTATCTTATGTTATATAAGCGGAACATTCATGCCACATAACTTTGTAACAAGTATGCTATTGTATCGTTTTTTTTTCATTTCCTTAAAATTACCTAAATATATACTAATAAATAACATGATTACTCGTTCTGTTATCGAAATTATTAAATTCAATGAGAATATTTAGATATGTAGACCTATATTCTTGTTTAGATACCAAGTAATATGATGGCCGAGCGGACTACGGCGTAGGTTTAAGTCGTATGCGTGCTAGCGATCGTAGGTTCGAATCTCCCTGTAAGAGAAAAATTTATTTACTATGAAAAATTAAATTTAACTTTGAAAGTAAAGAAATGTAATAGAACAAGTATAATTTATTTACATTAGCAACATCAATCATTAAAAAACTTTTTTTAGTACAATGTAACGAGTATGGCACTTTAATATCACAAAGTTATGTCACATTGTTACATTGCTGAGTAGAAAATAGTAACATCTATGTTACTTCCATGTTACATTGCTGCAATATAAATATGTCACATTAGTAACATTACATCTATATTACAATATAACAGTGTTTACTGGGTTATTAGGTGTATGACTTAATTTTTACCGATTTTTATGTAAAAAATATGGTGTTAAATCTATAAAAAATAAGCCATACACTTGATATTTTGTAAAATCAAAATATTGCCAGGAGAATTGGGAGGTTTGATTCTAATACAAAAAAAAAAAATTTACACTTACAGCTTACTGATTACTTATAATCTAGACAAAAATAGGTACTAACTGGAAATGTATTTAGGAATAACTGAAACAGTAGAAGATCGAAAACATGTTGAATGCCTCGAAATATCCAATAAATGTTATTTTCAAATAATCATTATTGACTTTGCTAATATTCTTTATCTCAAGACTACTTCAAAATGGAGTCACTCTAACAATAACATAACCAAGAGGTAATTATTTAGTTTAGGTTGCCCACGCCTGATTTCCTTGAAATTTTAGTATGTTGTACAGTTTTTTATGCTAAAAATGGATACATATATATGTTAGGCGCGGGAACCATTTCTTCACATAGTTTTTAAGGTTTGAAAATAGGAAGATGTACACTATCTCGAATAGTTGATATCTGGCAAATACTTATTGTTGAAGAGGATTAAGAGTAGGGTAGGGAGGGGGGGCTGTTATAATCTAAAATTTTTCTTTTTAAAGATAAAATAAAGATTAAAATAAAGAAAGTTATTAGGTGTGTAACCAACACGTATAAACGAATACTGAGTAAAAAATAGGAGTCTCGGTCTTTGCCAATCTCTTTGAAGAGTTTTTATCGATCCTTTTTTTTAGTGAATAGCGACCATGGATGAGTGCGAAGATTCTAGAAAATTTGCGCATATTCCCCATAGAAATTTTCTCCTATAAAAACCCGTGCAAAGTCTGCACAGGGCGTAGTCTTGAACCATCTTTAGCGAGCTACTATACTCTTTAAGCATCAGAAATTTCAGTTTAACAAAAAGATTTCTTTGGTCATTCTTCTTAAAATATATATTCAGGACCTTACATATTTATAAACAGCTTGGAAACTATAATCAAAAACCATTATAATCGAAGAATGAAGCAATAAAATTATATATTTAAGCCTTAGTGATGAGTGGAGAGTGGGATGCTAGACACACGTAGTTCAACATCCAAGAAGGCAAAAGAACAAAAAAAATTGGCAAAACGGCAAGCGGAACAAGGCAAAGAGCAAGAAGAATCAGTTGACAAGATACGAGCTGAACTAGAACAGAAAATCAAAGAATTTCAGAATTACCGAAGGCTGAGAGACCGTGAAAGTAAGGTATCAGATCAAATTATAGATGAACAACGACCAAAAATAAAATTTTTAGGAGCTGAAAAACAATCAAAACAAGAAGAAGTGGAAGAAGCTAAGAAACAGAAGGAAGAAAAATGAAGAATTGAAAGTAAATAAGTAGATATGTAGAGGGGGAGGGCCTAGATCACCCAACTATTACCGAGCGCATCGGTAATTTACCACTAAAGTCGGTAATTTACCAACAGGGTCGGCAACTTACCGGTAACTTGCTGGTTGCTAGGTGGCACTGTATCGATCTGCAGTCGGTAATTGTGAAGCGGCGCTGTTGTTGGGGTGGGTAAAAAAAATCTAAATTTTTTCACTGGCAGTTGTATCTATTGTTGGTAACTGTTGCCAATCTTTTTCAATGAATAGCGTTGTTGATGTGGTCGGTAAATAATTTAAATTCTTTTAAAATAATCGACCTTTAACGGCTATCCATTACCAGGTGATAATTATTACCAACATTTTTCACTCAATAGCGTTGTAATTCAGGCGGTTTAAAATCCACATTTACTTCACTCAACAATTTTCTAATCACTGTCCTATACTCAAGCGTGTACACTTAGACATGTGTCCGATGATCTCTGGTGCTGAACTGACTCGCTGACAATATGTTCTGTCCATATATAGCCGTCTAAAACAATAAATTTATTATCCAATGTGGCAATGACGGCGTCACCATGCTTTGCTTTTGCTTTCTTTAGCCTTGTCACTTTATATGGCTTCATTGTTTCCAATTCTGACATTTTTTTTGTAGGTTTTTGCGTGTTATTGGCGATGCTGTTGATCTAATCCATTTCTACTTTCCTCAACAATGTAAAATTATAGTTTATATATTTTTACTCAGAGGTGTACACTCAGATTTGAATTCGATTATGTCTGTGACTGAATTAACTTGTCAAAAGTTTTTTTCTGTTTTTATATAGACCTTACTCTAGCGGTCAATTTTCGAAACACATTCCCTAACAACGCAATTTTTCTTTATTACTGTCACGTGATTCCTAGAATAATACGTCATCTCTGTTTGATTGAACCTCTCCGTTGGCTTTTCGGAGAAATGACGTCACAGAAGTAGAAAATAAAAAATTATTTTATACATCCGTATTAGATAAACCTTTCTGAGAAAAAAAATATCAGAAACTTAACGGTCGAGAGTATATAGATTTCATTCTCTTCCCATTTGTATTGAGTCTTTCTCAGAATAATAATCTAAACGACCTATCTTGTGCATGAAGAATTAGACTTGCAAAGAAAAACTAGTGATCACAATGGATCTAATTCTCGATATACAAGGATATCGTTTATCTAACGGTAAAGTTATTGTGAAAGAGTTGACGTCATGTAAATGGCTAGGATTGAAAAAAATTTGTAAATATCACTTTTTATTAAAACCGCCATGCGATTATGAACAATAACCTAATGCTGAAGCATGGTAAGTGGATGTTAATACAAGATATTTCCATGGACTTTTATGGGAAACTGGTGATACACCATATGAAACATCGGTTGAATACTTGAAAGACACATTGAACAACGTGCGCTATATTTTTGTACGCCATTATGTAGTGCAATATTTTCTGAAATCATTCGTGAAAATCGATATACCAATCATAAGATTGGGTAGAGAGGATTTTACAATTTAAAATAGTTCGATTTTTATCAAATGTTCACATCACGACCAACAATGCATAGGATTGATGAAGGAAACAATAGATTTGAAATTTCCACGTCTATACACCCCTCGATATGAATGTGCACTGGAAATTTGAAAAAACTGAACCAATGGGTTCTTGAGAATATTTCGATTCTTGATGATGATATCGGACCACTGAAAATTCATGAAATAATCAACAAACTACTCAAGTTGCTTCAAACAGATTTAAAACATTTAACAAAAGATTTCATCATGGAAAATGCTACAAATTTAATCGACACTGCATGGGATGAACTGCCTGATATATGGAAATTAGATGAAGATTTTAGAATGTATAGAATGTTATGAACATCATCCACCAAAAGACAACCGAAAGGATGGCTCTGTTTCATTTATTAAGGATTGTAAAATTTGTAATAAAAAATGAAATATTTTGTAAAATGTACATAAAAAAATAAAAAACAATGCTTTATACACGATTTATTTTATTCATATAATCAATTTTTTTAAATAACACAGGAATAATGATAATATTGTCTTTTTCTCTTCGTAATCTAAATCTTTCTCTATCTCGAGTTGCTTTTTCCCAACATCCTTGTCTAGCTGCTATGTAAGCATAAATCCATGCATGCATTACGTATATTTTCGGTTGAAGATTTCGGTAACAATGGATATTCATAAGTTTCCCATGATTGGAAACTCGCTGGTATGAGCGGATTCTTGGCAATATAATTTAACAATTGTATTTTTCTTATATTCGGCACTGTGATGTAAGGAATCATCCATTCAATTTTCGTCAATGTAATTTTTTTATCTGTACTAGCTGTAGCTTGTACTATAGCATTTAGATCGGTGAATGAACGTGGCAATAAATTGTCAGAGTATCCTTTGTTATCCGTAAGCTTATTATCATTGTCAATCCAACCAGTGTTATCTAACTAATTGAATTGACTTGGATGAAGTGATATATATCCTTTCATGACACTCGTAAGACCGACATTTTCATTACGATCACTTTCAATGCCATTCAATTCATATCGTATTTCTTCGAATAAGTGACATAATGCCATGTTTACTAATTTCGTTGTAGCTGCAATAGCAGTGTCATTAAGTTTGGTAAATTTCCCAGTAATATGTAGAGAACTCTTACAAGGCAATAAGCACAACTCTTAATGTTGAACAACAATTCGGATTTCATCGTTGTTTTTGAGTGAAGCTGATGCATAAGGTTGATGAGCATGTAATTCATAATGTGATATAAACTCATCAAAAACAACTCCTCTGTTGATAGCTAATGTCTCCTCCCCCGCAGCCATGGCAATAAACACGCAAAACAGCACACTTTTACTTTGACTTTTTTTGTATGCGAAGGCCCAAGCCCTTTAAAAACGAAATATTCTGACGACTTAGTCGTTTAAGGTTTCGTCGTTGATTGACAATTTTTTGACATGGTAACTAAGTTTTATAGCTTCTTCCAACAATCGTTTTATACACAATACCCATTATTTCACAGATTTCACATGCAAACGAATTGTTATTATTTCTTTACTAATATTTACCAATTCTCCGTCTTAATCAACAATTTTTTATTGCATATGATGTATTGCTTGCACAGCGATTGGCAGATAAATGACGTTAGATGGCACTTTAATGATTTTATATCTTGGTGGAACTGACGGAAAGAATTCATGAGTTGTATGCAATAATTCATTATCTATGTATGCTCCTGTAGTAATATTGCACTCGATTCTCATGCTTTTTTTTTCAAGATGACAACTGGTGAATCTGACGTCTGTGTTGATTTTGTCGCGATAAGCCTTGATCCAAAACCCAGCAGACGACCAGTAGAATCATCCGACTCGAAATTTATTGTAGCGTTATTACTCTAAATCTTACTGTGCAATTTATTGTTGTTAGATTCAATGAAAATTGACAATTTAGGATCAGCTTTCTCCAGATAATTTTCAATATCTTCAATTTCATAGCTTCCTGTTGGTATTTCAATAATTTTATCTCGTTTATTTATATTATAATAAAACTTATTATTTCCATCATCAATATTCGGCATAGAGTTGAATGTTAATAATTCAACAAGACCCAGTACATAATTTTTTGTCCTTGTTAATTCGATAGGTGGAAAACAATATACCTCTAATATAGAGGACTGTCCAGACATCGTTATTGTCAACGAATTGTCCATGACTGAAGTACTTTCATTCATGTTTATCGCGTATATATCTTCTAGATTATATTCCATACCAAGTCCCCAGAGATCTTTAACGTTTTCTCTGAAAAACTTTAAACAAAAATGTATACAATTTGTTGTTGAATAATCTTGTTGCTTCGTATGTTTACGTAGTATGCTACCAACATCGAGATATTTTTGAAGTTCAGGTTGAGGTTTTAAATTACCGAAACTATCAAAGTATATTGCTTTATTCCCTTTTTTTTTATGTGTCAACCAGTGAGTATTGAATTTTCATAATTTTTGCATACTTCAAAATATCGATATTTGTTAATGCTCGATGTGGTCGCTCTATACTTTTTTTTCGCCGGTATCAAGTATGGATCATATCCTCGTTGTCAACGTTCAAGGCGTAGATTTCTACCTAAGGATATGGCTTCAATTTTTTGATTGTGACGTTTTGCTTTATCCAATTGACGATGAGCAGCTTTAGCATCACTGACTGCCTTTGCGATACCTGAAGCTCCACCAGCTGAAGCACCAATTGCACGTAGACCAGCGAATATTGGTATAAGTGGTAAAACACCTCCAACCTTCGTCGGTACAGGTAATACACGAGGAACTCGAACATTCTTTTCCCCACCAATCGTTTCTACTGTTTTCCGTGCAGCTATTAACGCAGATTTTATTGGATCTGCATCTGAACTCATTATCAACTTTGACGAATCTACAATCTGTTTTAATAGTTTTTTCTTTAAACCTGTTTCAACTTTTTTCTCTCCCACTCTTTTCTGCAAACCCATTCCGAGTTTTGATTTAACTTGCATGATATTTGTAACTCCTAATGCAGCAGCTTTTTTTCCGAGATTTGCATCTTTTGCAAAAACTCTTTGCAAAGCTCTTTCAGCAAGCACTCTATCAGCTGCGTTTCTCGCTTCTACGTTTTCTCGATTTCTCGAATACGCATTATCGTGCTCTTCACACGCTGCGTCCAACGGATTTACACTAGGATCACCACGTACTAATCGTTTCTGTTTTGGAAAAATTACTTAAACCTGTAGAAGGTATGGGTTATTTTCCTTTTAATGAGCATGAAGAAGTTGTTAAACCAGAGCAAGCAGAACCAAATTCCATAATGATATTTGATAACGTAGCGTGTGAGGAACAAGATAATATACGTGCTTATTTTTGTATGGGACGACACAGAGATGTTGATAGCTTCTATCTCGGCCAAACAGATGCACGTATTCCCAAACATCTAGTGCAAAATAATACAAATTGTCTTGCGCTCTTCTGACAAGATGATATAAATCCGAAGCATATATATGAGAACACTGAAATATCATTTTCAGATTTTCGAGATCGTTGCTCGAAATGTTGGAAGGATAAGTACGGATTTATAGTTATCGTCACAGATTGTGAGACAAATTGTAGACGTTATAAAAGATGATTTGATTGCATTATTAAGAAAAATGCAAAAACAAGCTGATATTTTGCATCGAATTGCGAAAGCGAGTGGCGCAATACGACATATGCATGAAATTATTAAACATGGGCGAGAAATAACTCAACGTGCTATGAACGAAATGTTTGAGCCAGTTGTAACTCCTTTACAACAATTAGCGGACAAGACTCCAATGATAATAGAGAAATTCGATGTGAAAAAAAAGAGCTAATTGAAAAAGATCCCACAGAAGGAGCTACAAGCTTTTAAACAACACATGATGATAATACTGTTGATTATGATGTGGATAACAGTATAATAACTGATGATGAATCTTTTACCACTGCTCCTCATCAAAGTACACCGATAAAGGATTTACCTGCAGTATCATATTTAAAAAAATTCAATTCAAAACATTAAGTGAAAGAATTGGATACAAAATTTGGTGTAAGAACAAAAAAAAATAAACTGATGATTGGTAATGCTGTAGCAAGATTCAATGATAAATTTGTTTGCATCGATAATAAAAAATATGAAAGTACTCCTGGTCTCTCAAAATTCCTTTTCATAGAATCACCTGATCCAAATGTAACAACACACTTTGACGAAAATACTTACGGACAAATTTTAATTAGCACTTACGCCTATCATAAACATTACCACCCTGACAGAAGTCTCAGAGAAAATAAATATTCAAAGAAATATCAAAATATTATCAGTAAATATTTACCGCAAAGCGGTAAACGTTTGCTCCAATATATGATAAACCATAATCGACCACTGGACTATGTTTATTGGGATGATCCCAATGAACTTGTCAATCGATTACGTCTACTTGTTTCATCACGTGCTGCTGGTAATTTTAGCAATAACAATGAAATAATGTCAATTATTGAAGAACTACGGGAAGCTGGAATCATATATTAATCAGATGCTTAATGTCATTACTCATTGATGAATTATCTCTTGAAGAGAAAGGATGAGTGTAGACATTTTTCGACTTCAGTTAGACAATGATTTACAAAAAAGTGCTGTCTGCGGTTCACCTGGTAATTGATTTAAATTAACAATCGATAAACAATATGATATGAATAATAGAAGATTTTGCAACCTTGCTGATCTAGTAGATCTGAATGATGCTGTATCATTGAAAGATGTTGAATCAAGCATCAATAATATGATAGCATCTATAGCACAAGAGATACAAAATTTCTAAGCAAAAATCGAAAATACCAGTGAGCAAGTAAAACAGCAATTGGAATCATCACAAGCAGTACAACAAAGTTTGAAGGCTGATTTAAATAAAATAAATGAATTTTATCAATTTGATCAATTTAATACGTTCAAAGAGGCAGATAATAGGCATACCGACATTATAAAGCTGGAGGAGAACGTTCAGAAAAAACTGAAAGGAAGACCTAAAGTCCGAGTGCAATGAACAAAGAAAAAAGACAAATTGCAGAAGAGCTTCATAGATCGGTGAGAAGAATTTATCAACGACGACATGTGGATATACGTGGTCTTGATGAGACTGGGCAGGCTGGTTTTATTGATATGACTGCGTATAAATCCTACAATAAGGAATATTAATATCTATCAACAGTTATTGATATTTTCTCTAAATATGCCTGGGCTATACCAATAAAGACTAAAAATGGTAAAGATGTCAGTGCTATAATGATGACCATTTCAGGAGAGAAAAGAGTTTCCAAGCATTTACACGTGAATCGAGGCAAATAGTTCTAGAATAAGGATTTTGAAGAACTTATCAAACAATATAACATTAAAATATACTCAACGTTCAGCAATCTCAAAGCATCAATTTGTGAAAGATTCAATTAAATTTGAAAAAATAAAATGTGGAAAGAATTTACTTTTATTGGAAATTAAAGGTGGATTGATCTGCTACCGAAATTATTATTATCATATAACAATACTAAACACTCTACAATTAAGAAGAAACCTGCGGGTGTAACTTCAGCCAATAAAAAGCGACTATTCTATACGATTTATAGATATTTCGAAGTCGTAACACTAAAAAAGAAGTAACGGAAGTTCAAAATTTGCGATACAGTTCGAATTAGTAAATATAAACATGTATTTGAGAAAGGTTACACTCCCAATTGCACCACTGAAATTTTTACCATCAGCAAAGTTGGAAATACTTATCCAGTGACTTATAAATTAACTGACTATCAAAACCAACCAATAGAAGGTGGTTTTTATGAGGATGCGTTAACGGGAGTTCAATATCCTGATATATGTTTGGTTGAAAAAGTTTTAAAAAAACGAGGAAATCAAGCATATGTAAAATGATTGATGTACAGCAATGAACACAACAGTTGGATAAATTTAAAAGATATATAATTTATTTGATAAAAAATTAAACTTGTAATGATGACAAAAACTGATAATTATCAGAAAAAATTATAATAGTGATAGGTTAACTTATAAAATAACAATTATAACTTATAAAATAAGAATTAAGATTATGAGCTATGACAATTGTAACTTATAACTATGATATTTTGTAATTATTTCAATAGAAAATATGAAAAATTCCGAATTTGTATTACTTCTTTTATAGCCCTATAGCACAGTATCAGTAGTTCCCTCTGAAAATTGCCTTTTACTGTCTTGCCAACTCAAAGCTGTTTTTGATCTAGAAACGGTACATATTACATACTTAATGTTTCTTACTAACAATGTGATACTCAATTTTATTTAAAATTGTATAATCAAATAGGCATTTTTTGTAGTCATCAAATGAAATGGCTTTCACTGTAGCCTACTTCACACCTTTAGCTTTTTTAACAGCATCATTTTCATCTTTATCTTTTTCTTCAATTAAAATAGTGTAACTATACATTTTGGCTCTAAGACCAACAAATCCAGTCATAATTATCCCTTTATTCTCATCTTTCATTAAACATAGTACCTTTTTATTCTTCCTAGGAATACCATATACATTAGTAGAATGCTGCCACTTTGGCGGACCCCACTCCTATCCCCACCACAAAGTAGAGATGAATTTGTGTCAGCCAGAGCGGTTTCACAAGGACTGGGGGTAGGTGTTGCGTGAGGTCAAAAATTTGAATGTAAACATTTTTATTTTTATTTAAAAAATATGATTATTGAATTTTAATTGATAACGTACCATGAGGTGTAATTTGGCTAAAGGGCCTCGACGAGCCACCTAGCGGCTGGCGCTGTGGTATGGCTTTCGACGGGTAAGCGGCAGCTGTGTTACCACGCTCGAGAGTAAGAGTGGAGGGGTCAGCGCGTGGTGGGACTGAGTCCGCTTCACGCTGGCTGAACGCCGTTTCTAGTGCTCAGTCTTGCCCAGCTAGGGCCTACGCACGGGGGGCCTGTTGCTGCCGCTCGCAGCGTGGGAAAATGAGTCTAAAGAAAGCTGCGCACAAACGTGTTACCGTATTTACGGCCGCTACGCGCAGATATGTATGCGCCAACTTCCTTTTTAGTTACAGGCGTGGCGCATGAGCAGTTTATTGTGCAAATGAGAGCACAATAACACTGCAACTAATGAAGGCTTTGAAAAAAGACAGCCATATGTTTGATGCTACACGGCACGTGTATCACACACCAATGTTTGACGTCGTTGCTTAGCAACGAGCCATGATGGCTGCCACTTATACACGTGCTCACAGCCAATAACTGTTTCGATTAAACGGTATTAAACATGTTTATCATAAATGACATAAGGTGTTTAAAGAATCGCCAAACAAAATAGATAAATATCGCTCGATTGAGTGACTATTTCTATTTAAATACAATTTTATTCTTACTCAAGCGTATTTGACTAAATTTAAGCCCTTCATCCATACAGGTATTTTCATTATAGTTCAAACGTTTTTTTTTCATGAAGGTTTTATAATATTCAGCGACAATTTCATCGTTTTCGGAATATTCCCTACTAAAGCAAGATAAGAAGTCACTAAGTGGATAATTAATAGACATAGCATGCAAAAACATGATACAATATTGGCCGCACACTTGAGAATCTTCCTGTTGTAGATGATTGACGGAGTGGCAGAAGTATCGACAATCCTCTCTATGTCTTCTAAGGTGTTCTGGAATAATTAGTGGCATTCCATAGCTGTCGAAGCAGCAGCTGATGTCATCTCGATTGACGTACATGGCAACCCAATGTTGTCCTGGTTGTTTGTGGCCATCCGTATTAACCACAAAGGCTGTCGGTTTTTTCCACACCTTCAGAATCGTATCGGCTGGATACACGCCTATTGTATGAGCCGGGATGTACTGAAAAGCTTCTATAATTTGCAGCGTATTTATTACAGGCTTTACAGTTATTATCGTCACAATTTAAAGTTTGCTTGGCTGTTAGAGAGACCGTAGATTTAATGTACATTGACGAATTATTTTGTAGCCAACTACGGTCATAATAAGCATTTGACATTTAACAGTGGCCTGTAAACACGGTCGTCAGAGCAGAGTGATATGGGCAAACGATCTCCACGGTTGACGGGACAGTTAATGGCGGTTTATCAAACATGTCGTCGATATTTATAATTTTTTTACACACAACCGTTTCTAACAAGCGTTTTTGCATGAAACCACGTGTATAAATCTGCTCAGCATTGTGTATTATAACTCGTGAATTGTTGTATACAGCCTTGATTGATGATGAGCCTTCGTACAATGGTATACCGTGTTGTGATGTCAATAAGATATTTGCATGTTGTTTTGATTCCGATAATAATAAATGAGAAAATTCAGGAGCAATTATCCAATGGCCAATAATATTCGTTTCTAGAGCAAACCGGGCAATTTCTTTTGGTAGAAAATCAGCGTCGTTATTGAAAAACCCTTGTATATCAATAACAAATTTCATCTTGAGTCAAAATGATGCACACTATTGAAAACGTATTACACGGTAGACGATTAGTTCGATACTGAGCTCTTTGTTGAACAATATGGCACTACTTTATTAAAATATACTTAGCCAGCAAAATCCGAAATAATTTGCCGAGATGAGTTAATTTCAAGTATATTTTCATATTCAGCACAGATAATACAATTTATAATTGAAGCTAAGGCATCATCAAAACGTACTTCTAGACGTACACTGCCATGTCTGATCAACTCCGAATGTGTATCGCTTTTTGCAGAAAGATCAGGTGTCGAATCGAAGGCTAATAAGCGGTTGCTATTTGAATAGTCCGTACGATTAATGCCGTTGCCTTCATTAAGAAAATTTATGTCTGTTCCTAAGAACAACGTGTAAGAACTATTAACATACAGAGAATTTTTAGTAAAATCTGGCTGGGGAGATCTTGAAGGAATTTGATGACCATCGACATATAATGACAGATAATTGATTTTATAATAATGAAAATTAAAAGGATTCAATTTTTGATCGCCATTAAAAGCATTGTTATCAACAAAACCTACGATTATTCGATGTGGTCATTGTTCCAAAATAACATTGTCAATAGTTTTACCGTGAACACCACTATGTATAGAAACAGCCTTAACTTCCACAGGTGTTAAAGGATATTCAGCGGTAGTTTTTGTAAGAACTGGAGCATGTGAAAGCAAAGTACTCGGGGATATCTGCACTCGCCTCATTATCAGAGAGGCTTCAATTATTTCAACTTTGCATTCAACCACTGGAGCATTCATCAAACAAAATGAATCTCGAGATTTTGTTAAACGTAGTTGTGGTTCAACACCGTTTATTAAAAAATGCTCTTGATTAAATGCATTACAATGTATATGGCCAAGTAAATCAAAGGTTTTTCCATATGCTAAATATTGACGCCGTTTTTTCAAGCCTTCATTTTCATCCGTGAGACTATCCATTTCACCGGACGTGTTTTGAGACCATCCAACAGTACTCAGATGAGAACTTTTTGCATCACGACCATAACTTAAAAGTGTTTCGATGTATGCTCTATAAGCATATAAATTATTAGGCGGTGATACACATTTTTGATTGAAATAGACATCAACTTGATTGAACAGAGAATGCATAATATCATTTATAGGTCCAACATTCATATCTGATGTTGTTTTTGGAGCAGTAGTAGGTTGTAATGATTCACGGGCTGTAATGTTGACTTTTAAATTTAACATAGTATGTGCAAGGTCAATGTATTTATCTCCCTGACCTTGTACAACGAATTCGATTGGTGAATTATCTGTTAATGATAAAATCGGTTTATAAAATACCCATTGAGAGCCCTCAATTGCTGTTTGTGTCGGTGGAACAGAAAATATTTCTAGCTCTGTTTTTGCACACTCACAAGAATGAACTTGAAGAAAAGCCATTATGCTCATTTAAATATATCTGCTACAGGTCGTAATTTCTTGCAAACTCGTTTCTTGATCTTTTTTGTTCTCTTTACTTCCTTTCTTCTAATCTTAGAGGCTTTACGCTTCCTCTTTTTTCCTTTACGAACCTGTTTTTTTGATTTTTTGGCTTTTTTAACGAAGCGTTTTCTTCTCTTTTGAAAACGGATGTTCTCTATACGGCTGTCATGGAGCAACTGTTGATTCAGTGTTGAACCTAGCGGTATATAGCCCGAATCGCTAATCAAGTTATTAATTTTTTCAGTGGCTTTTCGTTTTAAATTTAAGCCAGACTCGCGTAGACGCGCTCGTGCAGATTCTTTGAATGATAGTCCATTATCAAGGACATCGTCAGCAATACTCAACCCTGATTTTAAAGCTTCTTTACCTATAAGTTTTGCACGACTTCTCAGAAAAGGCAATACAGACCTAAATAAACCCCCTAAAAAACTACCGATACCATGTCCCCGCTGATTGGGGGTTCCAATGTAAATTTGACTAATACCACTGTATCCACCACGCCCAAAGCCGACTTGTGGAATACTATAGACAGTTTCTTGATACATGTTTATCTTAATTTTTTGAAATGTAACGTAACAGTCAACGTACCGTGTTCAAATGGTATAGCTTGACCAAATTCATCTCTTATATCTATCTCTATTGTACGAATATCTGGCTTTAAAAGAGGAATGTAGCGCATTGTTGAAAACGATTTTATGCGCATTGAACCATACGTATAATTATGCATGTCAAGGGGCACAATGCGTAATAATGGTGTCTGTACATCGCCTCTTACATAATTTTCACAAATATCTGTGTAAACAAATAAGCTACACGGTACAGACGCATATATATTTTCTGGACGTGTGCTTTTTAGAAGTGGTAATAACTCAGGTTTATTGTCAACTGGAAATCCAAGAATCTGTTGGAGATATGGCGATAATTGAACTAGATGAGCCCCGTTACAGCTGTCCTCGCAAACTATTGTAGCGTCCATATAGCCACCTGGATTCAGCTCCCATTTTATATGCTCACTCATAATAACGAGCTTATTCAACTCAACGAGCAGATGATCGAGTTTTTGATACACACCAGGGGGCAAGCGGGTCGCATGATTTTCAGCATTTTCTAAATTATAAACATCAGTAACGTTAACTTTGAAAAAATCTAAAAGATCAACATCATGTATGAGGGTGAATAACACTGTAGCATGTTTTACAGGTAAATTCAAAAAATTTATTGGAATGCTTATTTCTTCTAGAGACACACCCCACTCGCCAGTTAATTTCAGCGGTTGGGATAACTGTGTAATGAAGTGTGTTGTGGTGTTATCAAGAAAAATGAAGCATGCTACTATTACTAGGTATTATTATGTGGAACTCGTCTTTTTGTAAGGCCATTTTTTTTTTTGCCGTTTCGCTTCTCAACCAACTTCTGATAGTTCATCTGCATAGAAAATACCGTCGATATCTTAATGATTAAGATCTTGAAGTATGTAAACGGGTGGTTGGCGGCTCGTTGATGTGCGAATAATTTTGAAAATTTCTTCACTCCATCCGCATGTACATTCTTTCGTGAAAGCTGCTTTTGCCTTACTGACGCGAACGAGATCACCAACCCTATATTTGGGCTTTTTTAATGCCTTCTCATAACGTTTATTGTTCTCATATCTATACTTCATGTTTGAGAAAGCTGCTAACTCATTGTTAAAATCGATTTCAACAGGCATGAGTTTTGTCGCACTATGTTTAGTATTATTGTAAGCGGTGACAATTTTTTGTAAAACGTCAATGTATCGTTTTGTATGTGCGTATGTAAAATAACGCCACATTCGCTCTTTCAAAGTACGATTAATTCGTTCAACAACAGCTGCTTTGACATCCGGATTTCTCCGAGTTCTAAAAATAATTTCTCTTTTATTTAAAACTTTTTGAAAATCAGAGCTCAAAAATTCTCTGCCGCGATCCGTCTGTAATATGTGTGGTAATCTTTTATTACTACGCTTGAAAATACGCTCCATTGCTCGAGCGACAGTTGTACTTGTTTTGTTACGCAATGGTTCAACCCATATATATTTACTTAAAACATCAATAATAATTAATTAATATTTAATGTTATCATTATAAGTGGCAATATTACGTAGATCAGCTAAATCTGCCTCCCATACCTCGTCAATATGTGAAACATTATATGTGCGCCTGCAAAGTCGACGCCTTGTTGGGCGGTTTAACTCGTAAGCATCTTGATTTTCGAACCATTCCTTCACATTATCACGATGTATGTTTTTTGTATAATTTAGCAGTTGATTTGCACCAGCAAAACTAGCTGGATGTTCAGGATTGTAATATATCTTTTTAAGAGAAGCCGTTACTTAAACGAAAATTTCAACCATTTATTTTTACACTTTCGCTTTGAAACCCCTGAACCTATTTGAGATCTACTGCTACGAGGGCTCAAAAAATCAGCGGCATCATGGGAGTCGGACTCATTTTGTGATTTCATTGATGAAAAGCCTTCAGCTATGATATCCGGTATGATGAGCCGTCGTCTTCGTGATACACCTGTCGTCGTGGACGTTTCTACTTTTTCAGTATCAAATAATTCTTTATTGCCTATGTACTCCCGTGGCACGTAACCGTTATGAACTACACAGACAAACTGGTCTCATCCTATAGCATATTAATTTTTTTTAGCCCTCATAGCGTCACTTAGAAGATCTATGATATTTGAGCCTCTTATAACTCGACTCTTAATACTAACAATGCCTGCGTTATCCCACGAGATAATATTATTAGGTATGTTTTTTAAGCGCCTGTAGAGAAGTTTTGCTTTTAATTGGAATTTTTTCGGCACACTGTCAATAACAGATTGGTCTATATTATGATAAGGCGATTTATATATTGATTCATCTGCTTTGTCATCATACGTCGACACTTTTTCATTGGCGCTTTGAGTCAAAAGCTGACTTACTGCAGGATGTTTTGTATGGTTGATCAGGCGCTAATACCTCTTTAACATTTATGAGTAGCCATTCCACTTCTCTTGTTCATTCTGATAGGCTGTAGAGCATAATATCCCATCCATCTCTTGATCAAGCTGCGTCAAAATTGTATCATAACTTTTATCTGAGCTGTCCATCAATAATTTTATGTCCGTTGCTTGAAAATTATTTACAGCCTCTTCAGGTATTAAAACCATTTTTTTAGCATGCTCCACTTTCAGCCGTTAATCATTTTCGATATTAAACTGCCAAGAATAGGTAGTAAAGAACAGGCAAAAAACTACCCCCTTTCTGTAAAATGATTTTTTTTTTTCTCCTGGCACTACCAGATGAAGCTAGACGGCGTATAGAAGAAGCGTGGCGCTTTTATTTAGGTTTTTAATCAACTGTCAATCAAGCGTTTCCCCGTAAAATATTAAGAGCACATTCACATATATATCGCACCAGTTGAGGATTAGCTTTCCGTAATATAGCGGCGCGTTGTTCTTTGCTTAGATAAAATAAAGAACTGAGAATTGCCGCTTTTTTCTTTCGTGATGCATTCGTAGCCATTACTAACTAACAACTGGTAAATTGTGATTATGGGCGCTCTTATTTATAGATTTACGCTGCACATAAACATAGCGCTAGTTGGTAGGCCTTCTTTAAATTGGAGGAGTAGAAATTTTGAATAATTATTATAGCTTTCTTGCCATTCAGCATAATGAAATATAATTCTTGAGAACCGTGTATCACACATGTGATTTATAGCGCGAATAAATCTTTTTACGAAAACAGTTTTACCGCACCCTGTAAGACCACAGATAATCGAAGTCCAATGATGTTTCCAGCGCGGATCCATTATTATAAATGGCCCTTATGAAAATGACTACGATTTTTATGTTATAAAAGTTTTAAGAAATATATACAGAAACGCCTGGTCATCAACATCTTTTTGTTGACGCTCACCATAGGCCTTATCATCATCATGGTCATATGATCTTTTAAGAAGGCCTCTGAAACAGCGTAAATTTTTTCTAGATGATTTATTTAATAAAAGAGCATTAGTAGCGAAAAGTCTTTCATAGTGGTCAAAGCAATAAAGCACCTATTTGAAATGTTTCAGTTTGTGATAAACATATTTTTTGAATTTATAAAGTACATTGTGAGGTGTATGTGGCTAATGCTCGATATTTGCCCGATATAACGGGATGGACAAACGGTGATGAAAAATCCGCAGGTGTTTAATCATTTTTTGGAGAGCTTAGCCATAAAAAATTTACGTAAGTGTGGAGCCTTTATTTGTCGTGATCTAGAGTGTAATACCTTAACCAGAAAAGGTCGGTTTTGTGAAGATCATGAAAAAATACGAAAATTAACGAATGTTAAAATTGCAGCAATTGAATGCGAGCTGGCGATGCGAAAGGTGTACGAACACAAATTTAGATTCAAACCAGATTATGGCCATGAGCAGTGGAAGACAGTCCTGAAACACGAACAGTATAACTTAACCGCTGCGAGTTATAAACGCGAATTCAGTTGGAGTCGTGTATATTATTGTCAAGATAGACGTGAACCGATCATGCAGCATCTTTATTTGGATCCTTTCAAGGTAGCCGAAGATTTTGATGATGATTCTATCTGGGGACCGTCTGAAGAAAAGTCGAAAATTGGCCTAGATAGGAAGGCAATCAACAAATATTATTTTGACTATCACTCATGCACCTAGAGTAGTGATAAAGGTGCTGTAGTCAAACGCTACGACCTTTAAATAGACCCAGAAAACTGATTGTAAGCATGTGCTGTTACTATTTAATAATTGCAAAAAGATGTTAACAAACATTTATTTTCCAGTTATGACGCCGCCGATGACAACAAGGGCCCACCTAATTGCTTCGTATTGTTATAAAATGTTTTATATTGTACTATTTTTAAGGTTCTTAATAAATGAAAAATTTGTATACTCAAGACCCTATCACTTGAAGAAACACGTTACTATTCTATCCAAGCTAAGAATAAGTTTTCTTTGTAGCAAACGCCCAGCCTACGTTCAAACAGACAAAATGCTTATGTGGTTGAGACAGAAAAGCCGCGTAATGTTGTTGAGGTAGTAAGGGGTAGACACTAACAGCTGGCGCCACACTCGTCTCTCATTTCTTGATATGTCACAAGAGACTACTCCACAAAAATTAAAAAGGTGTTATTAAAATATACTTAGATAATACTTTAAAAAAAGCAACCTGAAATTTATAAAAATTAAAATCTCAAAAGGTGTATGAATAAGGTGAAAAATATTTTTATTGACATTTTATTATCATAGTACAGTTTGATACATAAATGTTTGTATAAAAATTAATTGAAACAATTTTACCCTTGGTATGATGAAAATATATAAAAATTATTAAAGCGTCGCTTCACTCACAACGTGTTCATTAAAAAGCTGGCACAATTCTTGAGCGATGATCTTGACGTCCATAACTGAGACAAACGTTGATGTTTTGTAGATAGGTTCCAGTTGTTCAAGAATTTTCCTCATTATTTCCGCTTGTTGAAGGTAATTGGCTCCAAATGTATATATTAAATCAACAAGCAATTGTATAGTATTGATAGTATGTTGAATTGCGGGTATTTCATATTTTAGAGCTGCGACCATCAACACTACGCATTTGATGATCACAGGTATGATTGCTTGGAGCTGCTCTAAGCGTTTTTGAATTGAATTCTTTATACGTACAACGTACTCAAGAGTACCTCTTTGTATGAAGAATTGTCGAGATGCATTCTGCGATGAGTTACTAGTAGTATCTTGGATTTTCAGCATTCGGTTCCCGTATTTCGTTCCACCCAGAACCATAAAAGTATATGAATAACCAGCACAGCTGTTCTCTTTATTGATTAATTTACGATAATTAGAATCAGCGTTGTCAAAGCACTTAATCAATTGTGGGAGATTCTCCATGAACTCTAACCAATTTTTAGCATTAGAAAGTACGCCTGAACATTTAGTGTCAACGATTGATACACAAGCTTCGAAATTATTGCTAAGGTGGTTCGAGCGCACACCCGTGATTATTGCTTTTGATCGTGATGCGTTTGAGCTATAAGTTGTTGAAAACAGGAACTTGAAGATTTCTCTACGCGGTGTATATTTTTGTGATGATGCTTCGGAAGTATCCATCTTATCCTGTTGAGCGGCGATTGTCGAAGATTCAAATTGTTGCCTTGGTGACGATGACATGTTATAACTGTTGGCTGTTTCACTATAAACGATACATGTCTAAATGGGCCGTTCGTATGGCTTTGTAAATAACTATTGGCTGTTTCACTGTCAACGATACGAGACTAAATGAGTTGTTCGTAAGGTTTTGTGGTTTGAAACATTGTAGCCCCTCCCCGTCGAATATGTAACTTAGACCTCTGAAAAACGCTGATTTCTGAAACATCAAGCGTTCGCTGTAAATAACCTTGAATATGGTTTTTGCACACGTAAGAAATTTAAAAATTCATTATTTTATGTCTATTTTGCTAGTGTAAAAATATTTACCGAAGACTTTTATAATTTAGCATTCGTAAGATTTTCAGGAAAGAATATTATATTTCTTTTCTTAAGAGCAACAAATATGCACGATATGTAAACAATTGCAGATGCAGTTTTAAATTTAATTCTTCAATCGTCAGTCCCTGAAGAACTTCTAAGTGAGCACATTCTCTTACTTTTAATCAGTTGTAAAAGTGTATTTTTCAGTATTCAACACCGATAATTCGAACGCTACGCCTTTCATGATTGCTTTGTTAACGCTTGTGCGTTATCTTCGTGATCGATCACCAGCGATTGCTCAGTTCCATCCCGAGTCTAGACTTGAACGATGGAATAATTTATCGCACTCGTGTTTATTAAGACTATTTAGACGTATTATTTTACTCGTGTCATGTCGCTTATTAGCCCGTGCATATACACACGGTTTGTTGACATCGAATTTTAACGTTCATATATGAAGCCGCTGAGGCGTTAATGAGCAGTATTGAAGGTAATGCTACGTGTGTTTTGCCTTTTCTCAGTTATTATGGTATGATGTTCTTAATTTAATATGGTAAGAAGCTCTGAACATTTATGTACCAGTTAAATGATGTACATTTCTGAAAGTCTTTGTATTACAGAGCGGCGATACAAATATATCCTCTTAGCTTCTGTTTCTGAAACTGAAGAAGAAGCAGATAGTATACCTAAGGCTAAAAAGATTAAAATTGAAGAAAACATACATGTCGTTGGAATTGAAAATCCTTAACCATCTACTTCTACTAACATTATTAGCATTGATCAGCCACAACCATCAACTTCGACGGTAACTGGTGTCTCTTATGATGCTGTATTAGACAATTGGATTCAAGTACGGGGATCATCACCTTTAACCGTCAAACCTGAAGACATACCTTCGAATCTTAGCAAAGGGCGATGGTTTAATGTTAATTACGGCAATAAAATTATGGCTGAGTTTCATGGTCCTTGGAACGTCGATAATGACAGTACCCCATCTATAACCTCCTGTTCATATTCACAGTGTAGCGGTGACATCAGTATTTTTCATAGGCTTGATACTGAAGAAGAAACTGATATTAACATGCCTTCAGAAGGTTTACATCCAACTCCTGAGTCATCATCGTCAAGCGTATCATTAGCCGATACTTTCGAGGAAAGCGATGATGAAGTACAGGAGTTAGAAATGGACACGAATGCTGATCAACAGCATGAACCAAGATCATCATTCTCAGAAAGTAAATATCTTCGAATTTACTTATGTTAAATTTATGTCTATTACAATGCTTAAATTTATGTAGGTTTTGAATATTATGATTAGGGGCCACGTGTAGAATAATACTGTTTACAACTATCAAATTTATTATAGATATTCAACGTGGCGGTGCTGTAACCAGATCTACAGCAAAAAAAATTCTCGACTCAAACGTCAAGGGCAACTTTTCACCAAGTACCACATGAGACAACTTTGCGGCTATCTATCCACCAGGCCGGCGTTTTATTATCGACAGAGAGCGGGTAAAAAATTTCAAAAAGTTTCAAATTACAGGTAAATAATGTCTAGTTAAAACACCATCACCGCCCCAGAGTCAAAATCATTTAGAATGGTTTGAGGGTGCTTTAACTGACATTACCACCTATACTACACAGAGTTGTACAACGCGCGACAGAATAGCCTTTACTATTAATTATGAAAAGTTGACTCGTGGGCTAATATTGTCCCGTTTTAGACCACCACAACAATATGCAAGTAACGATTTGTGGGAGCTACTTTACAAAATTGCCCAAAGTGCCGGTGGTTTTAATAGTGACGATGATATTGTTTCGACGGTTTCAATTGTTCGTGGAGTAGAAGGACGCGGTCATAAAAAGCTAACTCTCGAAGATATTTTCAAGCGCTCTATATTAAGTATCACGAATAACGATAATTTATGCTTTCCACGCTTACTCGTTGTTGCTGATCTTCATGCTCAACGAAGTGAAATTCGTACAGGTAATCTACAAAAATGTTGGACGATAATGTGTGATCGGCGGTGTAATTTGCAGCGTGAAGCAGCCTTAGAACTAGTAAGCAAAGCCGGCGTTGAAATACCCCGTCAAAGCTGTGGCCTTGATGAAATCAATGGTCTCCAACGATATTTTGCTCGCAAGGGTACGGCTATTTTTGTGTTCGAATTTCACACCTTAGGAAAAGGAAGTCCACCCTTATTTGATGGCTGGCGGGTCGTTGAGGAGTATTATGGTTCTATCAGCAAAACCCTATTTATTTTATATTATCAGCAAACACACCATTATGAGCCTATATTGAATCTCAGTGCGGCAATAGGTTCGCGTTTTTTTTGTACGGCTTGCAATAAAAGTTATGCTGCGGCCCCGGCCTTACATCGTTGTGTTTCTAAATGTCCGCGTTGTGGTAATGCACCTGTTTGTAAAACTGTAAAACAACGAGTGTGTAATGCGTGTAATAGATATTTTGTAAGTAATAGCTGCTATGATAAACATCTATTAAAGGGATCTGCTTCACTTAATGGCAAAGATAAAGATTTAACTATTTGTAATCTAATACAAATTTGTAAAAGATGTTTTCATCTAAAAATATACAGTACATCTGAAATAAAACAGCACGTGTGTAATGAATCTTTTTGTCGTATTTGTAATTGTAGCCGACCAATGAATCACCGCTGTTATATGAGCCCTCTTGAACCAACGAGGCCTCAAGAAGTAGTATTTTTATTTTATGATTCCGAAACACAACAACACGAACATGTTAAAAGTGATAAAATGACAAAATTACATGTCCCTAATCTTTGCGTTGTTCAGAAAGTATGCGTTTTTTGTGCTGAAAATAATAATTCATTACAAAACTGTGCATATTTTGGTAAACGTGAATATGTGTTTCATGACAACCCGATCGGTAATCTTGTAGATCTAGCATTTCAAACATAGGGATATTTTATTAAAATAATATGTATCGCCCATAATGCTCGAAGTTTTGACGCACAGTATATTCTTCGTTATTAGGTAGAAAATAAAAAACACGTATTCCAAACCTTATTTTGAACGGGAGTAAGATTATTGTCATGACAATAGATACTGTGACATTTTTAGATAGTTTGAATTATTTACAAATGCCTTAAAGGGCTCTACCTAAAGCATTTGGTTTTGATGGTGAGATATCTAAAGGCTTTTTTCCACATTTATTTAATGCTCCTAAAAACATCAATTATGAAGGGCCTCTTCCTGACATAAAATATGACATCCCTGATACAATGCATAATAAAGAATGCGAGTATTTCATAGCATGGCATAATGAAAAGAAACAGGCTAACTATACTTTTGATTTTCAAAAAGAATTTATTCACTATTGTTGTGCTGATGTTATCATGTTAAGACGTACCTGCATAGCTTTCAGAGATATGATACTGAAATGTGGTGACGTTTGTCCTTTCTCTGAATGTTGTACATTAGCATCAACATGCTCAAAAATTTTTAAAATCTAATACAATTGGCATTTTACCGCCACGCGGTGCATATCGGTGGTCATCCAATCAATCATCAATAGCGATTTCATGGTTAATATTCCAGGAGAAAAAGCGTGGTCACATTATAGATCATGCTGCACGCCGTAAAGAGATCCGGATACCTTGTGGTACTTTAGTCGATGGTTATTATCATAATCCAGAAACTCGGGAAAAAGTAGTATTGCAATTCCATGGATGTTATTGGCATGGCTGTACAATGTGTTATCGCGTAAACAGAGATCAACAACTTCGTACAGGTGAAACACTTGATCAACGGTTAGAATTAACACAAGCTACTTCAAATAGAATACGTTCAACAGGGTATACTCTTATTGAAGAGTGGGAATGTAACTTCCGACAGTTTCTGAAAAATAATCCTAGTTTGGAAATATCTATTAATTCTCACCCCTTATTACAAAATACACCTCTTAAACCGCGTGATGCTCTCTTTGGTGGCCGTACAGAAAACTTTCATATGTTGATGTACACTGAGAGAAATTTTTACTATATACAACCCAGAAAAAAGACAAATAAGAAAAACTACGAAATGCAAGAAAAAAATTAACTGAGACTAAGTAAATTAAGATTTACACTGAGAAATATTTGAGTTATAAGAAGTAAAAGTTAACTTGGCGAGTAAGATTATTTTCTACTTGAGATAAGTAGGCATTATTGTCGTCACAAACAAAACTTCTACTCCAACTTGAAATATTTCTGTGTTGATTGTCAAGAAATCATTTTACTTAGAATAAAAGAAAATAATTTCTTATTCTAAGTAACGTTTTTTCTATTCCTAAGTCAAGATGTCGTGTTAGTTTTCAAGGTTCCATTTTACTTGAATCAGCGATAAAATTAATACTTGTATCAAGTAAATCTTCTACTCGGATTAAATCAACATTCAGAGTTGATCGTCAAGAAATCATTTTACTTAGAATAAAAGAAAATATTTTCTAATCTTAAGTCAAGTTTCTACTATTCTTGAGACAAGATGTCGTGTTGGTTTTCGAGTAATCATTTGATTTAGAACAGCAACGAAATTATTGCTTGTATCAAGTAAAACTTCTACTTCGACTAGAGCAACATTTAGAGTTGATCGTCAAGAAATCATTTTGCTTAGAATAAAAGAAAATATTTTCTAATCTTAAGTCAAGTTTCTACTATTCCTAAGTCAAGATGTAGTTTTGATTTGCAGGTAATCATTTAACTTAAATCAGCGACGAAATTATTCCTCGTATTAAGTAAAACTTTTACTTTTACTACAACAACATTTAGAGTTGATCGTCAAGAAATCATTTGACAAGATGGAAAAGTTTTTAGTTCTATGTAAGATAGTTGTTTTAAAAAAAACAATAATCCTTTTCAAACATCATATTTTTTTATTTTTTATAGTTTATCCGGACAATAAGTTTGAACAATTGAAATGTTCATTCTAAATAATTTCTTCTAAAATAATGAAAGTTGTTCTGCTCGTAATAAAGAATTTTATTTAAACATTGTATCTTTCATTATTCATAATGGCTTAACAAGATATCGTGCTTAGCCAATTAAAATTTTTACTTGTAATGATTATTTAAAAATGATAAAAGCCACATAGAGACATTTATTTGTCTATAGGAAGACACTTTACACATCAAACTTAAGATATAACATATTTTTTGATCACTAGTTTTATTATATAAATCAGTAATTTTACTATTATGATAACTATTAAGTGTAACTCTTAGTTGTGTTCATCAAAATATAATTATGCTTTATCAAAGTAACAAAAATTTTATTATACTTTGTGGCTTAAAGTCATTGCTTTATTGAAGTTATCTCACCATCCAAGCGACTTTAACCAAAGTAAAGTACATGAAAATGGCACAATTAACTTTTAAACACCTCAAACGAGAATGGTCGTCTATACATATGTTTACCATCGAAAAGAACATATTTTATTACGAATATAGAACTCAAAGAGAACAATGGAAAGGCGATGCTTTTGTCTTTTGAATGCTAAAATTCGTAATAATTTGTTTTCTTCAATGGTACTGGTGATCTTATTAAATCCTGAAAAAACGTACGGGATTAATTTACTATTTTGAATGTAGTTTTTTAAACACTCTTAGCTACAGACACATTAATGTACCTTATATGTTGATTCTCCTACTACTAATTTAATTTGTCGGTCCGGAATTTTTTTGTTTGGCATCATGTACAGTATTTTCGTTCTTAGCTTTTCATTGATATACAAACGAAGTTCTTTTAGTATATTCTCATCTGTTGGTTCTTGCTGTATCATCTTAATAAAAATATTCAACCCGTATAGATGAACTCCTATTAATTCAATCTTTTCCAATGTATTCCTATTCATATCTATAAATGATTGTAAGTCCTTGCATGATAGATATTTCAATTTTAAAAATAATGAATTTATCCTTGGAATGTGACTTATCCAAAATAAAGAATTAAGTCCAGTCACATTATTTAGTGTTAGATGCTCCAATTTCTCAGCCAAAAAAATTTCTAGTGTGGTATTTTTGAAATTAAAATCTACAAATAGAGTGTATATTAAAATATAATTGAACAAATTACTTAATTATTTCAGTGTTGTCATAATAACTAGTTATCATACGCTTACCAATGATGTCCAACATCTTTAAATTTAGTGCATACACTACTACATCGTTTATGATATATGCGTCCTTACTGTCCCCTCCACTTATTACAAATTCAGTTAATTTATCATTTATCAGAATACTATCCGGATTTTCAATTAAAGCATTACAAGAAGAATTCTCCGGGTCATTAATAAGAGTTAATTGTTTTATCTTGGTCTTGTTCGGCGATGCCATCATTTCAGATAACGTTTTGGAAGTAATCATGAACGAACAAGATTCAAAAGTTACGTTATTTATTGATTCGGAACCTGATAAAAACTGGAAAAATTGAAAAAGACTTATTAATAATTATGTTATCAATGACGTTATCATTTTTTTACTTATCTAAAATACCTTTATCATTTCTGATGAATTTAGTTTCATACAAAATGCTACTTTTAGAATTTCAATTTCACATGAAGTATTTTCTGCCAAAGCTCTCCCACGAAAATGAATATTATTTATTACTCCAAGTTCTTTGAAACAATTCTTTCCAGTGAATTCTTTTAAAACTTTACTTAACTGTTCATCACATGATGCGGAAGTATTGCCAATTATTAAAGATGACAACAATGTGAATTCTTTTAATTCAGATATAAACTGAGGCGAAATAGTTACACCACTTAGATTCAATTTTTGTAAAGTGTTTTTACTTTGTAATATTAACTTTGGTATTAAACAATATTGTAGCTTCTCACAGTTTTTAGGATCTTCCAATACTATTTCTTCACCACAAAAATGACAATTTATTTTATGTGGCCATATGTAAGATTCAACTTTGTCATACGGCAATTCACTTGTTATTATTAGATTTTTTACCAATACTGCTTTGTATGCTAAATATTGTGATGATTCCATAAGCGAAAGTCGATCATTGAATGATAAATAAGAAAGAATCTTACTAAATGGAAGGTCAGGTAAACAACTCAAATCATCGTTGATTTGACTAAAATTTATAATTTGACAAAAGTCCCTGTTTTTTTCTTCAATAGGACATGAAGGATTTGTCCTTATAGTATAAACATCGTCGTAAAATATGCGTAGTTTTTTAAATTCCTGTAGTCTTACAGCATCACTTTCATGTCGTACTAATACAACAGCTACTTGCAATTTCTTTTCTATATTAACTCTTTTAATCGCTGCACAAAATATTTGTTCTCTTTCTAATGAAACAGCTACATCACTTTCTCTTACTTTCCGATGCAGAGAGCCAAGCTCAAATACAAAGTTTTCAGATACTTTACTGGGAGAAAATTCGATTGGTGTAAAAAAATCATCATTTACAATACAATTCATATTTTCACTTCCATGTTTCACATTTACACTGTCCGTTTTAGGTCTCAATATTCGTAAGACATTGTCTCTTGAAATTATTTGTAGTTTTAAAGCATCGTCAATACTTTTCACTAAGACAAAAGCTATTGGCAATTTGTGAGAATTATGGACGATTTCAACATTATTATAACCAATTTCATTTTTTTCTAATAATTGAGTTATTTCAATTTTTTTAATATTTTTTGGTAAAGGACTCAGCAAAATTTTAAGATATCTTGTCCATCACTACTAAATAAGACTGGATACGGTCTTGGATTAGGAACATATAATTTTGTTTTCTGTAAAGGACCAGAAAATCCAGCAGGTCTGTACTTTGTCCTTTTCATACTTTGTAAATGATTTTCTAACTCATTTTGCCATTTCTTCCTTTCGTTATTGATATAATCTTGTAATTTTTCCTTCACAATATCATACTTTTTTAATTTAGACATTTTATTGTATCTAAATTATCCTTTGTAATTAGAAATGAACAATATTTGAAAAACTTAACCACAATTTATGACAACACAGCAATAGAATTTCATTGAATAATAAATATAGTATATGCATTGGCGTCCTAATTGTACTATAGTATAGCAGTTACATTTCGATTCAATTTAAGATCGATTCATTGTATCGATACAATGAATAATGAAATATCGATTACCAAGTATCGAAAAGAGTCGTTTAGTTGGCTGTTGTTATAAGTCACTGCTTTTCTTTTGCAAAGTAACCTAACATATGAGTGAATGCCTGAATGTATTAATGTTTTAAAAATCGTGAACTTGAAGAACTAAATATCATTTTTATATATATATATATCTCCACTTCCTACTCAAATAGTAAAACTTTCATTGAATCTTATTAAAATTAATTACAATATAACCTAAAATGTAAAGATTTTTGAGGTGGTATTTAATCTTGAGTTACCTGAATTATCAATGTGCTGGTCAATGTTGGACAGTTGTGTTATAAGTCGGAATGCAAAATGTGAAGAATTTAACCATTTTAGATCACGGAATAATGGGTTTAAAACATAATTAATTTTCACGACGAAACATAAAACGAATCGATATATAGATCCACAAGTTCTGAGTGTCTTTAACCTATATTTTATCATAAAGAGGATAGAGAATTTTTAAGATAATGTGATTCCAATTGGGTAATTAAGAAATTGTCTTATTGTTGGATATGAAAATATTGAGAAACAGATCTCCACAAGCCGTCATAACATTTCAAAGCAGAAAGATAACAATTTGTCATTTTAATCATCAAACATTGGGACTTACAATCTACACAAATAGAATTTTATGTCCAATACTTTAGAAATTTTATTGGAACATAAGAAGAAAATAAAGCCTAATTGTGTTTGTGTGAAAAAAAACTTATTTTCTGCAATATACCTGTTTGCCACCTTGAAAGTTACAAACCTCAATCAGCATTTATTACTGCAATCGATGATGAGAATGTTAACATCATCCATCATGAGATTTTTATAGAAAATGTGTGCAATATAGTCTTCCTAATCTTCTTTAATGAACCATAGTGAATTATTAGTAATTGTTTCATTCTACGATAAAAAAATATTGATAAACATATGAAACAGCTATGAAAGTGGTCAACAAACTTTGAAGGATTTCAATGTGAGGAATATTTAGTCAAAGTTGTTGATTTTGAATCTAATACGGTTGGAAACATTGACATATAAATATAAAATCATCCGGCTCAATTAAAAATGACCAATAAGATAAGTTTAATTGAAGATAAGGAACGAATCCTTGAAGATTTAGTAACAACCAATAACCATTTTATGTCAGCTACAGCTTATGTATATTGATATAAAATTACTAGATTATTATTAAAAGCCAGTAATATACTTTGAATAATTTAATAGTTACTGAATGCTCTAAATATTTTCCAGATTCTCGAATAGAAAGACAGTGAATAAAAGAGATACATAATATTTCATTGTCCGATAATGATACTCTTGTATGTTGTTGATATTGGAATTAATCTATAGTAGTGATTTAAACATACAATGAAGAAATTTTATTTATCATCATCATAGTCTTTTATCAATATCGATTTTGTTGTGATTATATTGTTAATAATTTTGTCAATATTAACATAAAAGCAAGTTGCACAACTTTTGCTCAAATATTCATAAAAAGCTAATGTTATAACTTATAAAGTATTTTTTTAAAAACAACCCGAATAATATATTACATGAGTATTTGGTAAATTTATTCAGTATATAGCATTTTATTGCGCACTGATAATATTTATTAACTTCTTCAATATCAGTATAACAATATTAAACTATGGTATTAATCGAAAAGTATAACTAAGACATTGATCTTCCGTCGTTATACTTTCGAAATAAATACTGTCTTTTTTTAAAATTAACTGATCAAGAATTTTGTGATCATAAACATACGAGAAAGTTGTGTAATTTGCTCTACAATATTTTTTAAAAAGCTAATGTTATCACGTAACGTTACAAATATCGGCATAATAATATTAAACTATGGTATGGATCGAAACGTTTAACTGAAACAATAATCTTCAATCATTACAATTTCTGTACAAAGAATGATTACTCATAATCATAATGTGTTTATTAAAAACTTAAACAAGATAGAATAATTTCTCATCTTGAGTAAAGTTTCTACTATTCTTGAGCCAAGATCTAGTGTTGGTTTGCAAGTAATCATTCGGTCCAAAACAGCGATAAAATTATTTCTTGTTGTAAGTCAAACTTCTACTTCAACTAAAACAAGATCCAAAGTTGATCGTCAAGAAATCAAATGACTTAGAAAAAATTAAAATAATTTCTAATCTTGTGTAAAGTTTATACTAGTCTTGAGCCAAGATCTAGAGTTGGCTTTCGAGTAATCATTTGATTATGATCAGCAATGAAATAATTTCTTGTGTCGAGTAATACTTCAACTTCGACTAAAACAACTTGCAGAGGTAATCGTCAAGAAATCATTCGACTTAGAACAGAGTAAAATAATTCCTAATCTCAAGTATAGTTTCTACTATTCTTGAGTCAAGATCTGGAGTTAGTTTGCAAGTAATCATTTGACTTGAAACAGCGGTGGAATTATTGCTTGTATTAAATAATACTTCTGCTTCGACTAAAACAACAGTCAGAGTTGATCGTCAAGAAATCATTTCACTTAGAATCAAATAGAATATTTTCTAATCTTAAGTAACGTTCTTATTAATCTTGAGCCAATATCTAGAGTTGGTTAGCAAGTAATCATTCGATTCAGAACAGCGATAAAATTATTGCTTGGATCAAGTAAAACTTTTACTTCGGCTAATACAACATTTAGAGTTGATCGTCTAGTAATCATTTTACTTAGAATTAAAATGAAATAATTTCTTATTTTAAGTAAAATTTCTACTATTCTTGAGCCAAGATCTAGAGTTAGTTTGCAAGTAATCATTTGACGTAAAACAGCGGTGGAATTATTGCTTGTATTAAGTAAAACTTCTACTTTAGCTAAAACAACATTGAGTGTTGATCGTCAAGAAATCAAATGACTTATTAAAAACTTTATTGTTACTTCGTTTGAAAACTATCAAATGTCTACGTTAGAATTTCTACATATTGTTTAAAATTGGCGCCTATAGTCTGAAGATGGCGCTCGATAAACAAGTCCTACTTTCTATGCGCAACATCTACATAATGTGCGCAGATTATCATAACTGATTCAGTCATCGGACAGTGAACAGTGGCCAACGAGATCTTTGTAGTTTTCTGCATTGAGCAATTTACCGGTTCATAATTATTAGTGAAATAGCATTATTTTTTCCAGTTCTATTCAACTTGTATCTGATATAAAGAAAGATCTTTGGAACGAATAACCTGAGAAAAATCGTATTTCATTAAATCTAGTAAGTAAATATATCTTTATTATTATAATTATTTTTATAGCATGCATAGCATCATAGAATTTTGTTTTTTATTTTATTTATGTCGATTAATAATGAATAACGTTTTTAGTTACTTATTATAGATATTATTGTAATTTATCTTGCGATTGTCAGGGCTATAGTTAAACAGTT
The DNA here is from genome assembly GCA_028641665.1 of Chelonus formosanus. Taxonomy (NCBI): domain Eukaryota; kingdom Metazoa; phylum Arthropoda; class Insecta; order Hymenoptera; family Braconidae; genus Chelonus; species Chelonus formosanus. The sequence continues at coordinate 14,474,219 of CM054002.1, forward strand.
TTTCATAGGGTGATACGCATATTTTTGATGAGATATCTGATGCGGCGTGATTCCTTTGTTTCCAGTTGTTATGTTTCATAGAATCATTAGGTCGTATTTTTTTTTTTACGTACTTGAAACGCCTGCGAAGATTTTTTCCGATAATAACTGCATACGCACAAGCGAAGAAAACGTAAACATTAAGCCAATAAAATAATTCTCAGAACTTATTGGAATTACTACCATTTGTAGATCATTTTAATTTCATACATAATTCAGATGTAACTTATAAATACAAATTTCTAATAAATTTTAAACAACTATACAAGTATTAGGTATGTCTGTGCGTGCAATAATTCAAAATATAATTAAAATTCATGTTTTGATTTACAAAAAATTTTATAGTTAAACATAACAATTGAAAAGTGAAGAAAATTATTTAAGCTTTACAAATGTGTTTGTACGGGGATGAAATAGTAAATCATCATAACACTTGGAGAATATTTTAAGATATTGGTCTTCCGTAATTTTATTTTCCAATTGTTGTGGTTATAATTGAATCTTTTGTCCTCGTATGATTTACAAAATTTTTATGTAATATTTTATGTAGTGATTTTTCTTTGTTTTCAGTTGTAACAGTTTATGTGATTTTTTAACTGTATTCGTTTGCTCACGTTCTTAAAACAGCTATTATGATTTCTTTCCGATAAAACTATACACGCACGAGCCAAGAAAACATAAATATTATGACAATAAAATTATTGTCAAAATCAATTGAAAGACTGTGAAGATCACCTTATATTGTTGTATTTTTATTTTATAAATAATTATAGAATAACTAATGAATACAAATTTAAGATTAACAGCTAATAATGCTACAAATACAAAATATTTTAATAATTTTATTGATTTTTTTTCTGCATATTTACATGTACGATATCTTAAAATTTACATAATTTTTTTTAATTATCAAACTGTTTAATTGATGAAATATTACAAAGGTAAACATAAAAATTGACAAGAGAGCTTTACGGACGTGTATGAACAAATATGGCATTTCTGAATTTCCATAGCATTTAAAGAATATCGTAAGATATTTATTATTACGTAATTGAATTTTGTGTGTCGTGGTCGTAATTGAAGGGTTTGTCGCAGCATGGTTAACATGTATCCAGTTTAATTTATGAAGAGACAATTTGTCCGCTTTTTTGGTTACTGTTTTATAAGATTTTCAGATTGTATTTATTGTCTCACGTACGATAACTAAAATTTCCTATTCGTTAAGAACCACATACTCACAAGTCGAGAAAACATAAGTATAAAAACAATTAAATTATTCCTAGCATCAATAGAAATGCTTATTACTTTGAATTATCGTACTCTCTATTTGATGAACAATAAGTATATAATTGATAAATACACGTTTGTAACAAATAGATGATAAATTTGCAAACATAAAAAGTTTTCTCTGAGATTATTAATTCTTATTTTCTACCTTTCGATGTCATCAATTGAAAACATAGCAATGAGTGGCAAAAATGATACTGATGATAGTGGTTTGGACACATCACAAGCCAGTTGTATTAAAGAGTCAATAATCGAAACATCGTCTACGAATGAAGACGAGAATTTTGTAAAAGATATATTAGAAAAATGGAACTTATCCGAATATATACCAATATTTGAATGTGAGTAGATAACAATTAAAAACTACTTTTGCGAAATCATAGTTAAACTTATATGTAAATTATGTTTTATCAAAACTGAGTGAAAGGATTATTTACGTATCACATTTTTTATCACAGCTGAAAACATAAACAAATACGTGTTTGAGATTATGCCCGAAAAAACTGTACAAAAATTAATTCCTTCCATCGGTCATCAGGCAATATTTATGTTCAAGAGACGGGAATTATTATTACAAATCGTAAGCATTTTTCATGATTACTTTATTGAAATTTACATGATTAAACATAACTTCCTGTGAAATATTGTCCATTTATTACGAATGTATAAATACTAAAATCTCAAATATTATGCGATCTAATATCACTCAATATATTTTTAATTCTCTTACGCATAAATAAGTTGGTTAATATAAAAATCTCACATTGTTCTATACATATTTTACCAAATTTAAGCATTTTATAGAAAAAAATACATCGATTTCTTATTAATAAACATGAACAATTTATATCTTTGTCAATTAAAGAGAACAACAGTACAAAGTTATTTGTAGGATAAGGAAGTTGATGTTAGTACAAGTTCACGTGGAGAGGAATTGAAAAAAGTATTGGCAAATTCTGCACTAGGATCAGTCCTGGTCGAAGGTGAAGATATTGACAACGATACAAATACAATATCAAGAATAATAATTGAACATCTTTTCCAAAAATACCCATCGTTAAAGTAAGTCGATCATGAAACATATATACGTAGATAATAAAAAAATTTGAGCATAATTTTTTTACCTTTGAGCATTGTCTTAGTTCTTTGTTTTTTTTGTCAATCTATATGCACATGCATTTTTGAATCATTCAATTAAATGAAATTTTTGTTTATTTAGAATCACGCAAGAGGTTTTCGAACATTCGGCAAAAGAAGTAAAAGGTGTATGGCCAAAAGAGAACGTCGATGCATGGTACCATCATTCTACAAAAAAAAAATAAGACAAATGGAATATTATACCATAAATGTAAAAACCTCAAGAGAAAAATTCGTGAAACTGAAAAACATCAATTGACCAAAAAAGCAGCCCTAGAAAAGGATATAATTGAAAGTGAGAAATCTCTGATGCAATCTAAAGTTCAACAATTGAAAGAAACAAGAACGTGGAGTGACACAGTATTCACTTTGTGGGAGGACACATGGAATTATAGAAAAAAAGAAGAATCGACTGTAAATCCTTTCGATCAATACCCATTAATAAATCCTCCTAATGGTCGCACTTTAATTTTGAAAGACTACCAATTAACTCAAACAACTAGTGATGACAAGATATTATTCAAGAAATGGACAGAAATAGCAGCTAAGATTATAAAGAACTGTAAAGAAAATTTAGACGTAAAAAATTCATCAATATTAGCGTGGCGAATACTTCCATGGTTGTTTAAACCCGTTCCAATACCTACTGAACAGATAAAAAAAAGTATCAAACTGTCATATCAAGAACAAAGTGATGGGTTTATACGGTGGATTAATGTAAGTAATTCTATAATAACTTCAGCGGATATCGAATATATTTTTTAAAAATAGAATTAATCAATTCTTTATAATATTGCAGCACATCGGTGATATTGATAAAGAGATAGCAAAACATGCGAAGTGTATGGAAAATTTCAAAATTAGTATTCAGCCGTATATAATTGCTGTTGGACCTGATTACAACATAACACAAGCTATTGTAATAATAAGCGGCCGAAAGTTTCCTTTTGATGATTTGACGAAAGCTGTGGACTTTGCATGGAAAGCAATGGTTGGACTTGATCTAAAATATGCGTCATCTTCTGAACAAGTATGGGTATTTATTGAAGAGTTCATTTATGAATGTAATTTATCCGATAGAAACTTTATTAGTGTTGCTAAATTAAAAAAACTGTTACGAGAATAATTGAATTGCCCAGTTATAATACTTTTAAAAGTTATCAATATCAGCACAATAAAATTAATCTGTGATTTTAATTTAAAAATATAACTAAGACGTTGATCTTCCGTAGTTATATCTTTTAAATACATAACTACTTTACTTTATTTTTATTAAGTAACTTTTTCTAAAATATTTTATACAGAGCTTATGTCGAAACATATGAAGTATTTTTACATGAACAATACATGAGTATTTAGGAAACTTATGCAATATATGGCATTCAATTGTGCAATAATACTCTTGAAAGTTTTCAATGTCAGCACAATAAAATTAATCTGTGGTTTTAATTTAAAAGTACAACTAAGACGTTGATCTTTCGCAGTTATACTCTTTAAATACATAACTACATTATTTTAGTTTTATTGTGTAACTTTTTTTTAAACATTTTATACGGTGCTTATGTCTAAACATATGAAGTATTTTTATATGGACAATACATGAGTATTTAGTAAACTTATTATAGCATTTAATTGTGCCATGATTATATTTCTAATCTACATAAAGTTCAGCATTATACGATCAATATATTGTATTTATTAAAAACAATATCTTAAACATCTAATTTTCCGTCGTTATACTTTTTACATAAATATTTGCTTTATTGTAATTGTATCGTCAATCATTTTTTCACTATAAAAATGGAAACGAAATGTGCAATTTGCTTGAAAATACTATGCGCGAAATTAATGTCATCTCATGTAAAAAATTTTCATAGAAATAACGATGTAAAGTATGTATGTTCAAGAGTAAACTGTTCAAGAGTTTACACTAATTTAGATTCATTACGAAAACACGATAAATATATGCATTGCGAAAATATAAAAAAATGTGGTGTTAATAAAATTAATAAGTTTCAAGCGGCATATGAACAGACTAATATTACCGAAAAAGACAAAAAAACGGAAGATATCAACTTTACTGGTGTTATATCCGAAAGAAATCGGGAAAAAACAGAAAGTCGTAGTGTAATTAATCATGAAAACATGAATAACGCAGCGGTAGTGGTTCCGTCATTCTCTGAAACGGCATTAGAATTAGCAATTGATTTATATAGCGATGAAAAATTGAGTAGAAATCAAGCAGAATACATAGTAACAAAATTTGACAAGATAATAAATAGTATCTTTATGAGTTCATTGAAAGATTTAACTAATAAGCATGTACTCGATAAATCGGCAAAAAAGCAGATAGAAAATAAATTTACAGAATTTAATCAAAGTTTTTCTACAATTAATACAGAGCATAAATTATTGTCAGAATTGAAAAATAAAAATTATTTTATGAAGTGTAGAAAAGTAACATATGGGTATAGAGAAGAATTTAAAAATAATAAATTGATATATAAAAGTAATGATGGGTGTGTGATTCCATTAGGATCTGTACTGCAGAAATTTTTTGAGAAACCTCAAATATATGAAATGACTAAAAATTACATGGTCAAATTACAATCTAACACCAATAATATATCGAATATAATACAAACCGATTTTTGAAAATCAAAAATACGTAAAATCAACAACTTGTGCATACCATTATTCTTGTTTGAAGATAATTTTGAGTGCAGAAACCCAATAGGTTCGCATAAAACTGTATATAAAATGTCGGGAATGTATATATCAATTCCATGTTTACCACCTCAAATACGTTCGAAAGTGGAAAATATATTCACATTTCAAATTCTTCACTCTGATGATGCAAAACAGTATACATCGAAGATAATTTACCACGAAGTAGTTAAAGAATTAAATCAATTAGCAACAACGGGTATAGACATAAACATTTCAGGAGAATCGATAAAAATCAATTTTAAGCTTGTTTTAATTATCGGTGATAACTTAGGTTTAAATTCAATTCTTGGATTTGTAAGAGCTTTCACCAATGCAACACAGTTTTGTAGATTTTGTACTATGAAAAATAACACTTTAGATTCTCAGTGTAATTTAAAAACTTCAGTTTTACGGAATAAAGACAATTATGATGCTGGCTTAAAAAATAAAACACAAAAAGAAACAGGTATTAGGGAAAACAGTGCTATGAATGAAATTATAGATTTTCATGTAACAAACAATCCTTCAGTTGACATCATGCATGATATTTTTGAAGGGATAGCCAGATATGAAATAGCGTTTATTTTAAATGCATTTATCAATGTAGAAAAACTTTTCACGTTGGAATTTTTCAATGATAAATAAAATAAGTTTCCATTCAATGACAATTCTAATAAACCCCCACCTATCACATCATTTGAACTTAATGATTGCTGTGTAAAAAAGTCCGCTTCTGAAATGAAATTTTTAATATTGAATTTTTCTTTGGTTATCGCCGATTCAGTTAAACAACAGAATAATGAATATTGGAAATTATATATATTGTTAAGAAAAATAGTTTGTATTGTACTGCAACGCACAATTACAATTGAAGACGTAGATTCACTCGATAAGCTCATAAAAAAACATCATACTTTATTGTCAACAACATTAAAATTTTCTCTCAAACCAAAACACCATATTTTGCTTCACTATCCTACGATTATGAAAATTGTAGGTCCATTAAGACATACTTGGGCAATGCGTTTTGAATCGAAGCACAGTTCATTGAAACACTGTGCAATAAGGAGTTGTAATCGAATAAATTTACCTTTGAGTATAGGGATTAAACAACAACTAAAATTGTGCGAATTATTCTCGAGAAAGGAAAATTTTCTACCAAACATTACTTACAAAGATACAAAAGAAGTTGACAGCGATAAAAAAATTATACCCACTTTTTAAGACTTAAATAGTTATCGCGAAATAGAATATTTACAAGTGGATAAAGTAAAATACACCAAGAATAATTTTCTTAAAATTGAAAATAGTGACAAACCAATCTATGGTGAAATTATTTATTCCTTTCGAAGTAAAGTATGCAATGCTGAAAATTTAGATTTTTGTTTCATCACGAAAATTTGGAAATGTATATCAAAAAACGAACATTATCAAAGTTATCGATTAATAGATACAAAGCAATATAAGACAATTACATATCAATCGTTATGTTTCCTACAACCACGTAGTAGAATAATTATGGGTAATGGAAAGTTATATATTTCATATAATAATAACATGTTTTAATAACATATTTTATTTCAATTCCATCGTAGTAACAGTAATTAGTGACAATAAATATCGGTAAGAACTATCGATTGGAATATAGTGAAAAAATGTATTGCGATAATTGATAAGCTCATACTTCCATTCAAACAAAAAAAATTTTTAAATATTATTTAATTACATTCAATATTATTTGATATGTTTTGAAGTAAAACTTGAACTCTCAAGAAATGCAAAGTATATTATTAGCGCATATATTGTTTCCTGAGAGAAATACTAAAAATATTATTTAATTTATATTCAATATTATTTGATATGTTTTGAAGTAAAACTTGTACTTTCGACGATTGCAAATTATATCATTAGCTCATGTATTGTTTTCTGAAGAGAAATACTTCAAATATTATTTAATTTATATTGATTATTATTTAAGAAAGTCTGAAAAAATACTTGAACTTTCAAGAAATGCAAATTATATTATTAGCTTATGTATTGCTTTATGAAGAGAAATAACTAAAATATTATTTAATTTATATTCAATATTATTTAATATGTTTTGAAGTAAAACTCGTACTTATGACGATTGCAAATTATATCATTAGCTCATATATTGTTTTTTGAAGAGAAATACTTCAAATATTATTTAATATTATTTGATGTTTTTCAAAGTAAAACTTGAACTTTCAAGAAATGCAAATTATATCGTTAGTTCATGTATTGTTTTTTGAAAAGAATCCTTAGAATGTCTATTTTTATTATATCTATTATTATCTAAGGATGTTTGTAAAAGAAACTTGTGCTCTTAATGAATATAAATGAAAAATGCAAAGAACGTTTTTCGTCTTTTTAAAAGAATTTTATTTTTTCGGCAATGTGTGTATAAAATTATTTGTTCTATATTATATGCGCAAGTAGATTTACACAGACGTATGTACAAAAAAACATTTCAGGAACTCTGAAGAATTTTCTACTGACTAAACGTGTAAGTCACTCTTTCACTCCGTATTTAGTATACAAAAATTGTACGTAACTTCTTATAATCATGAATCGAAAATATACGTACACTAAGTCGAAAATTTACTTAAAAATCATCAAAGTACAAATTACGTAATTAATAATTTGTAGCTATTCTAGTATACTTTTAACGCGTGATGAAAAAATTCTTCTTAAACTTACAATAAAAACATACTTAGTTTTACAAGTAATGATACTTTTAGACAATAAAAAAATTTACTTAGAGAGAAAAAAACCGTTGATTTTAATAAAGTCAATTGAGATTCTCATTGGAGTACGAATTCTTCTTCGATGTAAGAGGAAAAAATTCTGCTTTTAAGTACAAAATATCCTCGAATCAAGCTAAGAATTGAATTAAAATAAATAAAACAATGACTTCAAAATGAATAGAATATTTACTTGTAACAATCAACAATTTGATTCTTTACAAGTAAGCATTCGACTCAGCAAATGTACATTTTCGACTCTTGATTAGAAAAAGTTATGTTTAATTGACGAATAAAAGATAATTAGTTTAGTCATAAGTTATACTTTTAGTGAGTAGAAAATTTACTTAAGAAGAGCGATACATCGATTTAAGTCTAATCGATTCGAATCTTCATCAAAACACAAATTCTTCTTCAATTTGACAGGAAAAAATTCTCCCTCGAAGTAGAAAATATTCTTAAGTCAAGTTAGACATTAGATCGAAATAATCAGAGTATCTTCTTACAATAAGAAAACAATTTACTTGTGACGATCAACAATTCGATTTTTTTCAAGTAAAATTTCGACTTACTGCATGCACTTTCTTCACTTATAGCTAGAAATAACTTCACTTGATATAAGTCTAATGAAGACTTCGGAATACAATACCAAGTACTTCTGATAAATAAAATAAATTCTTCATGTAAGTCTGAATTTTACTGACTGTAAGAAATGTTTTGATTTCCGGCAAGTTAAATGGAGACTAGTCTTTTTTTAAGTAGAAAATTTCTCTCAGTGTATGCTCACTTTATCCTTATAAGTGCAAAACAGGTAAATTTCCCATTAGTCATCCTACAATTTATGTTGGCAATGAATGTGATGAAATTCTTAAAAATAAAAATAATTTTGATCAGATTGAAGGGCTTGTAAAATGTACTATCTTACCACCCCGAGACCTTTTATATCCTGTTTTACCGGCAAGATTTTACAGTAAACTCTTATTTGTATTATGCAGAACATGTGCTGAAACAATTAATCAGAGTAACTGTTATCATAATGATATAGCTGAGCGTGTATTACATGGTACATGCGTCGTTGACGAAATACGTGAAGCTATCAAAAAAGGCTATAAAGTTTTAAATGTATTAGAAATATGACAATATGAGATGATTCAATATTACGGTGACACCGACGTTCGAGGTCTTTTTACTGATGATATTAACACTTTTTTAAAAATCAAACAAGAAGCAAGCGGCTGGCCAAAACAATGTGAAAATAATCCTATTAAACAAAAATTATATCTAAAAAATTATGAAAAAGCTTAAGGCATTAAATTAGAAAGAGAAAAAATAACACATAATCCCGGTTTGCGGTCAGTTGCAAAATTATTTCTAAATTCGTTATGGGGTAAATTTGGGCAGCGTGAAAATCTTACACAAACTGTAATAGTGAATAATCATGTTAAACTTATAGAATTACTGACAAATCCTGAGATCGATATCACCGGCTTACACTGTGTTAATAATGATATTTTGTATGTGTCATACGTAAAAAAAGAAGAAGCTCTTGAGTCACACCCTTCTACAAATGTTGTCATAGCAGCTTAAACAACCGCTCAAGCCCGTTTAAAGTTATATTCTTATCTAGAAAAATCAGGCGCTCGCGCTTTGTATTGTGATATTGATTCAGTAATTTATATTTCTAAGGAAAAAAGTGCAGATCTTGGAACAGGCAACTACCTGGGCGATTTAACTGATGAGTAAGAAAGCTATGGTACAGGTAGTTACATGAAATCTTTTATTTCTGGTGGCCCGAAATTTTATGCTTACATTGTACAAAAACCTGACGGTTCGATAGCTGAAGTATGTAAAGTAAAAGGTGTAACTTTGAATTATACAAATAGTAATTATATTAATCATGAAACAACACGGTCGTTGATTACAGGCGAACGTACAGCGCCTATAGTAATTTCGTTTGATGCAATTAGACGAACACCCTTCTATCAAGTTGTTACACGGTGTGAAACAAAAACGTCCCGTATACAAAATAATAAACGGCATCTTAAAAATGCGTTTTTAACACTACCATTTGGATATCGAACAAATGATTAAATATAAGTCTTTAAATACCATAACGCTGTATTTTTATAATTTCCACTATGTGTTTTTGAGGCAAGATTATGTTAGAATAATGTAAATATATATTGAAATATTTCAATGAAGAAGAAATAAATATATGCTTTTATAAACAATAACAGCGTGGCTTATTAGATTCAATTACGTTTGCATGGGAAAAATAATTTGCTATGAGCACGTGTATATGGGACGGCCATCATGCCGCATTGCTAAGCAACGACGTCAAACATTAGCATGTGATACACGTAGCATCAAAGATATCGCTGTCTTTTTTCAAAGCCTTTATTAGTTGCAGTGTTATTGTGCTCTCATTTGCACAATATACTGCTCATGCGCCGCGCCTGTAGCTAAAAAGGAAGTTGACGCATACATATCTGCGCGTAGCGGCCGTGAATATGGTAACACGTTTGTGCGCAGCTTTTTTAGACTCATTTTCCTACGCTGCGAGCGGCAGCAACAGGCCCCGCCGTGCGTAGGCCCTGGCTGTGCAAGACAGAGCACCAGAAATGGCGTTCAGCCAACGTGAAGCGACCTCGATCTCATCACGCGCTAGCCCCTCCACTCTTACTCTCGAGCGTGGTAACACAGCTGCCGCTTACCCGTCGAAAGCCATACCACAGCGCCAGCCGCTAGATAGCTCGTCGAGGCCCTTTAGCCAAACTACACCTCGTGCTACGTTATACGCGTGCCCCAATAATGAAAAATTTGGTAATTCGAGGAGACTTACATTATAATTATCAATTGAAATTGAATAATCATATTTTTTAAATACGAATAAAAATTTTTATATTCAAATTCTTTACCCCACGCAACACCTATCCCCACTCCTTGTGAAACCGCTCTGGCTGACACAAATTCATCCCCACATTATTTGAGATGCGTATACGTAAAAAAAACTAATATTTATAGAAAAAAAGAGGATCTCATGCGGATTGAAACGCGTGGACCCTGTGTGAGCGTGCCGCCGACGCTCTCATCGTTTGCGTGACCTCCCGCACAAGAAGGATCCGCCTCTTTACAGGCATGACGAGCGGAATCAAAGCGTTAAAAAACTTGAAAATACTCTAGAATGAGTGAGAATTGTTAAAAAAAAAACCCACAATGAACCAAATCGCACGAGAAAAGTGCGTAGAATGCGCTTTTGAATATAAAAAGGTGGATAATTGCTCGGAAATTTAAAAGAAAGAAAAAAACATGAAAAATTATTTTATAATTACCAATAAATAATAATAAACAATTTTCAGAAAAAATAAATGAGTGACAGCTGGTTTCTAAGAATAATGCAGTGACTGGAAAAAAATATAAGAAGTTGATAAAATTTTTCTTGTGATAATGTCTAGATCTTTCAACTCACTTCGGAGCCATTTAAGGACTCCGAATGAATAGAGCAAGGTTGGGACAGCAAGCATATCCGTGGCTGCGACTTTATTAGGGCCTGATAATTCAGAGCCCCATATCCTTTTAAGTCGCCACTTGTACTCACTGCGGAGAGTATCTTTGATGACAGACACTTCCTGTAGCGGAGATTGTGCCTGTACAAGGTATCGGTATGACTCTTTAGCATCCAGATGTTTTATGATGCTCCCGTCTGTAAGCTCGACATTATCACTCCAGTTCGGCGATCTTCCTTTTACTAAGTGGGCTACTGCGCACTTGTCTAACCCAAACTCCATGCCTATCGCACTGGTATATTCGGAGACAACCTCTAGGGCTGCTCGGAGTCTCTCAGGACTTGCCGCGTACACTTTTAAATCATCCATATAAAATAGATGTGTGATTTTGTGTACGCGGTTGGAGACTCGTTCGGCTTTATATCCAGGCGTTCGGCGTAGAGTGACAGATAATGGCAGCAGTGAGATGCAAAATAGGAGAGGTCTTAGGGTATCTCCCTGGTATACGCCTCCCGTAAAACGCACTGCTCCAGTGGACACTCTCGTTTCACCAGATGTTACGGTGAAACGTGTCCTCCAGAGCAGCATCAGATGTTCGATGCATCTCACGATTTGCGGGGGTACTGAAAGGCATTCGAGCAAGTAGAGGAGAAGCTCGTGAGATGTTGTATCAAATGCCTTTCGGTAGTCCACCCAGGCCATTGACAAGTTGCGCTTGTAGTAGTATGCGTCTAGTGTGACGCACCGGTCCACTAACAAGTTCTCCTTGCAACCTGTCAAGCCACGTTTGCTGCCACGTTGTTCGTATATCTGTCTCCATACAGGTTCTATTGCAGTCAGAATCCTCTCGTTCAAGATTTTAGTGAACAATTTATAGAGAGTATTCAGACATGCAATAGGCCTGTAGTTTTTGGGGTTAGACAGATCACCCGTTTTGGAGATCAGCACAGTACGCCCTTCAACGAGCCAGCCAGGAATTTGAGTATCTCCTTCAAGACATTCTGAGAAGATACGAGCCAGATGCTGGTGTGATGATGTTAATTTCTTCCACCAAAAGGTGGGAATTGCATCTAGCCCCAGGGCAGCCCAGTTCTTAGTGCCCCTGAGTACATTCCTGATCTCATCAATGCTGACTCGCTGAAACTCTTCAGGAATTCGCGATAGATGTTCGTCGCAGAATTCTCTGAAATGTTGAAGAGCTGGAGTGTCTACATCTAATATGATAACGTGACCATATATTTCGGTCCAGTAGGTTTCGACTCTTTCTGCACTTGGGGGCTCATAACTGACAGGGGCTTGCGGTTGAAGAAAGCGTGAAGGGTTAGATTGAAATAACCTGTTATCCCTTCTCCGCTTGTACCGCTTTGCTATTGACTTTTTAATGGCCATTAGCGATCTTATTTTGCCTGTGTACCTCTCCTTGAGGATCAGTAACACGGCGGTGTTTAGAGTATGATGTTCTCGCCTAATACTCGCCACGATACGCCGAATTCTCCTTGTATAAGGTCTGTGAGCATTTAAATGGTCCATCACACTTTGAATACGGGAAGCACCCTGTCGAGCCTTTTTGATCTTGTTTGCAATCTGCTCGATGCGTCTCTTCAGGTTCAACTCAGGATTGGGAGGAGTTCGTCTCCCCTGAGTAAACCTTCGAGCCACATCGTAGACTACATCATTCAGTGCAGAAAGGCCTACGTCTTCTGGTACCCGATGGTCGAGGTCTTCGTTGGCGCTAGCGAGATGTTGTACAGAGAGAGTAACTTTCCGGAGAAAATTACCCATCCTGTCAGTGAAGTCGTGGTAATTGGCGTCCTCAGGGGGAGGAGATGGGGGCTCTGCAGTGAGAGAAGGGCGGAACGGAAGTATGCTCCACCTCGGTGCGGCTGTCTCGGGTGTTGATGAGATTTCGTCCTCAGTTTCGGAAGCGTCTGATATTGAAGAGTCAGCGACTGACTCCTCTTCTATCCGCTGTCGAGACTGAGTGTACCGCACCTGTGATGCGAGCGCTGCCTGCGTTAGTTGTTGTAGCTCTGGGTGTATTTCGCACCACAGAGTATGCAGGCGCCTGGCATAGCCGAAGGTCTGTGGCTCGCATCTTTCCCAACACTGCATCAAATCCCTCCTGAGCTCCTCTGTCCACCTGTGACGCCGAAGGGATGGTCCATGGTCAGATTCCGGATTGGAACGGGTCGTTAGGCCCCTCCCAACTGTTCCATGGCCCTCATCCGAAGAGGGCCGGTTGTGGGGGGCCATTGCAGGTCTAATGTTAGGTACCTGTTGAAATCCCTTGCAGGGGTGGTTAGCCCACTGCAGGGGCGGTGATGTTTAACGAAGCCGAGATGGGCAGCTTCGTTCCTCGCGCCCAGCAGGCCATCTCCAGCGAGGAGGAAAAACTGGCTGTACGGACTTATCCCATTATCGTAGCGAGAGGAGCACCCCTCGGCCAGACATTATTATTTTCGGTAAAAAAACAATGAATCCATCATCTAATGTTGCAATGACTGCATCACAATGCTTTGCTTTTACTTTTCTCAGCCCAGTCACTTTATATGGCTTTGCTGTTTCCAATTCTGACATTTTTTTTTAGGTTTTTGCGTATTATTGGCGATGCTGTTGATGTCATCCATGTTTATCGAACAATGTACTACTGAATGTTCCATCAAAGGTATTCACTTAGCTTTGAATTCGATGATGTCTGTGGCTAAACTGACTTGTCGGAAGTCTTTCCTGTTTTATATATAAGCCTTACTCTAGCGGTCAATTATAGAAACACATTCCCTAACAACGCAATTCCTTTTGTCTTGTGATTCTCAGAATAATACGTCATATCCTTTCCGTTGAACCTCTTTGTTAGCTTTTCGGGGAAATGACGTCATAAAACATTTCTTCTATTCATCTAAATCCGATAAACCTCTCTCTGACGTCAAAAACTTAACCGTCAAAAGTATAGATTTTATTCTCCCACCACTTGTCTTTTTGTCACTACTATATATTTTAATATAAGGGACCGAGCTTGTGCGTTGAAAGTTAGTCTCACAGAGAGAACGAGTGATCAACATAGATCTTGTTATTGATATAAAAGGCTATCGTGTTTCTAACGGCAAAGTGATTGTGAAAGAGTTGGCTTCATGTAAATAGCTAAAATTCATGAATGTTTGTAAATATCATTTTTTATTTGAACCACCATGTGATAGCGATAAATTCAATGTTTCTGAAGTATAGGACGTTAATTTTTGCAAGACATATTATCATGGACTTTCATGGGAAATCGGTGATACACCATATGAAACACTGGACAAGTACTTTAAAAAGACACTGAACAACGTACACTATATTTTTGTACGTGATCATGAAGCGCAATATTTCTTGGAATCATTGATAAAAACGGATATTCCGATTATCAACTTGGAGAGAGAAGATTTTAAAATTAATGATGTTCCTCAATTCATTTGTCCATATCATGACCATCACATGGGAGGAATAGTGAAAAAAGGAATAAATATAGGACTTCTACGACTATACTTTCATCGATACAAGTGTGCTCTTGAAAATGTAAAAAAACTCAACCAATAGGTTCTTGAGAATATTTCGATTCGTGATGATGATATCAGAGCAATGAAGGTTTATCGAGTAACCAAGAATTTACTCAAGTTGAATCTAACAGACTTAAAACCTTTAACAAAAGATTTCATCATTAAAGAGGCTGCAAATAATATCGACACTGCATTGCATACACTGCTTGATGAATGAAAATCAGATGAAGATTTTGAAATGTGTCGACGATGTTACAATTATCATCCACCAAAAGACGATCAAAATGATAGCCCTATACCATTTGTTAAAGATTGTAAAATGTGTAATAAAGAATGAAATGTTTTGTAAAATGTGTTATAAACAAAATACAAACAATTTTTTTCTTACATAATTCATTTTATTTTAGTCACATAATCAATTTCTTTAATAATACAGGATTAATGATAATATTATATTTTTCTATTTGTAATCTACATCTTTCTCTACCTCGCGCTGCTTCTTCCCAACATCCTTGTCTGGCCGCTCTGTAAGCATGAGTCCATGTATGCATTACGTGTATTTTCGGTTAAAGATTGAATTGAACAGATTTTCGTTCCATTATAACAATTTTCTTAATTGTCCACTCAAAGGTTTGTATTCAACAATTCGATCATGTATGACTAAACAGTATGCTGATGTATTATCGAGTAGATTCAAATTCAATTCGCACATCCACAGGTCCAGATTTCAATGATTCATTTTGTTTTGAACAATCGATGACAATTAAAGGTGCTTTGCCAATAAATTGTTTTTTTGTAAGAAGAGGTTCTGAATCTTTACCTTAATATAATTCTTGGAAATTTTTGTACATATCATATAATAATGCATATTGATTGTGAGCTATGTCAAGATTCAAGTTGGCATATTGATAATATTGTGAATTGCGAAAAAGTTTTACGTCTCTGAAATTACAATGATCGAATTGACCGGAATCTTTTGTTGCATCATTTTTTCGTGCTGTTTGGAATGCCAGTATAACATATGTCGGTTTCTCCAATTGTGTTGATGTTTTCACCATCCAGACGTTTTTCGATGTTTTCGGTAACAATAAATATTCATAAGTTTCCCATCATCGAAAACTCACTATTATTGGTAATATAATTCCTTGGCAATATAATTTAATAATTGTATTTTTCTTGTATCCGACACTGTGATGTAAGGAATCACTCATTCAATTTCCATCAATGTAATTTTTCCTCCTGTACTAGCTGCAGTTTGTACTATTGCATTTAGATCGGTGTTTGAACGTGTTAAAACAAGTTCATGCTTAGCATTGGCAATAATGCGATTATAATCTTCAGCAAATCCCAATAACATGTTCAATGGCAATGAAATGGCAAAATATCCTTCGTTATCCGTAAGATTTTCATCATTGTCAATCCAACCAGTGTTATCTAAGTAATTTAATTGACTTGGATGAAGTGACAGATATCCCTTAATTACACTCGTAAGACCGACATTTTTATTACGATCAATCTCAATGCCATTCAATTTATATCGTATTTTTTCGAATAAGTGACATAATGCCATGTTTAAAAATTTCGTTGTAGCTGCTAAGGCAGTGTCATTAAGTTGAGTAAATTTTCCAGTAATATGTAGAGAACTTGCCTTGCAAGGCAATAAGCACAAGTCTTGATGTTGGACAGCAATACGGATTTTATCGTTGTTATTGAGTGAAGCTGATGCATAAGGTTGATGAGCATGTAAGTCATAATGTGATATAGACTCATCAAAAACAACTCCTCTGTTGATAGCTAATGTCTCCTTTCCCGCAGCTACGGCAATAAACATGCGAAACAGCATACTTTTACTTCTTTTTTTTTTGTATGTAAAGGCCTAAGCTCTTCAAAAACAAAATATTCTGACGTCTTAGTCGTTTGAGGTTTCGTCGTTGATTGACAATTTTTTGGCATGGTAACTAAGTTTTATAGCTTCTTCCAACAATCGATTTATAAACAATACCTATTATTCCACAGATTTCACATGCAAACGAATTGTTACTATTTATTCACAAAAATTAACCAATTCTCCGTCTTGATCAACAATTTTTAATTTCATATGATGTATTGCTTGCACGGCGATTGGAAGATAAATGACGTTAGATGGTACTTCAATGATTTTATATCCTGGTGGAACTGATGGGAAGAATTCATGAATTATATGCACTAATTTATTATTTATGTATGCTCTTGTAGTAATATTGCACTCAATTCTCAATGCATTTATTTTCAAGATGGAAACTGGTGAATCTGACGTTTGAGTTGATTTTGGCGCGATAAGTCTTGGACTAAAACCCAACAGACAACCAATAGAATTATCTGGCTTGAAATTTATTATAGCGTTATCACTGTAAATCTCACTGTGCAATTCATTGTTGTTAGTTTTAATGGAAATTGACAGTTTAAGTTCAGCTTTCTTCAAATAATTTCCAATATCTTCAATTTCATAGCTTCCTGTTGGTATTTCAATGATTTTCTCTTGTTTATCCATATTATAATAAAATTTGTTATTTCCATTATCGATATTTGGGATAGAGTTGAATGTTAATAATTCAACAAGACCCAGTACATAATTTTTTGTCCTTGTTAATTCGATAGGTGGAAAACAATATACCTCTAATATAGAGGACTGTCCAGACATCGTTATTGTCAACGAATTGTCAATGACTGAAGAACTTTTTATTTATCCTCACTTTTTCTAGAGCCTTTGAGATTAAATTCGATACCAAATCTCCAGATATCATCAACTTTTTCACTCAGAAATTTTAAACATAAATGTCCACAATTTTTTTTGAATAATCTTGTTGCTTTGTATGATTATATAATAAGCTACCAACATCGAGATATTTTTGAAGTTCAGGTGGAGGTTTTAAACTACCGAAACTATCAAAGTATATTGATTATTTCCTTGTTTTTTATATGCTTCCCAGTAAGTTCCAGGTCCATCTTTATCATCAAGGTTAACAATAGCTGACTCAATTTTCCATAGTTTAGATTTTGGTAAATCATTCTTCATGAAAACTCCACAAAAATATGGAATTTTCATAATTTTTTCATACTTCAAAAATCGATGTTTGTTAATGCTCGATGTGGTAGCTCTACACGTTTTTTTCGCCGGTTTCAAGTATAGACCATATCCTCATTTTCGACGTTTAAAACGTAGACCTCTACCTAAGGCTATGGCTTCCATTTTTCGACTGTGACGTTTTGCTATATCCAATTGACGATAAGCAGATTTAGCATCACTAACTGCTTTTGCAATACCTGAAGCTCCACCAGCTAAAGCACCAATTGCACTTAGCCCAGCAAATATTGGTATAAGTGGTGAAACACCTCCAACCTTCGTCGGTACAGGTAATACACGAGGAACTCGAACATTCTTTTCCCCACCAATCGTTTTTACTGCTTTTCGTGCAGTTATCAATGCCGATTTTGTAGGATCGGTACCTGAATTCATTATCAACTTGGCTGAATCCACAATCTGTCTTGAAGGTTTTTTCTTTAAACCGTTTCCAATTTTTCGCTTCCCTACGCTATACTTCAAACCCATTCCGAGTTTTGATTCAACATTCATGGTATTTGTAACTCCTAATGCAACAGCTCTCTTACCAAGATTTGTGTTTTTTGCAAAAACTCTTTGCCAAGCTTTTTCAGCAAGCACTCTATCAGCTGCGTTTCTTGATTTCTCGAATACGCAATGTTGTGCTCTTTACACGCTGTGTCCAACGGATTCACACTAGAATCACCACGTCCTAATCGTTTCTGTAATTTTGTTCCGGATCCACAATACTGATATCAAGGAATATGTAACTCGAATGGCAATTTATTTATGATGGTGTTAATTAAGCCGGTGCCACGTTTGTACTGTGTCATAACCCGAGCCATACCAAAATAACTTCTATAAAAGTCGCGCATTTATACTCTAGCTTTTCAGTTGATATCGAGATGAAGTTCGAGCAACAAAGAACTCAATTACCAGTGTTGAATTTTGACAACGTCGTGCCACAAACTTTAAAAATTCAACGTCATGGTAATTTATTACCGAGTAGCGTCCGCGGCGAAATATGTGGCCCCTCGGATTGCGGTAAAACAAATGCTCTCTTAGCTCTTATCATACACCCGAATGGATTACGTTTTGAAAACATGTATTTATGTTCTAAATCCATACATCAGCCAAAATATAAATTTTTGGAAAAATTACTTGAACCTGTAGAAGGTATGGGTTATTATCCTTTTAATGAACATGAAGAAGTTGTTAAACCAGAGCAAGCAAAACCAAATTCAATAATGATATTCGATGACGTAGCGTGTGAGTTACCAGATAATCTATGTGCTCATTTTTGTATGGAACGACACAGAGATGTTGATAGCTTTTATCTCTGCCAAACTTATGCACGTATTCCCGAACATCTAGTAAGAGATAATACAAATTTTGTCGTGCTCTTCCGACGAGATGATATGAATTTGAAACATATTTATGATGATCATGTGAATACTAATATGTCATTCTCTGATTTTCGAAAACTTTGTTCCCAATGTTGGAATGATAAGTATGGATTAATCGTTATTGACAAAGATAGAGAAATCAATTGTGGACGTTATAGAAGAGGATTTCATTGCCTTATTAAGGGCAATCTCAAAATATTTTACCACTCCACGGTCTAATAATTTATTCCACAACTCATATAAGTCACATAAGATGAATAATAAATAATAAAAACAATATAAGTGAAAATGATAGAGGATACACAAACACGGTTTTCACGTTCAGTCACTTCATATGAAGAAAGTACCGATCCATATGTAAAATAAGAATGAAATAAATAAAATAACTTTTTTTATCATCATGAAAAGAAATATATATAATAATAATAAATAAAGTAAACTTGTAAAAAAGTTACAACGCGAACGAAACTGACAACCGGCCATGACACTTGACACGACAGTGTCGTGCTCATGAAAAAATGTTCGGGGGCCCAAAAAGTTTTTGTTTCCCAGTCGGTAAAATCCGGTAACCAGAAAATATATCACCACCAACAGATGGCAGCATTGTCATTTACTTTTTAATCTTATAACATGTAAATTATACTGAATATTTGAAGATGTTTGTTCAATCTATTGCAGGATAATGCGACGTAAACGTGTTTGAATACTTCAAAATACTTTGACGGCTATTCAAAGCATACAGAAAATCCTCTGAAAATTAAATGACAGAAAATTATAAGAAATAAATCGTACAGGCAGCAGGAGTGCTACTCTGCACTCCACTCTGATAAAAGATAGAACGTTTGAAAACGACCTTACGAATCAATTAGTAATTTTTAACAGCAAAAACTTTTGGTACTTGTTAACAATGTTCGCGCTAACAAAACCAGTAATTTTTATTATTAGAAAACTGTAAGTATCTATTCTACTGATTGGTTAACTTTCGAGCTATGAGAACAGGGAGCATAAGTGCTACCCTGGCTTATAAAAGATAGAGCGTTTCAAAATTATTTTCTAAAATAATTACTGGTAGTTGTAATTACTTAAGTACTGTAAGTTTTTTTATTACGAATTGATAAAGTATAAAGCAACGGAAACAGACAGCATCAGTGCTACTTTGACTTTCAAATAGTAGAAAATTTAAAAATGATTTTACATAACAATTTTTAATTTATAATAGGAAAAACTGTAAGTACTTGTTAAAAATATACTTATTAACAGTACTGTTCATTATTTTTGATAAAGTACCGTAAGTTTTTTTTTATCACGAATTCATAATGTTTGGAGCAACGCCAACAGGCAGCATTGGTACTTCTCTTCTGTTGAAATATGGACAGTTCATGAATTATCTTATCTAACAATTACTTCTTTATCATAATCGTAACTGTTAGTACTTATTAAAAATATTTTACTTAATAATACTCGCAGTTGTTTTTATGGAAGAACTGTTGGTTTGTTCATGACGAATTAATAAATTTTGAAGCAATGTTATTAGGCAGCATACCAATTTTCAATTACACGTGCATGGTAAGTACTAGGTCACCGCACAGAATTCCATGCGGTAACACTCCAGTTCCCTATGGTGAGCCTGTGACTCATAAAACCCCAGATTTTGAAATGCAAAATACACTCTGTTTTTTTCAAGTCCTTCTTAAAAACAGATGAAAATACTGGGAAGCACAATAAACACATTCCTGTAAGAATATTTCTTTGAACCAGGATAAGAATGTCCTTGTTTAATTATTAACATTATTGAGGTAAGCTTTGTAAACTACATATTTAAATAACAGTCAGGATTTTGGAGTACTTAAAACTTTAGATTGTGAAGTGATAGTTGACCAGAAAAAAAATACAAGATAATCAGTAACACCTGCACAAGTAAAAAAGCGACGGTAATCAACATTTCAATGACCGTGTCATATAATTAGAAGGACAAATGTCCTCTCTAAGCTTACTTACAAGGGCTCGTGTCCTACCTGCATCGGCGTCGTGACGTTCGTTTTCTCACCTACAGTCTAGGTGAGTAAAGTACATCTTTCTCGATAATAGAGATTAATAGACGTCCCTGTTGCTTCTGCATATCACTAAAAAATGCATGGGTCTACTTTTTTATTCGAGGCAATGAATTTCACTTATGACAACATATATATACATACATGTATACGTAATCAATTCTTGAGAATAACAAATCATAAAAAAAATAAACAAATAATTATAAAAAATTCAATAAAGGATAGTAACATTTTTTAGGCGATTATTTTAAATCGATAGAGAATTCAATTACCTATCGATCTGTACATATAGAAAGGTATACATTTTCAATTATTTTTAACTGAAAATTAAGCGCAGTGAGTCATAGAAAGAAATCAACCATGCTGAACGCTCGCATGATTCTCTTCAATTTTCTAAGTTTCATCCCGCCTGATATAAGGGTTAATTTGGCCAAAAAATAGTGCACGAATTTATATATACAAATCGATAGAGAATTTGATTCTGTATCGATTTAGGAGAATTTTTTTTTGGACTTTGTGCAAAAATTTTTCGCCAAAATAATTGCATTGGAATTATTACTATCATTTATTAATATTTTTATCATTATTTATTCATTATTTTCAGGATTTTTAATTCTTAACAATTGATTATGTATACATGTATGGGGGGGGGGGGGGGTCTGGATCACTCTACTATTACCGAACGTATCGGTAAATTACCAACAGCGTCGGTAATTTACTGACAGGGCCGGTAACTTACCGGTGGTTGGTGTAGTTCCCAGTTTTCTCGCGAGATGGCGCTGTATCGATCTGCAGTCGGTAATTTTTAGGCGGCGCTGCTGTTGTGGCGGGTAAAAAAATTTGAATTTTTTTTACTGGCAATTGTTACCAATGTTGGTAACTGTTGTCAATCTTTTTCACTGAGTAGCGCTGTTGTTGTGGTGGGGTGAAGAATTTAAATTTTTTGAATATTATCGACCTGTAACGACTATCGATCACCAGGCGATAATTATTACCAACATTTTTCACTCAATGGCGTTGTAATTCCGGCGGTTTAATATCCATATGTACTTCACTCAACAATTTACCAATCACTGTTCTACACTTAAGCGTGTACATTTAGATATGTGTCCGATGATCTCTGTTGCTGAACTGACTTGTTGGCAGTCTGTTCTGTTCATATTTAGCCCTTACTCTAGCGACCGATAACTAAAACATATTTTCTAACAGCGCAATTTTCTTTGTAACTTTTGCAAGATTTATTCGCAGAGGAGTACGTTAGATTTTAATTCCCAGAAAAACATTATTCATAGATATTATTTCTTTGTTAGCTTTTTCAAAACAAACGACGTCATGGAAGTAACAAGTCTTTCTTTTTTGTTTATTATAATATTAACAGATCGCCGGTTTCGTAGAAAAGATGTGGTGTCATAAATTTAGATAAAGTACGTTTGTCAAGTTTCATCAATCAGTTTGAAACCTTTGAATTGGTAACATCAAACCTACACAATGGATATCTTTGTTGATATTCAGGGATTCAAAGCTCCTCCAAATCAATTTGTTGTGAAAGAGTTTGCAGTGATTTTTTTCTTTATTGACGGAGCAGTACAAAATCAGTTGTGTTTATTCTTCAACCAACCATTTGATTGGAAATTATTACCGCAAAAATTTCAAGTAATAAATCGTTGGTATACTCGCAATTACCATGGACTTCAATGGGATTCTGGTGAAATGACATATAAAGATATGCCTGGTATAATTGTTGATGTAATAGGCAAAGCTAATTTCATTTATGTGAAAGGTCTTGAAAAGAAAGTGTGGATGCATCAGTTTGTGAATAACCGACAAACTGTGATTAACTTGGATGATTTGGATTGCCCATCATTACATACTATTCCCGATTTACCAAGATGGAAACATGCTTCGCATCATGGACCAAGTTTAGCGTCAAATTGTGCATTAAAAAATGTACGGAGGATGAAGATGTGGTTTGATTCCAACTCAATCAACAAATTGCGACCAGTGCTGAAAAAGCTCTACGCTAGAATAGATTTTAATTGCTTATCATTGGATGAGATTCATATGTTACCAGAAAAGTTCCTTATATACTTTGAAAAAGAAATTGAAAAAACGAAAAACAAGTCTATTAATTCATAATGTAATTTGTATGCACATAAAATTACTTTACTCAGAATTTTATATTTGAAATACTAAATGGATTTACTGTTACTTCAAATTTTATTATGTATTATGGCTGATTTTCAATAAATGTCTGTAATTAAATCAACTTCATTCATGTATTCAATCTTTCTAGCGGTTATCTGATAAAATATTCAATAATATCAACATATAATCTTGAAATTTACTCTAAGACCGTGCCTACAATCAAAAACATAAGCCGTACGCGTACGCACTAACATCATAATAAGTTAAAAAATTGGTTTGTGCGCATGCGTACGTCTTAAATCTTACGGCTTACGTTTTTTGATTGTGTGAACACCCTAAACCACCAAAATACACCCTAAGCCTTGGTAAATTTAAGTTGTCAATGAGCCATTTGATAGGGGAAAACATTTGCATGATTTTAAATTGATCAATCTGCCCTCTAGCGACTGCAGAACAGAAATATTTATTTATCGATATACATACCTGCCCTCTAGCGACTGAGAAATCAAAATATCGATCTATTGATGTACATTTCTGCCATCTAGTGGCTCATTTCAATCAATATATCTGCCTTTGGTAACTAGAGTTCAAATGTCGATCTATTTTGAATGCTACTTTTAAAAATCAGCCTTTTATCCTTCTCATGAAAGTATTATGTTAATTATTCAATAATAATTTAATTGTTATGTAATAATATTAACCAAAACCTAATCAAATAAGACTTATTATTAAATAATAATTAGATTTAAGATAATTTTGATTATGAAAGAATTTTAAAAAAAATTAAAAATAATATAAAATTATAAAATTATAAAATAATGATTGAAGTTCAAAATCATATAATTATTTACTTTCAAATGTTTCATTTAAGTATTCCTAATACTTATAAGTAAATATTCATATATAAGCAGATTTTTTTCAAAATCATCCATGGAAAAAAATGGTTGAACGCGCAGCTCAACCACGAGCGTTTATACCGGCACAACTGAAAACAAAGATGGAATATAATATAGTCCATGGTAGTAAAACAGAGATGCGACACTAGCACTGTGTTACGCCAATACACGTGAGCTTTGTTTTGATGCTTGTGCCCTAACAGGTCCAAAAATGAATAAAGATAGAGCGTAGTATAGAATGCTTTGGTTAAACGAAGACGCAACTTCCACAACAATATTCTACAGTGTTCTAAAGTGTTCTGTTGATTATTTAACACCAAAAAAATAATTTTGATGTAGGAATATATTTTCTACATATAGCACCAGCTCGTTATCTTGCATCGGATAATAAATTTAAGAGAGATGTAAACAGGACATTGAGTCTTCGATTCCACTTAAATCACGTGGACCAATAATCTGTATTTGTTTATATTAATGGTATTTTTCCCATGACAACGAACAAGGCCAGAGGAGCACAAAGAGATGGGACTAAGGCTCAGTCTCTTGCAAGCTAGCGTTGCTGCTTTAAAGTTCATACTTGGATAATTAATGGCAGCATAAAAGTGAACTTTTCTTTGGCGTGCAAGTTTAATAATGTTAAAGATGGTGAATTTATCGAAGAAATAAAATATTTCACAACGCCAAATGAACTATTTATGCCATCAAGTGACATAGAAGGAATTATAGTGGAGAAAGTCATTGATGTTTTATTAGCAAAAGTTGAGGACTTTGAACAAAGAGATTCAGGATGGTCCATGGTGGAAATTGTGCATCTGCAAGTAAACATTAATAGGTATGATCCATTAGCAGCAGGCGCATCAACTTTCATCCCCCTACCAAAGTTCATTCAAGATAAGAAAGCAGTACTAAACATCAAGAATAATGACCAATGCTGTTTTCTTTGGGCAGTTACTGCAGCTCTGCATCCAGCTGAAATTAATTCTACAAGAACTTCATCATATCCGCATTATTCAACAGTTCTTCAGTATGAAGGTATTAATTGTCCAACAACTCTCCATGATATACCAAAATTTGAATTAATTAATAGAGAGAAAAATTTTTCAATCAATGTTTATGGGTTAAATAATAATAATAAAATAGCCCCATTATACTTGAGTAGATTCCGTCATGAAAAATGTATACATTTGTTAATGGTGGAAAGTAATGTTCAGGTTGATCATGAAAATAAATTAAAATCTACTTATCATTTTTGTTTAATTACGGATCTTTCTAGATTAGTTAGCTCTCAAATTTCTGATGGTAAAACGAAAACATATCTATGCGATCATTGTTTATGTCATTTTAAATTTGAAAAATCTTATGATAATCATCGTGAAGATTGTATTAAAATGAATAAAACAGCAATCACTTTCCCACCAAGTGATGAAAAAATTACATTTAAAAATTATAATAATAAGGAACAAGTTCCATTTGTTGTATATGCTGATCTAGAATGCATACTTAAACCAGATAACAATAGACAAAAACATATTCCATGTAGTATTGCTTTTTATTCTCATTGCTCATATGATAAGTCTAAATCTAAATTTTTCACGAAACGTGGAATAGATTGCATTGATTGGTTCATGAGAGAATTAAAAAAATTGTCAGAACATGTCAAAGACACCATCAAACATATTGTGCCAATGAAACCATTAACTCTCCAGCAGCAAAAAGCTCATAAACAAGCTAGAAAGTGTCATATTTGTAATGGAGTTTTTTTACATGGTGAACCAAAAATTCGTGATCATTGTCACTTTACCGGTAATTATCGCGGTCCAGCACACAACAGATGTAATTTGAATTATCAGATTTCTTATATCATTCCAATAGTTTTTCACAATCTTTCGGGATACGATTCTCATTTTTTAATTAAAAAATTAGCAGCAACATCATTTGAAGGTAAAATCGATTTGTTGCCGATAAATAAAGAAAAATACATAGCTTTCACAAAAGCTGTCGGTAAAGAAGAGTACAATGGAAATAGAAAAAGAACACGTGAAATAGTAATTAAATTGCAATTCATAGATTCCTTTAGATTTATGGCTAGCAGCATTGATAAATTAGCATCCTTTCTAGATGATGATAAAAAAAATATTACTAAAAGCTTTTACAACGATCCTGAAAAATTTGAATTAGTAGTGAGAAAGGGTGTTTTTCCTTATGAATATATAGATAACTGGGATAAACTTGATGAAACCCAGCTCCCTGCACAATCAGCTTTTTATTCCAAGTTGAATAATACAAGCATATCAGATGAAGACTATCAACATGCACTCAATGTTTGGAATAAGTTTCAGCTTAAAACTTTGGGTGAATATTCAGATTTATATTTAAAAACTGATGTTATACTATTAGCAGATATCTTTGAAAATTTTCGTGAAAACTGTCTAGCTGCTTATAACCTTGATCCATTACATTATTTAACTGCTCCAGGTCTAGCTTTTGATGCAATGCTAAAATACACAGAAATAGAACTTGATCCTTTACAAGATGTTGAAATGTTAAATTTTATTGAGAAAGGTATAAGAGGTGGTGTTTCTCAATGTAGCAATAGATATGCCAAAGCTAATAATAAGTACATGGGAGAGAACTTTGATGAAAATGAAAAAGAATCATATCTGATGTATTTTGATGTGAATAATCTTTATGGTGCTGCAATGAGTGAATATTTACCCACCGGTTCATTCGAGTGGGTAACTGATAAGTTTATTTTTAATAATGATATTGATAATTTAATTTTAAATATTCCTAAGAATTCGTCTACTGGCTATATTTTTGAAGTAGACTTAGATTATCCACAATCATTACATGAACATCATAAAGATTTACCATTATGCCCTGAACATTGGCAACCACCAGATAGCAAATGTAAAAAGCTGATGACAACGTTATTGCCAAAGAATGAATATGTTATACACTATAGAAATTTACAACAATGTATTGAACTTGGTTTAAAAATCACTAAAATTCATAGAGTTTTACAGTTTAAACAGTCAGCTTGGTTGAAAAAATATATTGATTTAAACACAGAAATGAGAAAAAAGTCCAAAAATGATTTCGAGAAAAACTTTTTTAAACTCATGAATAACGCTGTTTATGGGAAAACTATGGAAAATGTGCGTAATTATAAAGATATTAAATTAATTACAAAATGGGAGGGAAGATGGGGTGCACAAAGTCTGATATCACAACCGAATTTCCATAGCAGTGTTATTTTTGATGATGATGATATGGTTATTATTGAAATGAATCAGCTTGAAGTAATGTTTAATAAACCAATTTATGTAGGCTTTGCAATTCTCGATTTATCAAAGATTTTTATTTATAATTTTCATTATAATTATATTAAGAAAACGTTCAAAGATAATGTTAAATTGCTATATACTGATACAGATAGCTTAGTTTATCATTTTATGAATGTTAACATATATGACTATATAAAACATGATATTCATATGTATGATACCTCTGATTATCCAGAAAATAATGTATATGGTATTCCTAGGAAGAATAAGAAGGTACTAGGTTTAATGAAAGATGAGAATAAAGGGATAATTATGACTGAATTTGTTGGTCTTCGAGCTAAAATGTATAGTTATACTATTTCAATTGAAGAAAAAGATAAAGATGAAGATGATATTGTTAAAAAAGCTAAAGGTGTGAAGCAGGCTATAGTTAAAACCATCACATTTGATGACTACAAAAAATGCCTATTTAATTATACAATTTTAAATAAAATTGAGTATCACATTGTTAGTGAGAAACATGAAGTATCTACTGTTTCTAGATCAAAAAAAGCTTTGAGTTGGCAAGACAATAAAAGGCAATTATTAGAGGGAACTACTGATACTGCGCCATGGGGCTATAAAAAAAGTAATACAAATTCGTAATTTTTATATTTTTTTTATTGAAATAATTACAAAATATCGTAGTTATAAGTTATAATTGTCATAGCTCATGATCTTAATTGTTATTTTATAAGTTAACCTATCATTATTATAATTTTTTCTGATAATTATAAGTTTTTGTCATCATTACAAGTTTAATTTTTTGTCAAATAAACTATATATCTTTTAAATTTATCCAACTGTTGTGTTCATTGCTGAACCCCAACCATTTTACATATGCTTGATTTCTACGTTTTTTTAGAACTTTTTCAACCAAATATACATCAGGATATTGGACTCCCGTTAATTCATCCTCATAAAAACCGCCTTCTATTGGTTGGTTTTGATAGTCAGTTAATTTATAAGTCACTGGATGTGTATTTCCAACTTTGCTGATGGTAAAAATTTCAGTGGTCCAATTGGGAGTGTATCCCTTCTCAAATACATGTTTATATTTACTAATTCGAACTTTATCGCCAATTTTGAACTTATTTTTCTTCTTTTTTATTTTCACGGCTTTGAGTTTTCTATAAATGGTATCAAATAGTTGCTTTTCATTGGCTGAAGTCACATCCGCAGGTTTCATCTTAATTGTACGATGTTTAATATTGTTATATGATAATAATAATTTCGGTAGCAGATCAATCCACTTATAATTTCCAATAAGAGTAAATTCTTTCCACATTTTGTTTTTTAAAGTTCGATTAAATCTTTCACAAATTGATGCTTTGAGATTGCTGAATGTTGAGTACATTTTAATGTTATATTGTTTCATAAGTCCTTCAAA
Source organism: Chelonus formosanus (assembly GCA_028641665.1). Classification (NCBI taxonomy): domain Eukaryota; kingdom Metazoa; phylum Arthropoda; class Insecta; order Hymenoptera; family Braconidae; genus Chelonus; species Chelonus formosanus. The sequence continues at coordinate 14,503,488 of CM054002.1, forward strand.
ATCTTTATTATAAAACTCTTTGCCTCTATCAACGTGTAAATGCTTGGGAACTCTTTTTCCTTTTAAAATAGTCATCATTGCAGCAGTGACATCTTTACCATTTTTAGTTTTAATTGGTATAGCCCAAGCATATTTAGAGAAAATATCAATAACTGTTAATAAATATTGATATCCTTTATTGTAGGATTTATATGCACTCATATCAACAAGATCAGCCTGCCAAGTCTCATCAAGACCACGTATATCCACATGTCGTCGTTGATAATTTCTTCTCACCGGTCTATGAAGCTCTTCTGCAATTTGTTTTTTTTCTTTATTCATGGCAATTGGACTTTAGGTCTTCCTTTCAATTTTTTCTGAACGTTCTCCTCCAGCTGTTTTATAATGTCAGTATGCCTATTATCTGCCTCTTTGAACGTATTTAATTGATCGAATTGATAAAATTCATTTATTTTATTTAATTCAGCCTTCAAACTTTGTTGTGCTGCTTGTGATGATTCCAATTGCTGTTTTACTTGCTCACTGATATTTTTAATTTTTGCTTGGAGATTTTGTATCTCTTGTGTTATAGATGCTATCGTATTACTGATTTTAGATTTAACAACTTTTAATGATACAGCATCATTTAGATCTACTGGATCAGCAAGGTTGCACAATCTTCTATTATTCATATCATATTGTTTATCGATTGTTAATTTAAATCCATTACCAGGTGGACCACGGACAGCACTTTTTCGTGAATCATTGTCCAACTGACGTCCAAAAATGTCTACACTCATCCTCTCTCTTCAAGAGATAATTGATCAATGAGTAATGACATTGAGCATCTGATTAATATATGATTCCAGCTTCACGTAGTTCTTCAATAATTGACATTATTTCATTGTTATGGCTAAAATTACCAGCAGCACGTGATGAAACAAGTAGACGTAATCGATCAACAAGTTCATTGGGATCATCCCAATAAACATAGTCCAGTGGTCGATTATGATTTATCATATATTGCGGCAAACCTTTACCGCTTTTCGGTAAGTATTTGCTGATAATATTTTGATATTTCTTTGAATATTTATTCTCTCTGAGACTTCTGTCAGGGTGGTAATGTTTATGATAGGCGTAAGTGCTTTTTAAAATTTGTCCATAAGTATTTTCGTCAATGTCTGTTGTTATATTTGGATCAGGTGATTCCATGAAAAGTAATTCTAAGAGACCCGGAGTACTTCCATATTTTTTATTATCGATGTAAACAAATTTATCATCAAATCTTACTTCAGCATTACCAATCATCAGTTTATTCTTTAATTTTCTTACACCAAACTTTGTATCCAATTCTTTCACTTGATGTTTTGAATCGAATTTTTTCAAATATGATACTGCAGGTAACTCTTTTATCGGTGTACTTTGATGAGGAGCAGTGGTAAAAGATTCATCATCAGTTATTATACTATTATCCACATCATAATCAACAGTATTATTATCATGTGTTGTTTGAAAGCTTGTCGCTCCTTCTGTAGGATCTCTTTTGATTAGCTCTTCTTTTTTCACAACAAATTCCTCTGTTTTTATCGGAGTCTTGTCCACTAATTGTTGTAAAGGAGTTACGACTGGTTTAAACATTTCGTTCATAGCTCGTTGAGTTATTTCTCGCCCATGTTTAATAATTTCATGCTTCTGTCGTATTGCGTCACTAGCTTTCGCAATTTGATGCAAAATATCAGCTCGTTTTTGCATTTTTCTTATCTTCATACTACCACTTTGATGACCACGTCACAAATGTTCTTTTTCTCTTATTGTTGTTCAATTTATATATTTTATAAAGCAATCAAATCCTTTTCTATACCGTCCACAACTGATTTCTCTATCTTTGTCGATAACGACGAATCCATACTTATCATTCCAACATTTGGAACAAAGTTCTCGAAAATCAGAAAATGACATATCAGTGTTTACATGATCATCATAAATATGCTTCAAATTCATATCATCTTGTCGGAAGAGCACGAGAAAATTTGTATTATCTCGCACTAGATGTTTGGGAATACGTGCATAAGTTTGACATAGATAAAAGCTATCAACATCTCTGTGTCGTCCCATACAAAAATAAGCACGCATATTATCTTGTTTTTCACACGCTACGTCATCAAATATCATTATTGAATTTGGTTTTGCTTGCTCTGGTTTAACAACTTCTTCATGTTCATTAAAAGGAAAATAACCCATACCTTCTACAGGTTTAAGTAATTTTTCCAAAAATTTGTATTTTGGCTGATGTATGGATTTCGAATATAAATATATATTTTCGAATCGTAATCCATTCGGGTGTACAATAAGAGCTAAGAGAGCATTTGTTTTACCGCAATTCGAGGGGCCACATATCACGCCGCGAACGCTATTCGGTAATAAATTACCATGGCGTTGAATTTTTACAGTTTGTGGCACGACGTTGTCGAAATTCGACACCGGTAATTGAGTTCTTTGTTGCTCGAACTTCATCTCGTTATCAACTAAATAGCTAGAGTATAAATACGCGACTTTTATGGAAATTATTTCAGTACGGCTCAGGCGATGACACAGTACAGACGTGGGACCGGCTTAGTTAACACCATCATAAATAAATTGCCATTCGAGTTACATATTCCTGGATATCAGTATTGTGGACCCGGAACAAAATTACAAAAACGATTAGAACGTGGTGATCCTGGTGTAAATCCGTTGGATGCAGCGTGTAAAGAGCACGATATTGCGTATTCGAGAAATCGAGAAAACGTAGAAGCGAGAAACGCAGCTGATAAAGTGCTTGCTGAAAAAGCTTTGCAAAGAGTTTTTGCAAAAGACGCAAATCTCGGTGAGAGAGCTGCTGCATTAGGAGTAACAAATATCATGAAAGTTAAATCAAAACTCGGAATGGGTTTGAAGAAAAGAGTGGGAAAGAAAAAAGTTGGAAAGGGTTTAAAGAAAAAACCTTTAAGACAGATTGTGGATTCGGCCAAGTTGATGATGAATTCGGGTGCCGATCCTATAAAATCAGCATTGATAGCTGCACGGAAAGCAGTAAAAACGATTGGTGGAAAAAAGAATGTTCGAGTTCCTCGTGTATTACCTGTACCGACTAAGGTTGGAGGTGTTTTACCACTTATACCGATATTTGCTGGTCTAAGTGCAATTGGTGCTTTAGCTGGTAGAGCTTCAGGTATTGCAAAGGCAGTTAGTAATGCTAAAGCTGCTCATCGTCAATTGGATGAAGCAAAACGTCACAATCGAAAAATGGAAGCCATAGCCTTGGGTAGAGGTCTACGTTTTAAACGTCAAAAACGAGGATATGGTTTATACGTGAAACCGGCGAAAAAAAACGTATAGAGCTACCACATCGAGCATTAACAAACATCGATATTTTGAAGTATGCAAAAATTATGAAAATTCCATACTTTCGTGGAGTTTTCATGAGAAATGATTTACCGAAATCTAAACCATGGAAAAATGAGTCAGCTATCATTAACCTTGATGATAAAGATGGACCAGGAACTCACTGGGTTGCATATAAAAAACAAGGAAATAAAGCAATATACTTTGATAGTTTCGGTAATTTAAAACCTCCAACTGAACTTTAAAAATATCTCGATGTTGGTAGCATACTATATAATCATACAAAGCAACAAGATTATTCAACAACAAATTGTGGACATCTATGTTTAAAGTTTCTCAGAGAAAAAGTTAAAGACCTCTGGGGACTTGGTATGGAATATAATCTCGAAGATATATAAGCGATAAACATGAATAAAAGTAATTCAGTCATGGACGATTCATTCACCATAACGCTGTCTGGACAGTCCTCTATATTAGAGGCATATTATTTTCCACCTATCGAATTAACAAGGACAAAAAATTATGTACTGGGTCTTGTTGGATTATTAACATCAACTCTATCCCAAATATTGACAATGGAAATAATAAATTTTATTATAATATAAATAAACGAGATAAAATTATTGAAATACCAACAGGAAGCTATGAAATTAAAGATATTGAAAATTATTTGAAGAAAGCTGATCCTAAATTGTCAATTTCCATTAAACCTAACAACAATGAATTGCACAGTGAGATTTACAGTGATAACGCTGCAACAAATTTCGAGCCAGATGATTCTATTGGTCGTCTGTTGGGTTTTAGTCCAAGACTTATCGCGCCAAAGTCAACTCAAACGTCAGATTCACCAGTTTCCATCTTGAAAATAAATGCATTGAGAATCGAGTGCAATATTACTACAGGAGCATACATAAATAATAAATTAGTGCATACAATTCATGAATTCTTCCCATCAGTTCCACCAGGATATAAAATCATTGAAGTGCCATCTAAAGTCATTTATCTTCCAATCGCCGTACAAGCAATACATCATATGCAATTAAAAATTGTCGATCAAGACGAAGAATTGGTCAATTTTCGTGGAGAAATAATAACAATTCGTTTGCATGTGAAATCTGTTAAATAATGGGTATTGTTTATAAAACGATTGTTGGAAGAAGCTATAAAACTGAGTTATCATGCCAAAAAATTGCCAGTCAACGACGAAACCTCAAACGACTAAGTCGTCAGAATATTTCGTTTTTAAAGGGCTTGGGCCTTCGCATACAAAAAAAGTCAAAGTAAAAGTGTGCTGTTTTGCGTGTTTATTGCCATGGCTGCGGGGGAGGAGACATTAGCTATCAACAGAGGAGTTGTTTTTGATGAGTTTATATCACATTATGAATTACATGCTCATCAACCTTATGCATCAGCTTCACTCAAAAACAACGATGAAATCCGGATTGCTGTCCAACATCAAGACTTGTGCTTATTGCCTTGCAAGAGTTCTCTACATATTACTGGGAAATTTACTAAACTTAATGACACTGCTGTAGCAGCGACAACGAAATTAGTAAACATGGCATTATGTCACTTATTCGAAGAAATACGATATGAATTGAATGGCATTGAGATTGATCGTAATAAAAATGTCGGTCTCACGAGTGTCATTAAAGGATATCTATCACTTCATCCAAGTCAATTAAATTACTTAGATAACACAGGTTGGATTGTCAATGATGAAAATCTTATGGATAACAAAGGATATTTTGACATTTTATTGCCATTGAATATCCTATTGGGATTTGCTGAAGATTATCATCGCATAATTGTCAATGCTAAGCATGAACTTGTTTTAACACGTTCAAACACCGATCTAAATGCAATAGTACAAGCTCCAGCTAGTACAGATGAAAAAATTACATTGACGAAAATTGAATGGATGATTCCTTACATCACAGTGTCGGATACAAGAAAAATACAATTATTTAATTATATTGCCAAAGATCCGCCAATAACAGTGAGTTTCCGATCATGGGAAACTTATAAATATCCATTGTTACCGAGAACAACGAAAAACGTCTGGATGGTGAAAACATCAACACAATTGGAGAAACCGAGATATGTTATACTGGCATTCCAAACAGCACGAAAAAATGATGCAACAAAAGATTCCGGTCAATTCGATCATTGTAATTTCAGAGACGTAAAACTTTTTCGCAATTCACAATGTTATCCATATGGCAACTTGAATCTTGACATATCTCACAATCAATATGCATTATTATATGATATGTACAAAAATTTCCAAGAATCATATTATGGTAAAGATTCAGAACCTCTCCTTACAAAAGAACAATTTATTGGCAAAGCACCCCTAATTGTCAACGATTGTTCAAAACAAAATGAATCATTAAAATCTGGACCTGTGGATGTGCGAATCGAATTTGAAAAAGTAAAAACAAAGCATGGTGACGCAGTCATTGCCACATTGGATGATGAATTCATTGTTTTTCTACCAAAACGACTGGTTGAAGTGTTCAAAGATGATGATGTTGCATTCAACGTGTTCCTGGACTTCGTCAAACGCAATAAGTTGTCCCTTCTCTACATTGGTGGAGAATGGAATAATTTCAAGTTCATTGAATTGCAAGAAGACAAAATCTCAGAGGAATCCACAAAACAAGATGATTGATTAAACGAAAAAATATATATAATTACATCAATGTAATACAATTAAATCTATAACAATAATTATGAAATAAATATTTTTTTATTTAAATGTTTTTGAAATTTACTTATATTACCTTCTAACGGATAACAATATTTGAATTTATTCTGAGAATTGAAATATGACGTACATTTCATAGAACACAGGAAATTGCGTTGTTAGGGAATGAGTTTCAATAATTGGCCGCTAGAGTAAGGGCTATATAAATCGGCGTTCAAATGCTATCCTATCAGTCAAAGAATTTCTGGGAGAGGGTGCTTAACAATTACGTAACGTCGTTTGTTTTGAAAAAGCTAACAAAGAAATAATATTTATGAATAATATTTTTCTGGGAATTAAAATCTAACGTACTCCGCTGCGAATAAATCTTTCAAAAGTTACAAAGAAAATTGCGCTGTTAGAAAATATGTTTTAGTTATCGGTCGCTAGAGTGAGGGCTATATATGAACAGAACAGATTGCCAACAAGTCAGTTCAGCAACAGAAATCATCGGACACATATCTAAGTGTACACGCTTAAGTGTAGAACAGTGATTGGTAAATTGTTGAGTGACGTACATATGGATATTAAACCGCCGGAATTACAACGCCATTGAGTGAAAGATGTTGGTAATAATTATCGCCTGGTGATCGATAGTCGTTACAGGTCGATAATATTCAATAAATTTAAATTCTTCACCCCACCACAACAACAGCGCTACTCAGTGAAAAAGATTGACAACAGTTACCAACATTGGTAACAATTGCCAGTAAAAAAAATTCAAATTTTTTTACCCGCCACAACAGCAGCGCCGCCTAAAAATTACCGACTGCAGATTGATACAGCGCTATCTCGCGGGAAAACTGGGAACTACACCTACCACCGGTAAGTTACCGGCCCTGTCAGTAAATTACCGACGCTGTTGGTAATTTACCGACACGGTCGGTAATAGTAGAGTGATCCAGGCCCCCCCCCTCCCCCCTACCTATCTACTATGAATTCTTTAAACATATGCAGAAGCAACAGGGACATCCAATAATCTGTATTATTAACGAACAATGTGTACACTGATAAAAAGGAATTCTTTCATACAACTACATGGTGTGATTGAATAATGAAGCTTTGCCACAAATTCATTTAGTTTGAATAGAATACGCAATCGTACATTTAACTTCACACATAAACTTTAGAGAATGATAATCTGTAGGTACAGTAAATAGTTGTATTTCTTTCAATACCGCCGAGATTCACTGAAATAAATTCGTTAGTCATTTCGAAAAGAATATAATTTAATCGACGTTTTTGGTTAATTTAGTACAAATTATTGTTGATTTGAAAGAAACTTTTATATATTTCTCGTATCTTTTCAATATTTTTTTATCAATTTCATAAATGTAGTTGAGTGAATATGAAATAATATTTTAATGAGAAATTATTACTTTCCGCGTGTCAATTATAGGATTCGTTTAAAACTATTTGAGTTCATAGAACGTCTTATGTTTTGAGTCCAAACAAATATATTGTTAAATCTTTTAATAGACGTACTTGTAACAATTCAGATGAAACTCAAACAGAAAAAATTAATGAGTTTCAATGTAATTAAGAAATAATTCATTGAAAATAATTTATAACAATTATTATAAAAAAACAATTTTATTTAGTTACTATCAAAATAACTATCATTAAACTTAAATAATTAGTTAGGAATTCAATAAGCACATATATTCATATTATTAATGTTAGAATTAAATAATAATTTGACAAATTCTCATTAATATTGATAAAATAATTATTTCTTGACATATATATATTGTTTCCTATAGTGCAGCAAGAAACGCTCAGCGAGAAGTTCTTATCTGTTTTTATAAGAATTGATCGGGCAGTATTATATACAAACCGTATTGAGCAGTGAGTGTGTAGTCAATAATAAATATATTAGTGTATATAAACATAACGCCTAAAGAATTCTTTGGAAGTCGCACAATGGATTATAAGCAATGAAATAGTGCGCACGTAATGATGTTTATAAGATTCGTCAGTCTTTAGCGTGCTTTGAAAGATTGAACATTAGTGCTAGTGAAAAGTTTTAAAATTGATCAAACAAAGAAAACTAATTACAACAGTAACAAATAATTATAATAGAGTGAAGTGCTCATTTAACCATAGCAATGGCAGATGAGGAGACAATCAATTACTTGGAGAAATGGAATCTTCCTAATTTAATTGAAGTTTTTAAAAGAAAGAGCTGACAAATTTATAGTATCATTTATTATCATGTATAGAGATATATATTTTTTTTAAATTTAAGTTTTTTTCTAATTTTTTCGAAATATTTCTAGTGAAATATGAGAGAAATTTCGTATATTGTCAATTACGATTCTTCTCAGTAGTATTTATTACGATAGAAAAATTGGCTTTCAAATTTTACATTCAATTTTTTTTTTGAATAATTATTACGTTTCATATGTTGGCATTATTTTGATACACATTTTTGCTTGTCTGTTATATTGCAATTGAATTAATTTCTACAAAATTCATGTTATACAGCCCAAAAAATTACGATTGATCCATTCAAACAATTACGTCAAAATTTACTTAAAGAGCTCATTCCTGAAATAGGATTAAGGATTGATTTCATGGAGAATTTCGAGCAAGAATTTGGTTGTTCATCTTCATCATCAGTACAAGTAAGGGTATATTGTTTATTTCGACTGTTTAATTAAGTACAATTGTTTATGATAATTTTTTTTACAGAATGTACAATTAGATGGAGATAATAACAATGATGAAAATACTTTACCAAATAGACGTTCTAATCAATCTCATGAAAATGAAAATACTCTACTAAATAAACGTCCTAAACAATCTTATACAAGTGAATACCGACAAAAATTAAAAGAGAGTAGTAATAATAAGTATTTAAAAAATCTTCTTGATGAACATAGTTTCGGTCAACCTCTCAAGGATGAATATAAAAGAGTAGGGTTTTTATCAGAAAAATCTACAGAATTACTCTGTGATATCATTGCATGTGATTTAATCAGAAGTTGTGAAAGGTATGTACAATATTTTTTAATTTATATACAACTTCATGAACATTACATTGTTCACATAGTATGCATGTTTTTTTACAGCAAGATTAGTACCAATGATATATCAGATATAGCTGATGAAATAATAGAAATTTTTCCAAACGAAGAAAAAACAGTTTATTATGATCTACCAGTTCTGAAAGCATATTCGAAGAAAGGTATTTCTAAGCATGCACGAGGAAAATTATACAATAAGATTCATAACAAACTTCAAACATTCCGAAAAATGTCTGGATACAAAAAATCAAAAAATCAGAGTGACCTCTCTAATGAAGTCATAACTTCAGATATATTTATTGATAGCATAATGTATGTTATCTTATTCACTTGTTATCATTAATTAAGTAAACAATTATATATTATAATGTAGTTACAAACGATAAAAGTATCAAAAATTAATTATCTAACAAATTTTTTTTTCTATAGATTCTGTAAAAAAAAGTATGGCTTGGTTGGAATACAATAATTGCACTTATTCCCAAGAATTAGTCAATCACTGGCAAAAAACATCTGATGCTCGATATCAAATGATATCTCGCAAGAAAGGAACTGTAGCTGATTATTTAAAACAATACCCTGTATTGAAAGATAATCATCATGGTCACATATTAATTGATATTGATTTTAAGCAACTGTACGTATCTGAAGCCGAGAACTTTTATGTCAAATGGGATGATGTATTTTCAAAATTATTGAGTGCTAGTGCCTCAAAAAAGTTTCCTCAATCAGTTAATGATATGGTTGATATGTTGTTAAACGATGATGTTAGTTTAAGTAAGTATTCACTAGCCTACTGATCTTCATTGTTAGTCTAGTTTTTGTCATTGTTTTTATGTTTCTTAGTTAAAAATAGGATGTGAAAGTGAATTATTTTTTCTCTTTTGCATTGCGGATATTATAGTATACTTTTGGCAATTGCGAAAAACTTTATCAAAATAATGTTATTGGCGTATCTCATACCACCTAGACATTCGGTTTCTGTAGAACGTCGCCAAAGTTGGAAACCTACTACCGTTGAAAGTCAAGAAGGTCTTGTACTTTATGTACAGGTAAATTAATATGTTTTAAGTGAATTAAATATTTTTTATTTTCATTATATTAAGTAATTGTCGATATAATTGGCCTCGAAATTTTTTTAGCAATACGGTGATATTCAACAATTTCATCGAGAAAAAATTGATAAGATGTTTAAGATGGGTTTGACTGTTCAACCCTACATTATTGGAGTAGGAAATAAGTTAGAAGACGTGGATTGTTTTTATGTAATGGTGGACACAATCACGTATAAATTTGAATCTCCACTGAAAGCATTAGATACATGCTTCAAGATTTTCTTTGTATGGCATGCAAAATTTGCTCCAGAGTCTCAACAAATTTGGCTCTTTCTGCAATATGCCATTTATAATTTTAAAACTGAAAAAGATGTAAGTAAGGCTCATGTAACAAAAATTATGCAAACCATGGGTTTAAACATCCCAAAAAATTAGAAAGAGGTTACTGATTATTATAACAAAAAGATTATTGAAGTTACGATGAGGTTTTTGTGCACTTTTTGTGATTCTGAATTCATTCATTTAAATCTTTTATTAACACATGTTAAAATTAGACATAGTTTTAAGTTAAATGAAGTGGTACGCTGTAAACAGCCTGATTGTTATAGACCTTTTAAAAATTTTTATAGTTTCAAAAAACATTTGCTTAAAACACATAACGAAAGTACTAATGTCTTAGAAACTTTGCATAGTTCAACTCAAAATCATATGAATATTGATAATTTTGGTGCTTATCACAGTAATGACAATTTACCTTCTACTATTTCAGAATGTACTGATTTAATTACTGTTAATAGTTCATTTACTAGTTCAGAATCTACTGGTTTCATTACTGGTAATAGTTCATCAGTTTCTCTCAATACTATTCAGAAATCGATGCATCAAACAGCACTAATTTTTTTAGCTCAATTATATTCAAATCCTAAAATGCCAAGGTCAATCATTCAAGAAATAGTAGAAAGTACTTCAACTTTGTTCGATTCATGTGGGATAGATTTGTTGATTAATGAAAATCGACTCGATCCAGAAATTATTAATATATTAAATGTCATAAAGAATCCTTTTGTTCAATTAGATACTGAATATTTGAGACAAAAACGTCTAGAAAACTTGACACATTTAATAAAACCTGTTACTTATTCAATTGAATCGGTCCCACGACTTCGAAGCAGAAATAATACTTACTTATTAGAATTAGAATATACGAAAGGTCAGTTCATTCCAATGCGCAATACGTTAACTAAATTTTTAGAGTTGCCTAAAGTTTTTTCATCTATAATGTCATACATGGCGAAAATGAAATCCATCGATAATGGAATCATAAGTAGTATTGTACACGGTTCCTTATGGCATGAAATTGAATTCCGTTTCAAAGAAAAAATAATATTACCATTAACTATTTATTTCGATGATTTCGAAGTAAATAATCCAGTTGGTCTACATACAGGTGTTAATAAATTAGGTGCTGTTTATTATAGAATTTCTACATTACCTCCAGTTTTTGCCTCCAAAATCGAAAATATCTTTTTAGTACTTCTACATCGATCAGCTGACAGATCATTCGAAACATTAGAAATAGTATTCAAACCGTTAATAGATGAGTTAAAATTTCTACAAGAAACTGGAATAAGTATTAACACCCTTGAAGGTAAAAAACAAGTATATTCAATTCCAGTTGTATTTGCAGGGGATAATTTAGACCTTCACTTTATGTACGGCTTTCATGAGAGTTTTAATGCTACACATTGTTGTAGATTCTGTCGTGAAAATAAAGAAACAATAAATTATCAAATAAAAGAGAATGAACTGGCCCTTCGAACAGTAGACAATTACATTAATGATTTGCTTCATTTTCAATGTGGTGTTAAGCAACCAAGTATTTTTAAAAATTTGCCAGATTATCATGTTACTAAATTTGTGTATGCTGACGTTATGCATGACTTATTTCAGGGTATTTGTTCGTATGTTTTACCCCATATACTATATAATATAATATTTGTTGATAAGTTAATTTCACTTGATCATTTAAATAAAAAAATCACTTGTTTTCCATTCGGGTCTACAGTGTCCAATAAACACATTCCAACTATCACTTGTACACATTTAATTAAAAGAAATTATCAGTGTATAGCATCTGAAATGCGTTGCTTAATAGAATTTTTACCGTTAATGATTGGAGATCGTATTCCGTGTAACAACAAGAGTTGGCTGGTGTATATTGAATTAAGAGAAATGGAATGCATTTTATTAAGTAATTGTTTCACTGATGCTATACTCCAAAAATTAGAGAAACTAATTACCAATTTTCTACAAAATTACTTAGACCTTACAAAAGAACATTTACAACCTAAATTTCACTTTTTGCTTCATTACATCAGAGTAATTCGTGCCATAGGCCCACCTTGGGCACAATCACGTATGAGATTTGAAGCAAAACACAAGTTATTAAAAGAGCATGCACATTCTATTCGATCTCGCCGAAATATATGCTACAGCCTTACTCTTAAAGAACAATTAATCTTCAGTAAAAGATTAATAAATAATACAGAGTTTGATACTCAAATTGAAATGAGTTCTAAAACGGTTAATCTACTAAAAAATCATCATGATTTCGATAAGTTTAAAAATTATATTTCACAATCTTTATGGTTTGAGACATTTATTTTTACACAATGGGTAAAAATAAATAATAGAAAATACAGTACTGACATGTTAATTCGTATTGAAACAAACGAAAATTTAATGATTTTTGGAAAAATCAAATCTGTTCTCATTAGCAACAAAAATAAAAGTGTTATGTTTTTATATATAAAGTATGAAACTGAAAATTTAAATGGTCATTATCATGCTTTTACAGTGTGTGCCACTTCTGAATGGGGAATTATATCTTATAAAGATCTTTTTTATGTCAAACCTAAAAATGAATATTATTTAAGTAATGGAAACTGTTATGTTCCATGTTAATATATTATACATTATATTCTTTCAATACATTACTTTACTTGTAATAATACTTTAATGTTTTTATAAAATTCAGCTTGATATTGATCATTTCAATTGCCAATAAAACGTTTATACGATTTATAAACTATGTATTTTAATGTAAACTTCAATAAAGTGTGTGTATTAAAAAAGAATAAAATGAAATTAATTTCAAAATAGAATTAACTAGGGCTTTTGTTTAAACAATTGTAGTTTGCTAAGGTGAAATAATTTTTCTAATGTATAGATGGAAATATATGTCTATTGAAATGTGTCATGAAATACTGATGATATTGTATGTGATCATTTCAATACCATTGTGTCTCTGGAAAAAAAATATTTTTTAAATAAAATTGAATAAAAAGTTCCGATAACCATTCAATATTTAATATGATTAATTTTTACTTTGCTATTATTCGATTTTTTTTTCATTAAAATAAATCATAATTTGAATAGAGAACAATTATAATAGAATAAAAAGGAATTATAGTATACTAAAATTTATTATGAATTTTGGTAAATTTTATATTGGTTCGTGTCGGAGATGGTTTTGATTCAGGGGAAAAATGTTACTCAAATTGAACTGAATTAGCTGTTTTTATAATTACTTTGTTAATCATATAATCTTTTTATTAGTTGGCTGTACTTCATAATTATTAAGGCAACTGCAGTAGTTTTGTTTTTTGAAAGCAATCATGATTTGGTGCAAGTGTACATGATGTGATCTGGTCTAAGAAATGTTCCCCAACCAATATAATACAGATTTGCATGAAACCTTCATACGATTAGTTCATCTTCATAACGTAGTTGAGTGGATTCACGACCTTCAATCTCGTACATATATTGAGCCAATACCGTACGTACTTCGCCGTATTTAAATACGCGGCGGGATTGGTTCAATCAATGACCAATTGACTTAACTTTATCTTTTTATCAGTGTACAGCAGTTGCGTAAGCGAATAGTCTTCACACCCAAAAGCATAGAAACATCGCAGACCGTTTTGATGATATATAAAGAAATGTAAACAATTCGTGAATACGGCTGACGATAAGAGTGAAGATACACCTAACTTGCCTAGACTGTAGGTAAGAAAACGAACGTCACAACGCCGATGCAGGTAGAACACAAGCCCTTGTAAGTAAGCTTAGAGAGGACATTTGTCTTTCTAATTATATGACACGGTCATTGAAATGTTGATTACCGTCTCTATTGTACTTGTACACGTGTTACTGATTATCTTGTTTTTATTTTCTAGTCATCCATTTACTTTAGACTTTGAAGTTGAGTGTACTCCGTGTAGTTTCGTTGGATAAAAATTCTCATCGGAAAAAAATCAAAGTCCCACTGCACCTGATATACAAGTAAACTCGGCCAAAAAATAGTGCACGATTTTATATATACAGATCGATAGAGAATTTAATTCTCTATCGATTTAACCGAATTTGTTTTATGTCTTTTTGCAAATTTCTTTCGCAAAAAAACTCGCATAAAAAATGATTATTTCGAATGATTGGTCTTATTAAATATTACATATATATCTTAATTAATTTTGCAGCGAAGCAATCAAATTTATGTATGGTATTTACGGCGTAACAAGTTTCTGTTCTTATACATACCAATAATAATTAACAAATTTGTAATTGTAACGTTGTGACACTATATATAATTATTGTAAATAGCTGTAAAATTAATTAAGATGTAAATTTATTATTTAAAAGGCTTAATCATTCGAAATGATAATTTTTTATCCGATTTTTTTGGCAGAAAAAATATGCAAAAAGTCACAAAACAAATTCTGTTAAATCGATAGAGAATAAATTCTCTATCGATCTATTCATATAAAATCGTGTACTATTCTTTGGGCAAGTTTACTCTTTTATCAGGCAGAATAAAACTTAGAAAATTGAAGAAAATTATGCGAGTGTTCTGCATGGTTGATTTTGATTTGAACAAACGAATTCGATGGATTAATTCGGCTATAAAATTATATTATGTTTAATACTTCTTATAATGTATCAGAAATGTTAAGAAAAATATGTAGCATTCATGCGTTTGCTATGTTCACTACAAGAGACGCTAGAATTTTCAAACAAAATTTAATGGTTTATAAAAAAGGAATGTTTTCCAGGATTGTTTTTATAAAGGACGCAGACACTCATTCTGAATAAAATTGACATAATTTATTTATTTATTTATGTGATTAATTGAAAGTCATGGTAATATATGTTTTACCCCCGGTCACTAATGTTCCTCCTTTGCAATTTTTAATCATTGTTGTACCATAATTTTTTTTAAAACTTGGTTCATTCCGTTTAAAATTATTGTATGTCTTAGTTTTTTCATTCTTGTATCTTGTTTCCAACTCTTTATATTTTCGTTTCAAATTTCTACGCTGCTCGTTCCTTTTTTGCTTTTTCGACATCTTGGGAATAACGTTCTGCTGCGGTGGTTGCTTTTGTGGCGATGAAGGTTGCTTTCGTAGCGGTGGTTGCTTTTGCTGCTGCTGTTGTTCTTCCTCCATTATTATTTCATCAATTCCCCTACTTGAACTTCGGCAGAAAGAGTGCACGATTTTATATACACAGATCGATAGTGAATTTAATTCTCTATCGATTGAGCAGAATTTGTTTTTTGACTTTGTGCGGATAGTTTTTGCCACAATAATCGCATAGAAAATTATTATTTTAAATGGTTAGGTATCATCAATGTCAGATCTATCGATAAATGTATTCTACAATTTTTCACAACATTGAATAATATTGTTATGACGGAACAATTATTTATTAATCATCAAAGAATATTTATTAACAAAAAAATCCGGTAAAGCCATTACACTATTATTAAATGTTGTAAAGATCTGCAGAATAGAGATGTTGATCTGAGATCGATTTTTACAAAGATCGATCTTTAGCATGTAAATAATCGATTTTTTTGAATCGATCTTGATAAGTCGATAGATCGAACAGATCGTGTTTGAGGTCCGAGATCAAATTAACTTTTAGTTCCGTACACAACTACTAGGGTGCACGATATATTTTTGAATAAAAATCAATTTTGTAAAATTAAGAAGAATTTCAGGTAAAATGATGTAATAAAATAAATACATTTAAAAATTAAAATTTGAAAATAAATTTATTGTTTTTTTCATTATTATTATTATTATAACAATTATTATTTCGTATTTATAATAAAAATTTTCTATACATTAAAGAGGAGAGGGTATCGTTTCAGCTTCGGATTCTGAATCTCTATTTATCAATTCACTGAAAAATAACCATTATTCATTATTTTTAGATATGAAAAAAAAAGGAAGAATATAAATATTCAGTAGATACTTACTAGTGAATTCCATCAGTGCTCATGTGAAGTTTATCGATAGGGTCCCTTGGATGAGGAATTTTCCCTTCTTTCATCAGTTCTGCGAGTAAAGCCCTTGCTTCTCTTGTCGAACTGTGATTGAAGATTTTATTTAATTATAAATTTATTTATAATTTATATAGTGATAATAATAATATATTTAAACTTCTTATAGAGAATTATTTAAATGTTACCTACCCCGTAATTCTTAAGTAATTATGAAAATCCAACCCCTCCACACCATAAGAATCTTCAAAATTTACTGAAAAGAATAGAGTGAACTTCATTCCTGAAGTTGGCTCTGAAAATATAAATTAATTAATTAATAACATTAGTAAATTTTACTATTTCTTAAAAATAGGTTAGTACAGTGAACTCTATTATTATATTCATGTCAAGCCACTTACTTGCCAGATACACATTCATTGTTTTTGTAGAATATTTGAAATTATTTGTCATTGATGTTAATTTATTATTTTATGATTATTATTTATTTTTTTATTATTTATCTTTGCAATACACTTTTTTTGTTCTTTCTTTTTTAATTAACCGACAGAAAATTTTGACAATCGGCGATAGAGGTCATACTTATTGTGAGTTCCGGCCATATTTGGGCTCAAGAGTTTAGCGCCTCTGCAAACAATCCACATAACTAATACAGCCATAAATGGAGCATGTCATTTTGTTATTTCAAATTTATATTAAATTTATTATAAAAAATAATAAAAAATGTTAACTTCAACAATTGCAGGTATGTGAATCTATTAATTATTACTAATTTCTGAAATGTAAAATTTAAAAACAAAAACTATCTTAAAAGTTATGAACATTCATGATTTGGTGATCACTAACGGTTTTTGTGTTTAAAACCTGATTTTTCCTTTTAATATTTATTTATTGAGCATGATTTTTTATTGTTTATTACAGAGGAACCGGAAGAACGTACATATACGCTCTATTTTCGAATAAATAATCTTCCCAATATTAGAGTTGACGGGATTCAATATCGAGTATATGTTCGAGTATCAGGTGAGTATTATAAATTATAAATTTATACAATTATAAATTTGTTTATCTGTTATCGTCGAATATTTAATAATCAATTTTATTTACAGGGAGTAATGGCTTTGCTGTTCGATATTTAAAATCTGAAGAAATAAGTGATTTAGAACTAGATAAACCAATTAATTGTATAGAAACTGGGCAGAACGAAGAAAATAGTAATGTATCGAGATCATCTGATGAAGTTGAGATTATTGAGACTTCAATTGGAGATAACTCGAAACCTAACTCAAATGTGATAATGAAGAAGAAGCCGTCTAAAAGTCATGTGTGGTCATATTTTAGTGCTCACAAAGAGGGAGGTATTTGTGCTATATGTGAAAAGCTTGTAAAAGCTTTAAATACTACGAATCTTAATAATCATTTGATTCGATATCATCAAGATATACCAAAGATAAGATCTTTCATCAAAAATTCTCAAGATAAAAAAATTCTTCATACAAAAAAAAACTCGTCTTCTACTGATGCTTCAACATCTTCTACAAGTAATTTTCAACCTAAAATAGATACAACTATGAAAACAATAGCTTTATTTCAATCAGGTAAAAAAAAATGTGATATCACAAACGCTTTGATATTTATGATAGTCAAAGATGACATGCCTCTGAGTACAACAGAAAAAACTGGGTTCAAACATTTTATTAATGTTGTTGCTCCACACTATCAGCCTCCTTTACATACAGCAGTAACAGATTGTGTTGATCGTAAATATGAAGTTCATTCAAAAATCGTTAAGGAAAAATTGGAAAATGCATCCTACTATACATTAACAGCTGATCTATGGACTGAAACGAATACAACAACAAGTTTTTTGGGTATTACTATTCATTTTTTAGAGAATACAAGGTTAAAATCTCTAACCCTTGGTATCACTGAACTTCAAGATCGTCATACAAGTGAAAATTTACAATCTGTATTTAAAAATATTATTGAAAATTGGAATATTTTATTGAATAAAGTCTCAGCTATAGTGACGGACAATGGACCAAACATTATTAAAGCTGTTTGTGACACGTTTGGTAAGGAAAAGCATATAGCCTGCTTTGCTCATACTTTTAATTTAGTTTTACATTCAGCTATAGCCAAATCAGCGCATCTTAATGAATTGTTAATGAAAATAAAATCAATCGTGACATATTTTAAACACTCTGTCGTTGCTTCAGATGCTTTGAAACAAGCACAAGCTTCATCACAACCATTAAGACCGATTCAGGATATATCAACAAGATGGAATTCTACTTTTTTCATGTTATGCCGATTCATTGAAATAGTTGAGCCTATTAGTACTGTGTTATTGAAGTTTCCAAAATCTCCTTCAATGTTGTCTGCATCGGAAATTGAAGTTTCACGAGAAATTATAGCTATTTTAAAACCCATGGAATTAGCAACAACAGAAATGTGTGGTCAAACATACCCAACATGCAGTAAAGTGATTCCAATTTTGTGTTGTTTGGAAAAAAATTTGACAGCAGCCTGTATGACATCACCGATCGCTATTCAACTTCGCAAAGATATTCTCGACCAACTGGAAATCCGATTTCGAAATATAACTAAAAGTTATATACATAGTGTGGCAACAGTTCTTGACCCACGTTATAAGAGAGTAAATTTTAAAAAAAGCTGCGGTGATGCTGCTTTAGCATTTGAAAGAATCGATAAAGAATTAAAAACATTTAAAAAATCAGTTGATGATTCGGATTTAGGTTCAAAACAAGTGAGCACAGATCATGAGCTATGGAAGTTTCATGTTGAGCTTGTCAATAATCATGATCATGACATCCAAAACAGATTTGGTTCATTTGGACTCAGTAATTGTTTGAAGAATTACATCAGTCAGAAAATTCAACCTTTAAATACTGATCCTATTCAATATTGGGCTCATGAACAGAATACTCCAGAACTATCTCAGATAGCTCTTAAATATTTGTCAATTGTAGCCACTTCAGCCCCGTGTGAACGACTATTTTCCATGGCTGGAAATGTGCAGACTAGGATCCGCAATAGACTTACTGGTGAACACTTGTCTCATTTATTATTTTTGAAATCTTTGGATCTTTCAGACTGGATGCTGTAAAGAATTTTGGTTGTTAAAAAAAAAGTACATTTTATACGTTTTATCTTATTTTAATTTGTTTAAGTACAAAAAATACTTGTGATTGGGATAAATACTACTTAAGACTGAAAAGTAGTCACTAAATGTAGTCTACCTATATATTATATCGTTTCAAATAATATTATAATTAAAAAAAAAAAATATGGAAAATATATTGTTAATATAAACTTTTATTATAGTTTTCATGAATAAAATGTTCTAATTAATAAATATTCAGTGATTATCAATCAAAAATTATAAAAAATAATTATTTGCCTTACAATTTTAATTTAAAAAATTTTTTTTTGATTTTTGAAGATCGATTTCTTTTAGAATCGATCTTTATGGCTTAATTTTTTTCTCAGATCGATCTGATGGTGTCGATTTGAATCGATTTCGAAAATCGATCTCACAGAGGCGATCCGGAATCCCTACTGCAGAATACATGAATTGATAGATCTGACATTTAGGATACCCCATAACGTGAGAAAAAAATTTTTTATGCGATTTTTTTGGCAAAAAACATTTGCACAAAGTCCAAAAACAAATTCTGCTAAATCGATAGAGAATCAACTTCATTATCGATCTGTATATATAAAATCGTGCACTTTCTTTTGGTCATTTATATCCTAACATCAAGCGTGATACGACTTAGAGAATTGAAGAGAATGATGTGAGCGATTCGCTTGGTTAATTTCTTCCAAGTCCCACTGCGCTTAATTTTCAGTCAAAAATAACTGAAAAAGTATACGTATCTATATGTACAGATCGATACGGAATTTACTTCTCTATCAATTTAACAGAATTTGGTTTATGACTTTTTGCAAATTTTTTGCTTGCTACGTATAATAAAAAGGGCTACGAACTCCTGCTGATTTCACTCGTCGAATTTCTATTAGGTTACTTATTTATAGCTGATAATTTTTGACCAATATATTCGTTTTAGTTAATTAAATAATGTTTCTAATACTGCATAGGTGCAACATAGAATGTCTCTTTTTCGTTAATCCTCAGGTACTTAGAGGCGTCGGAGATTTTTTTATTATATTTACTGAACGGATAATTCATCTTGTACTCTCCACTTTTATCCTTCCAAATTTTTAAAATGACAGTTTCATTATTCTTTCTCTAGCAATGCATTTGTTAATCGGTCAGTAGTGTTCCAGACTTCATTCTGAACTGTAGTAAAGCGTTTACGAAAGTGAAATAAAGCCTGAACACATTTGATTGAAAATCATTACATATTCGATCATTTCATATAATTTTTCAACGAGTACTTTTTTCTTCATAATTAACTCATTTCTCCTATTCTTTAGCGTACATTTCTATCTTTGCGTATATATTCCATCATCCTATATAATTCTTCAATTATTACTTTTTTCTCTATAACTTATTCTTTCTCGCCTATTCTTCAGCGTAGATTCTTACATTTATTATTATTTTTATATTCTTATTTGTTAACTGGTAATTCAATATCACAATGGAAGTGACAGTGAAACCTAGAAAGGCAAAAAAAAGTGTTTCATACAGGAAGAAGAGCCGCAAGTCAATCCAAAAGAGGTAAGAAAATTTGTTATATTAGAAGTTATATTTGTAAAACGTAATTTCAATGAAATAATTTCACATCCATTTCATCGAATTTTTACAGTTAATTAAATGAATCAAAGAGGAATAAAAAAAATTAATGAACGCCTAAAAATCATGTAGCACAAGTTTCGAAGCATTATGTAAACAAGAACAACAAAAAACAGGAGTTGAATTATGTAATTAAACTCGCCATAAACTCCACGACGCGAAGTAATCTCCACTTTTATGTCATCTGCTAGAAATTATAATTTTCTCCACTCGTCTACTCTCTCTATTCCGGTTAAGAATGATTGTAAAATCGAAACTTACTCATAAATTATACGTTCAATCATAGACCCATGCGTGTAGTCAATCAAGATAATCGAGGAACTACGATTTAATATTATTAGCTACGCGACAAGTTCCGCGGAGTGAAAGTACTCGATCCTCTAAAAACTTTGATTCTTCCGTTTCTTTTTGTTCTTTTTCTATTCAACTTAAAAATAGAGAAAAAATGACGATTCTTTTTTTGAAACATAAGTTTAATCACAGACTTATGTGTGTGGTCTATTAAAAACGACGAAGAACCACGATTTGATATTTTGCGCCACTCGACAAGTTCCGCGGAGTGCAATTGTTTCCTCATCTGTGATTTAAAATTTTCTAGAACTATCTGTTCATTAAAAAAAAAAAAAAAAAGTGGCTCATGGTCGTTCCGGAGTTGTAGAAATTTGCATACATGTTTTGAGCAATACAGAGAAGATATATGTTTCGTTTTGAGTTGACCCTATTCAATTCATGGGAGATGCGATTTTTGTTTTTTTTGTCAATAACTCATTCCTCAAATTCTTGGTTTTTTTTAATTTGAATTAGTGGCTGCTTTTTTTTCTACATTATCTTTCATTGGATTCCGTATATTCACATTTATCTATTTTTTCCCTTTTTTTCTTAATCATAAAAACGATTGAAACATTAGCTACATTTAGAATTAATTTTTTTTCTCAAGTATTGTCAATGTTGAGAATCGAGAAAAATTGCGAAAACGTATTTTATCGTTTTTCTCTCCACCGTTAAAAAGAGGTTACTGTAGCTAACAATTCGCAATCGATTGATGTTCAAATTATTCATAATTTTTTGTATATAAAGAAGTGCACTCCCGTGCGGAAATATTTCTCGGAAACACTCTGAAAAAGTCTGAAAAATGTTCGGAAAATGTCTGAAATTATCTGAATATATCTGAAAACTTTGATATTTAATCTGAAAAACTTTAGAATCTTTCGGAAATATCTTGAAACATTGTCATATTTGAAACATGTTTCTAGAGAGTTTCAGAGTAAATAGGAGTTAATCAGATAATAAAATATGAAGATGTATGAATTTTTCAGAGTGATTCGAAATACATAAGATAAAATCAGAGAACTAAATTTATAAATATCAGAGATTTTCTAAAAGTTTCAGAGTAAATCAAAATTGGATATCAGACTTAGAGCGAAAATTTCAGAGTATTTCACAATAAATCAGAATAAAGTATTAAACTTAAATTTTTCAATTTCAAAGCATTTCAGAGAGTTTCAGAACAAATAAGAGTATAATATAAAATGAGAATTCGAAATTTTCAAAGCATGTCAGAGAATTCCAGAGCGAATAAGAGTGTAATATAAAACTATAGTTACGAAATTTCAGAGAATATCAGATATATTGATAATGTAAGTATTTACTTCATAAACTTTTTTTATTGGTTTTATATCAATACAATACAAATTTTATTTGTAGTATTGATGATACATGATAAGAAATTATTAATTTGGTATCAAAAATACGGGTGAAAAGATTCACTTAAACCTTAAATACATATCGAAACGAATTAAACAAGAAGAAAACACAATCTTTTAAACTTTATCATTCTTTTCCAATGATTCGAGTAGTTGAAATAATTAAGACTTTTTTCTTTACAGTTCCATCGTTATGAAACCATTAAAATTCTGACATTATCAATCTAATGACAAAACTGTGAATAAAAAACATAGAATCTTAAATATTTCAACCACTGAATCATTATGAATTAACTGTTTTACGATATTAATAATTATTTATTCTAATATTAATTATTAATTTGAGAATGAGCAGTGTTCTTTGATGCTTTGATTTTCTTTCGAGCGTTGCCAATAGCTCGCCCTAAGTATGCGTTTATATTATCAACTTCACACGTATATGTTATTTTATCGCACCCTCGCTTTTTTAAATATCTTTCGAAGGCATTTGTAAGAGCTAGTACTTTATTGTCTTCTAAAATAGGACGTATTTCTTTACCCGCTATTTGGGCGACACATCTATTAGATAACTCTTTGTAACCCTATATAGCATATGCTAATGTTGTTACAAAGAGACTGGGTCTCATAGTATTGTTTGCTGCTTTGAAAGCAGTTTCTTTAATCCAGACATTTTCGCCTAAGTAAATCAATCCCTGTCGTTTCATACCGACCGAAAGTTCTCTCTCTGCTCTCCATTCGCCGTCTCCCAAAAAAATCAATCCATCTTTTATTGTGCCGATTTGTGGATTTTCTACTCTACTATGAGTTTGATTCGGTTCGAGTATCTCAGACATAGGTGATCTAGAAGTGGAGGGTGCAACTATAACAGCCAATGATCCAATATCTGATCTCGAAGTGGAGGGTGCACATAGAACAGCCGATGATCCAATATCCGATCTCGAAGTGGAGGGTGCAACTATAACAGCCGATGATTCAATATCTGATCTCGAATGTAGTAGTTCTGGATCATTATTTTCAATTGTCTGAAAAAATCAACTAATTAGGGGATTTTCCTTTGAGAATCTTGTTGAGTAATAAATATTGAGGTTTAAATTATTGTTCTCACAAGACATTTTTAAAAACAAAAACAGAAGAGACTACTTACCATATCAACGTCTATATTGGTTGTAGCTCGAGCTTTTTTATGAGTATTAATGATGTCCTCAGCCGTTTGGCGTTTGGCCGCTGCTCTGTTAGTTTGGAATTTCTGTAAGATATTATATCTTGTCATAAAAGTAATCATAATAATTTCAATAATAATAATAATCTTCATCATCATTATTAATATTATTCTTTACAAAACAAAAATACTTTACTTTTTGACAAAAATAACAAAACAGTGTAAACTTTTTCTTAAAGTTTTAAATGAGACACTAGAAATGGTTAACATATCGCAAAATAATTACATATCAGTGATTAAATAAACCTTTTGTCTGATGTACTTATACTCATGATAAAAAAAACCATACACTTTGATGCTAAAGTACCCGACAAATAGAAATTGACTGATTATCCAATAAGCAAAATCCCCTATGTTTAAAAATTTGAATGATCAAGATAATAATTAGACTATATAAAAATACAAACAACCTTCCGTTGCACTCTGGCTGCTTCCTCTTCATCTTTATCACTTTCATTCTGATCATCTTCATCTCCATCACTTTTATGTTCATCATTTTCATCGTTACTGCCATCTTCTGGGTCTAAAATATCATCGATTCTATCGGAATCATTTATTTTAGGGTCTGGCACTCTTTTATATTTTAAAAAATTCTCAACTTCTACTTTTGTTTTTAAAAAAAATATAGAAATATGCATATTATCAATATAATAAAGTAAGTCTTAATATAATGTGAAATGTTGGAAAAGTTACAACACAATTGTACCGACATGTTTGGATTCGTTTCGTCAAGTCATCAATCTAGCATGAGTTACATAAAAAATATATTAACTTTATGTTGAACTCTAATAAACTTAGATTTTTCACAGAAGAAAACCATACAAATTTAAATTAATTTTCTCACCAAAACACAATCAGTTTAGCAGTAGAGATCATTTGTAAGATCACTTCATGAAATTTGTTACAGATGAAAAAAAATTAGCGTTGGTTAATGTAAATTATAATAAATCAAATTTATAAAAAAAAAATGATGTCTTCAAAGTTATTTTTTGAAATAAAAATTTGAAGTGTTGAGAAAAAAAATGTTTTTGTATCTTTATTGACTGCTATCGTTCTTTTCAGATGAATAGTTAAGTAATTTTCAAAACAAGTTATTATTTCATCGATTACTATTGTAATAATGTTAATTAATACAATTTGTATCTTATTTACAATGATTCAAGTGAATTTTTTTTTAATTCACACTTCTTACCCAAAAATTTGTTACTGACTTCAAAATTTCCTTAATAAAATACTGTTTGTCATGAACCTATTATACTTTTGAAGTATGACTGATTAAAAAATGAATTATTTGCCTTGTCAAAAAATTTTCATCTTTATACTCAATGTAGTGATTAATTATAAATAACTATTAAATTGTAAATTGTGGTAATAAAGCCCGGGCTTTATCACACAGTTGAGGAAATAATTGTCATTATTTTAAATTAGTAAAAAAAACATAAATATCAATACTGAAATGATAATAAAAAAACCGAGATATTTTTTACATATTATGAATATTGATATTTTAATGTGATTATAAAGGGAAAAAAATTAACATCAGAACAATATCAAGCTAACATGAAGAAAAAACTTTCAGTTAATAAACCACCAAATTTGTAAAAATATAAAATGAATAAAAAATAATAATTGTATCATTCTTACTTCCAGTTATCAATATTACACAAGATTTCTTTCGATTATTCTCATGTAATAAGTACACTTCTTTGTTGGATGGATTGTCGGCGTAAGTATCGAAATCGATTATATTTTCAGTCTCTACAATTTTTTTTTCTGAGGTTTTCACTAATTTTATATATGCAAACTTCATTGTTGCAAAATAAAATAATATTGAACCACATATTTTTAATAACTCTAACTAGAGTTAAAACTTGCTGTTGATTCAGTAGTTTCAATAATGAAAATTCAATTTTGTCAACGTACAAGTTTAAGACGTTTAAATCAGATCCACTGATAGTCATGACTCAGTTTTGATCGAAATAATTGTACCCTGAACAGCTATATCCACATGAAGTGTATATTCAAATATTTCTTATATTTTGACTTAAGTATTAAATTATTACATTACATCATAAAATTTTTTTATTAGAAGACAATACGTTATGTAGAAAATTTTTTCGTAGAGTTAAACATTATTGTCACATTGAAGACTAAGTATATTGCAAAAGATTCAATTAACAAATGTATCACGCTGAAATAATTATCTCCTTTTTTTTAATAAGAAAACTTTAGTTGAAAACGACATTAATCTTAAAACCTAAGTGTTTAAAGATAGAATTGATAATATAATAATTTACTCAGATAAATCATAAATTAATTCAATTATTTTTCAAATAAAATATTCATTTCGAATTTCCCATTTTCATCGAATGTAACTCATAAATATAAAATGAAGTATCCTTTTATTGTCATGTTATTTACAGTCCAACATACACATCTATTCAAACAATACTAATGAAATTTGATTAAAATTAATAATGTGATATTTCAATGTTGTATCAAAAGATGAAGAGTATTGGAGTACGTATTCATCAGAATCAATATACAATATATATTAGAATTATCTAGATTGTTTTTTAGTAAAATATAAACAAATCATCAGATTATTTATAAAAGAATTTTCAATTTTCCTCACAAATAAAGTCATCATTCAGACAAAAAAACCAAAGATTTACTATCTTTAATGTTTTTGTAGACTGACAATTAAGTTCTTAATATTATTGTTCATGCCTAGAATGACGGAAAGTGTTTATGAATTAAGTACTAGTTAGTACCATTTCATGATAACTTTAATTATAGCAATAAAAATTACCATAGAAAATTTTGATATTGAAAAACATTTGTAATCAATTTAAATTAAAAGAAAAGTTCCGCTTTTTTAAGATGTGTTTACTGAAAGTATGTAAATCAAGCCTTTGTCACTAGGTTTTTTTGTAGAACCTTATACTGTTGCTCTAGTCGTTCGTATTAATTCATATATCATCGGGCCACATTTTTTTTGTCACCTATAAGGCCCGATTTGTTCTGAATGTTTTCCTGTAAGAGCCTATTAACCTTCCGATAAGTCCAATACTTCATTTCTATTGATTATAATAGGATTTTGATCGATTTTATTAAATTGTTTTATCAGATTGTATTTGTTACTTTATTCTAGTTAATAGAATTTTTTATGAATTACGTGCAATATTTTATTTATTTAAGTCTGTAGATGGGGAAAGCGACAAATTTTATTTAGCTTCATTTGTAATTATACATTGAAAGAAGAATTTATTTCTATTAGAATTAATTTAATGATAGTAAATAAATACTTTATTGAAGAAGATGATAAATATTTATGCGTAACGAAGAAATGATTTGTTTGAATTACGAAGAGGTTTTTTCGCGGTATACGAGTTATACATTAGCCAGTTTTACAAGCAAGGTTAATTAACTATTAAATGTTTATTTACATGAGACAAATTTGAGAAAAAGTTTGAATTTAATATATTTATTCTTCTTACAAAATTTCTTCTCTGAGTATATTGTATCGTTAAAGGCATCTAGTAAACCTTTTCAATAATTATAAATGTTTTCAAAGTTATACCTGCAGATTATAAAAATCAATAAAAAATGAATTATTATATTTATTTCACCATTATTATAATTTTTCATATTGTTATCGTATAAGATAAGAGACCCAATACTCGATCATGAACCAGTACTCGATCCCTCATGTATTTTGTATATCTATATACAAGGTTCCCTATACAAAATACATGGAGTGATCGAGTATTGGTCCACGATCGAATATTGGATCTGTTACTTTATTCAAATATTATTCTTTGTTTCATTGTTTGCTTAATGACAGTTACTTTCTAATTATCCAAAGCGATTTTTGAAAGTCTGCCCGGGAAAAAATTTTCTTCTATGATCGTATATGGCAAATTGGCCATATATGGTTCATATATGAACCATATATGATCTTATATAGGACATATACGATCTTATATGGATTATATATGGAACGTATAATATTGTATACGTAACATATATGGCCAAAAAAAGTAACATGTATGCTCATATATGTAGCATATATGATCTTATAGGTTTCATATACAATCCATATAAGATTATATACGTTTCATATATTAACCATATAAGGCCAATTTGCCATATACGATCATATAAGAAAATTTTTTCCCGGGTGTATTTAATTATACTTTTTCAGTGTTTATTCGTGCGTATGTATTATGCTTAAATTTAGAACTTATTTTTAGCTAGACATAAACATTGTGCACTCCATTCAGCCTATTGTGGAAAAAATTAATTATTCATAACTTTACATAAAAGGAAGTCGACTCTTTAAGTATGGCGAAGAGAATCTACCAAGGGTACTTGGATCCGCATAGCGATGAACCGATGCCACGAACAACAGCTTATAGGATAAAAAAACGATCAGAATCTAATGAACGAGAGCAACTTTCATCAAACGTAAGTAAATGTATATTACATACATATCAATAATAAAATTTACTCTCTAAAAATCAATGAATACTTACTGTCTGCAGTGCACTGATGGATTTATGTCAACTGTTAAATGAGAGTTGCAATTAGGTTAATAGTAAACTTAGCGTTTACTTTGAGTCATTTTAGGGTAACTTTACCTTAAAATAACTATAAATCAACTATAAATTAACCGTTAGAATGTTGCTTGAGAGTTGATTATTGGTCAATTGAACGTCATATCAACTTATAATGAGTTATTTTTATAAGAGTTGTGTTTTTTTGTAACTATTGCTTCATATTTTTTTAAAAAAAAGAAAGGTTGCATTCGGGTTAATAGTTGATCGAACGTTGCATGTTAGTTAAATAACCGTTTTTTTATCGCACATTGTGACTGTTGTTTTAAAGTTAACAATTAGTTGCCTCAAATCAATCAGGGTGATGATTATAGTAGTTGGATATACAGTTATATTTTTTTTACACCGAATTTTCTTCACAATCAATCACGGAATGCAAAAACTCTATGATTATTATTTCACAAATGAATTTTACAAATTTATGAGACGAAAAAAGTGACCAATAATCTAAAACAGTTCGATAACTTAAATTAAAAAAGCAATTATCTTAGCTAATGCCTCATTTCTCTATTATATCTTAGTATTATGTACAGCTTTAAGACGTATAATAGTTATTTTGATTTTTTTTTTTTTTTTGTTATAATTAAAAGTAGTAATTAGATGAAATTTTTCAGTTAAATGAACGTGAAAACCTTTCTTTCACTCAGGAATTTTCGTCTTGTGATGAATCTTCACATTATATTGAAGAGGAAATTGAAAGAATGTCTGTACCGTCGCCAAGTAGAGAGAAAATTATTAGTAATGACTTGAACTGGCGTCAATTCAATTTTGCCGATGATGAAGATG
Organism: Chelonus formosanus; assembly: GCA_028641665.1. NCBI lineage: Eukaryota > Metazoa > Arthropoda > Insecta > Hymenoptera > Braconidae > Chelonus > Chelonus formosanus. The sequence continues at coordinate 14,533,140 of CM054002.1, forward strand.
ATGACAACACGATCGATGATATAGACATTTGGTTTGATGTAAGAAATTATAAAAAATTAAAAAATAATTTTTATACTAAGAAAAACTGTCATACAAATTTAGTTAGAATAACTATGTTTATTTGTTCTTAAACGAATATAGCAAAGAATAGTATTAAATATCAAATTTTCAAATGCTATTTTGTCTTTATTCAGCTTAACACTTAAAAATAATAAAGCATTTTTCGCTTAATTTAAATTACTTTCTTTTAGGCTGAAGATGATTCAGAAACTTCGCATGATGGTAGAGCAATTAATGACGATAAAGTAAGAATATTTTCAATAAGTAAAATTAAATAAAAATATTAAAAAATATTATAATATTGATGATCATTTTCTTTTATTAGCAATATGACGACAAAGCGACTTTTCTATTGAATGAAAAGTTATGTGATTGTACCAATACTACAAGAGCAGAGGCTGTTATAATGGTACTTTTATTAGGAGCTCAGCACTCGCTTACCTGGACCGCTATGATTGATATTCTGTCAATGATCAATACATTATTCGGAAAAAATGTTGTACCAGCAACAAAACATAAATTATTGAAGCATTTGTTATTACCAGATGATGCAGTAAAATATCATCTGTATTGCTCTGAGTGTCAGCTTTACCTTGAAGAACGCTCTGATTTGAAAATGACAACACCTTTATTATGCACCAACTGCCAACAAATTATCTCCAGATCTAATATGGCATTTTTTCTAACATTTAATTTTCTTGCACAGCTTCAGCAATTCTCAGAAAATACTGAAATACAAAAAATATTAAAATTGCAACAAAATCAACAAAATAGAGAAGTGTTGGCAGACATTTATGATGGCCGTGTTTACAAAAAATTTATTGCTGAAAATCAACTCTCGGGTAATCGTTATGATTTATCTTATACATTTAACAGCGATGGATGCCAAACATCAAAATCAAGTCGTCTGGCAATATGGCCCATATATGCTATGATTCATGAATTACCACCGAATTTGAGGGTAAAATATATATTCATGACTGGTTTGTGGGTCAGTAATGTGGAACCAGACATGAATCTATTTTTTAAACCATTTATTAACGAAGCAAATCTGTTATCAAGTGAAGGTCTGCAGTGGAAGCTAGATAAACAACAAATCACGAGTAGAATATTTCCTCTCAATGGATGTTTTGACTCCGTTGCACGATGCAAAATTCTAAACGTGAAACAGTACAATGGATACTATGGATGTACATTTTGTGAACAAAAAGGTGATTTCTTAAATGGAGTACGATATCCAATATCAACTACTGTTTATAACGATCGCACTGAAGAATCAATAAAAAATGCTATGCATGAAATCATGAGTAATCCACAAGCACCGAGTGACACTGTCAAAGGTGTTCTTGGTCCATCAATTTTAATGAATTTGAAATTTTTCGATTTGGTGGATGGCATGGTGCCGGATTATATGCACTCAATATTACTTGGAGTTGTAAAGCAATATACAGAGATTATATTGACTACAGCTAATACAGAATTTTATGTCGGATCCCCTACGAATTTACATCAAATAAATCAGCGATTATGGTCAATCAAACACCCTTCATGTATCACACGAGCACCCAGAAGTTTACAAGAAAGAAACATTTGGAAGGCATCTGAATGGCGTTCATGGTTGATATTGTACTCTTTAATTTGTTTAGACGGAATTTTACCGCATCAATATTTAAAGCATTTAGCACTGCTCGTTTCGGCTATGGAAATTTTTTTATCCGGAAAAATAACAAATGAGATGATTGATAAAGCGGATAGCCAACTTATCAGATTTGTAACATTATATCAACAATATTTCGGAATGAATGTTATGACTTATAATGTACATTTGCTGCTTCATATGCGCAAAAGTGTAATTAATTGGGGGCCGTTATGGACTCATAATGCTTTTTGTTTTGAGAATGAAAATCATTCAATTTTACAATTAAGAAAAAGCCCTACCCACGTAGCGTTACAAATTGCAAGAAAATATTATCTCTACAAATCGCTTCCAACTTTTGCAGAAAAATTTGTAAGAGGTGAAAATTTTAATAAATTTTGTAATAGCACGTTAAGTGGGAAATTAAAATATTATTTCGAAATGGACAATTGCATACTTATAGGAAACGGAAGTGATTATGAGTTAAATGAGATAGAACGAAACCTGATTGATTTACCGGGGAACATCTTCAATCAATAGTGCTGCAACAAGTCACGGCAAAGCCTATAAAAAAGTTGCTCGTGAAAGATTAGCTGTCGAATTAGGTACAGAAATCGCAAGTTGTGGTATTTTTATTGATGATGAATTACCGTATTTAAAGGCGTCACCGGATGGCTTGATCGGTAACAGTGGTCTTGTTGAAATTAAGTGTCCATATAGCTTGAGAAATTTCAAAATTGAAGATATAATTAGTGCACATAGCAGCAATTGGGCAAAACAACATTTCAATAAAGATCATACCATCAAGAAAATATCGGATTATTATTATCAAATACAAGGACAACTACATATTAGAAACAGAAAATATTGTTGGCTTGAAATATGGACATTCAAAGGACTGTACAAATTAAAAATTGATTATGAACATAACTTTTAGATGGAAAAAATGCAATATAGATTAATTGAGTTTTATCGGAATAATCTGTTGCCAGAAATATTAGATCCAAGACTAAAACATGGAATAAATTATAATAATGAAGATAGTGATAACGAAAATTACAATAACGGAGTAGAAAATCACCAAAAATACGAAATGAGTGATTCAACCGCAGCAATAGAAGAATTTATAGGTTGTGGTGGGCAAACAATTCGTTGTTCACTTGCACCAATCAAACGATTGCGTCTGATAGATGATGATACAGAATTGACCACCGATACGCAACAAACAAATTAACTTTATTATATAAACGTTCACACTGTATACGTTAAGCCAAAGAATATTTCATAACATTGTGAACCGTAAACACAATGTTATGTACTGTGGTATAACAGGTAAATGTAAGTAAACCATTAATTGCTAATTAATGAGTTTTAATATTGTACAATAAAGTTTATTCTTTTCTATACCAACAAATATAAGTGAACCATAAATTGCTGATCAATGAGTTTTATAATATTATAAATATGTTCAATTATTTTTTTCAGAAAAAAATACAAATAAACCTTTGATTTTTAATCAATGAGTGAAATTGCTATGAGGAAAATACCTCTGTGAATCTCCAAAAAAATTAAACAATTGATTGTTCAACAATGAGTTTAATTAATATTAAAAAGTACCTTTTTGTATTTGAAGATCAAATTAAACCATTAATTCTCAATTAATAAGTATAATTTTTATAGAAAAAAATAACTTTTCGTACATTAAAAAAAAAATACAATGTTATTAATTCATGAGCATTATTATACAATATAGTCTGCTATTAATATGTAACAAACAATTAATAAAATTATCTATTATTCATTTATGAGTTCAGTAATTATAAAGTAAAACTTATTTATTACCCTGAAAACAAATGTTATAAAAAAATTATGAATTAGTCAGTGATGAAACTCTTAACAGACAATAGAAGTAAGTTTTATTAAAAATTTTTTGGTGGACGAAGTCTATCACCTTTTCGTGGTGTTCACGGAGTAGTATAACATATTTTTCGGAGAGAAAGTGTTTTACTAGCCAGGAATAGACGAAAAAAAAATTTAATGTACTATTGTGTTATTTACATACGAGACATAATTAAACACAGAAATAAAACACTCACCAATGTCTAGTATAGTTGCAAGTATAGGTGGATGATTGTGGATTCCAACGAGAAAATGCATTTTTGGCAACCTGCGTGTCCACAACTCTATTCCACACTCTATGACACTATCATATTTAGAATCCACACTTCTCTCAAGCTTAAATACGTTTCGACTGTGAACAATAGAACTCATCTTGAAGTGTACTCCTTGAAATCAACGTTAAGACTGACTTAGCCAAACTTTGTTGCTGTCATTAATGTTTCTTCGTACCTGGCTCAGGTAGCATGGACGTGCGAACATGTGGGACTCGAGGTCATATAGAAAATTGACGAATAATGGTCATATTTCGTTAACAGCGGCGTAAATATTAAAATAAAATAAACTCATTGAAGGAAGCCTGTAGGCTAGAACGCCTCATTTAATGGTAACCGGAAAAATACATAAATTGAAAGAATAGACATGAATGAATAAAGAAAAAAAAATGCAATTGTAAAAATCCACGATTCGTATAAATGAATCACAAAAAATTTTTTTTTTTTTAAATTGCAAACTTGAGGAACACTTATGCTGCCTGTCTACGTTGCTGCAAACTTCATCAGTTCGTAATAAAAAAACTTACAGTATTTTAACAATAAAAACTACCAGCATTGTTAACAAAAATATTGTTAACGAGTACTTACAGTTTTTCCTACGATAAATTGAAAATTGTTATGTAAAATCATTTTTAAATTTTCTGCTATGTAAAAGTCAAAGTAGCACTTGACCGTGCTGCCTGTTCACGTTGCTCCAAACATTTTGAATTCGTAATGGAAAAATTTACAGTACTTTAACAATAATAATAAACAGTACTGTTAATAAGTATATAATTGACGAGTATCAACAGTTCCTGCTATGAACAATAAGTAATTAGTTTGTCAGATCAATCATAAACTGTCCATATTTTAGCAGGCAGAGTAGTGCCAATGCTGCCTGTTGGCGTTGCTCTAAACATTATGAATTCGTGATAAAAAAAAACTTACGGTACTTTATCAAAAATAATGAACAGTACTGTTAATAAGTATATTTTTAACAAGTACTTACAGTTTTTCCTATTATAAATTAAAAATTGTTATGTAAAATCATTTTCAAATTTTCTACTATTTAAAAGTCAAAGTAGCACTGATGCTGTCTGTTTCCGTTGCTTTATACTTTATCAATTCGTAATAAAAAAACTTACAGTACTTAAGTAATTACAACTACCAGTAATTATTTTAGAAAATAATTTTGAAACGCTCTATCTTTTATAAGCCAGGGTAGCACTTATGCTCCCTGTTCTCATAGCTCGAAAGTTAACCAATCAGTAGAATAGATACTTACAGTTTTCTAATAATAAAAATTACTGGTTTTGTTAGCGCGAACATTGTTAACAAGTACCAAAAGTTTTTGCTGTTAAAAATTACTAATTGATTCGTAAGGTCGTTTTCGAACGTTCTATCTTTTATCAGAGTGGAGTGCAGAGTAGCACTCCTGCTGCCTGTACGATTTATTTCTTATAATTTTCTGTCATTTAATTTTCAGAGGATTTTCTGTATGCTTTGAATAGCCGTCAAAGTATTTTGAAGTATTCAAACACGTTTACGTCGCATTATCCTGCAATAGATTGAACAAACATCTTCAAATATTCAGTATAATTTACATGTTATAAGATTAAAAAGTAAATGACAATGCTGCCATCTGTTGGTGGTGATATATTTTCTGGTTACCGGATTTTACCGACTGGGAAACAAAAACTTTTTGGGCCCCCGAACATTTTTTCATGAGCACGACACTGTCGTGTCAAGTGTCATGGCCGGTTGTCAGTTTCGTTCGCGTTGTAACTTTTTTACAAGTTTACTTTATTTATTATTATTATATATATTTCTTTTCATGATGATAAAAAAAGTTATTTTATTTATTTCATTCTTATTTTACATATGGATCGGTACTTTCTTCATATGAAGTGACTGAACGTGAAAACCGTGTTTGTGTATCCTCTATCATTTTCACTTATATTGTTTTTATTATTTATTATTCATCTTATGTAACTTATATGAGTTGGGGGATAAATTATTAGCTTTCAAATATGTGTCATTATAAATTTATTAATTGATTCCTTATTTTTTTTATTTAAAATTTAATAATTTTTTGGCGATTAGTTCGTTATCCGACCACTATGCGGCGCTAGTTATTAGGTCGCGAAGTGGTGGAATATTTTGAGATAGCCTTTAATATATAAATTGAACAACAATAAGAGGACAAGAACATTTGTGACGCAGTCATCAAAGTGGTAGTATGAAGACAAGATAAATGCAAAAACGCAATACGACAGAAGCATAAAATAATTAACCATGGGCGAGAAATAACTCAACGAGCTATGGACGAAATGTTTAAACCATTCGTAACTCCTCGACAACAATTAGTGGACAAGACTCCGATGAAAACAGAGAAATTTGATGTGAAAAAAGAAGAGCTAATCAAAAAAGAAACTATAGAAGGAGATACAAGCTTTCAAACAACACACGATGATTTTGATGTGGATAATAGTGCAATAACTGATGATGAATCTATTACTACTGTTCCTCATCAAAGTACACCGATAAAAGAGTCACCTGCAGTATTATATTTAAAAAAATTCGATTCAAAACATCAAGTAAAGGAATTTGATACAAAGTTCGGTGTAAGGAAATTAAGAAATAAACTGATGGTTGGTAATTCTAAAGCAAGATTCGATGATAAATTGGTTTACATTGGTAAAAAAAAATATCAAAGTACTCCTGGTCTCTTAGAATTACTTTTTATGGAATCGCCTGATGAAAATATAACAACAGAAAGTGATAAAAAAACTTATGGACGAATTTCAAAAAGCACTTACGCCTATCATAAGCATTATCACCTTGACAGAAGTCTCAGTGAGAATAAATATTCAAAAAAATATCAAAATATTATCAGCAAATATTTACCGAAAAGTGGTAAAGGTTTGTCGAAATATATGATAAATCATAATCGACCACTGGACTATGTTTATTGGGATGATCCAAATAAACTTGTTGATCGATTGCGTCTACTCGTTTCATCGCGTGCAGCTGGGAATTTTGGTCATAACAATGAAATAATATCTATAATCGAAGAATTACGTGAAGCTGGAATTATATATTAATTCAATGCTGATCACAAAAAACTCATTGATTAATTATCTTGTGAGGCGAAAGGATGAGTGTTGATATTTTTGGACGTTAATTAAACAAAGATGTGCAAAAAAGTGCAATCCAAGGACCACCTGGTTTTGGATTTAAATTAACAATTGATAATCAGTATGACATAAATAATAAAAGACTGTGCAATCTTGGTGAAAGAATATATCCGAATAATGCTGTATCCTTGAAGGTTGTTGAAAAAAAATTTGAGTTTTAAAAAAATTCATTGAAATAGAATTACGTCTTTTAAAAGAATCTATTTCAAATTTGAAAAAATCAATTGAAAGAAATACAGAGAAAATCAAAACTCTTGATGTTCAAGTTGAACAACATATAGAATCTTCCCAAGAACATCGAAAAATTCTAAGAGAAGAATTGAATAAAACAATTGAACTTCATGAGTCAGATCGATTACGTGCATTAAAAAGAGCAAATCGTAAACAAACCGAAGTTATAAAAGTGTTGGAAGAGAATATACAAAAGTTTCTCGCTCAGCACTCAGCCGCAACCGTAACAACAACAACATCAACATGAATTAAGAAAAAAGACGAATTGCCGAGGAACTTCATAGGCCAGTCAGAAGAAATTACCAACGACGCCATGTGGACATATGCGGGCTTGATAAAACTTGGCAAGCTCATCTTGTTGATATGACTGCATATAAATCCTACAACAAAGGATATCAATATTTATTGATATTGACACAGTTATTGATATTTTCTCTAAATATGCTTGGGCTATACTAATTAAAACTAAAAATGGTAAAGATGTCACTGCTGCAATGATCCTATCTATTAATCGAGATACTTTACCTTCCGAAGAAGAGATATAATTACAAAAACGATACGTGTGAAAGTAATTACTTTTTTATGACATTTAGAAAAGCATAAACGGCAAGATGACAGTGCAATAATGATAGTAGTAAAAAAGAAAAAATGAAATTTTCAATACAAGCCGAGAAAAACGATGAAAAAAAAATATAAACATAAATGAACCAATCAGGATAGTGTAACCATTTTATTCGTGCGCTGATTGGTCGAAACTTTCTAAAATTCTTTTCGAATATTACTTTGCAGTTGTAAAGTAATTCCATCGATATATCAATAAACATTCGTAAAAACAATGAAATTATGCAAATAAGAATAGACCATTGTTATAAACAATTAAATATTGTTATAAACAATGAATTCGTGTATAACAATAAAATATTGCTATAAAAAAATTAATTCGTGTATATAACAATAAAATATTGTTATAAAAAATTAATTCGTGTATATAACAATTATATATTGTTATAAACAATGAATTCGTGTATATAACAATTGAATATTTTTATAAACAATGAATTCGTGTATATAACAATAAAATATTGTTATAAACAATTAATTTGTGTATATAAAAATTAAATATTGTTATAAACAATTAATTCGTGTATATAAAAATTAAATATTGTTATAAACAATTAATTCGTGTATATAATAATTAAATATTGTTATAAAAATGAATGTGTGTATATAATAATTGAATATTGTTATACACAATGAATTCGTGTATATAACAATTAAATATTGTTATAAACAATTAATTCGTGTATATAAAAATTAAATATTGTTATAAACAATTAATTCGTGTATATAATAATTAAATATTGTTATAAACAATTAATTCGTGTATATAACAATTAAATATTGTTATAAAAAATTAATTCGTGTATATAACAATTAAATATTGTTATAAACAATTAATTCGTGTATATAATAATTAAATATTGTTATAAAAAATTAATTCGTGTATATAACAATTAAATATTGTTATAAACAATTAATTCGTGTATATAACAATTAAATATTGTTATAAAAAATTAATTCGTGTATTTAACAATTAAATATTGTTATAAACAATGAATTCGTGTATATAATAATTAAATATTGTTATAAACAATTAATTCGTGTATATAACAATTAAATATTGTTATAAAAAATTAATTCGTGTGTATAACAATTAAATATTGTTATAAACAATTAATTCGTGTATATAGTAATTAAATATTGTTATAAACAATTAATTCGTGTATATAACAATTAAACATTGTTATAAACAATTAATTTGTGTATATAGCAATTAAACATTATTATGATTATGAAGTATGGTGTATCTTAAAAAATTATCTTACGAATTTAACAACTATTTCATATAAATCACAGAAGTTTTCACTAAATTGTTTCAAATATTATTGTGGTTTTTACTTTAGGGTAATATACAATATTACCCTAAAGAATTTCGAGAAGACACTACTATGGACGAAAATTGTTATCCTTATTATCGTCGCAGAAATTCAGGTATCACTTATATCCGGTCACAAGGAGGCACTTTTACAAATCAACATGTTGTACCATATAATAAAATACTTTCGAAACGATTTAATGCTCATATAAATGTGGAAATTGTTTCGTCTATAAAATCTGTAAAATATTTATATAAATATGTATATAAAGGGCATGATCAAGCTTTAATAACAATAAATGGAAACGTTTCAAATACAAATGACAATAACTCTATAACATATGATGAAATCAATAATCATATTGAAACTCGCTATGTTGGACCAGTAGAAGCTGTATGGAGAATTTTATCAAAACCACTACAAGAAAAAAGTCATAGTATTATACGATTACCTGTACATTTACCCAATGAACAAAGTTTGATAATAGACAGTAACTGTGATGAAACACAAATAAGAAATGTCCTAGACAAAGTTACTATGTTAATTGATTTTTTTGCATTAAATACACGTGATGAAAATGCCCGACAATATATTTACACAGATATTCCTAATCATTACGTATTTAAGAAAGAGAATGAAATTCATCAATGGGTTAAACGTCAAAAGCAATTTAAAGTTATTGGTCGAATGTATTCAATCAGTCCATCAAATGTTGAATTATTTCATCTTAGATTGTTATTAACGAAAGTGAAAGGACCGAAAAGTTATGAAAATTTAAGAACAGTGAATGGTCATACATACGATACATATTTAAATACTTGCCTTGCATTAGGGTTGATCGAAGACGATAATGAGTGGAAACATGCACTTCATGAAGCAGAAATTTGGATGATGCCATGTCAATTAAGATATTTATTTGTGCGTATATTATTACATTGTTATCCATTGCACCCTGAAGAACTTTGGGAACAATTCAAGGAATCAATGTCAGAAGATTTTACAATACGTTTTGGATCAATTTTAGGACAGAAAAAAGCATATTTACATATAAATTCTATCCTGTGTAACGAAGGATCCCACATATCAAATTTTCCATCTATGGAACAAATTACAGATTCAGAAGATATAAATGATAACGAAACTAGAGAACAAGACGATGAACATGGGATTCAACAATATCAAAAATTGAATCAAAAACAAAAGGAAATCGTTGATTACATATTAAATATTATCGATACTAACAACAATAATAGTATATCCAATTGTATTTATATTGATGGACCGGGTGGATCTGGGAAAACATTTATCTATACAACCTTATGGTATTTGTTAAGATTTAAAAATAAAAAAGTTTGTACCATGGCATTTACAGGGATTGCTGCAACATTACTCCCAAATGGGAAAACTGTTCATAAAACTATTGGTTTACCTGTACCTCTTTTTTCTGACTCATCATCTAACATTAAAAATGATTCCAAACAAGGAAATTATTTAAAATGTATCGATGTCTTTATATGGGACGAAGCACCAATGTCGCCAAAATATGCTTTAGAAGTAATAGATCGAACTTTACGTGATATGATGGACAATCATCTACCATTTGGTGGAAAAATATTCATCTTAGGAGGAGATTTTCGACAACTATTACCTGTAAAAAAAAATTCAACGAGAAGTGAATTAGTGAATTTATCCATTAAACATAGTTATCTTTGGCGAGAATTTCATCAATTTACGTTAACCCAAAATATGCGAACGTTACCTTCAGAAATTGCATTTACTAAATTTCTAATGAATATTGGTGAAGGTATTTTAAATGATTCTCATGATAATTTAAATCTTCCAGTTGAATGTAGAATATTCAAATATGATAATATAATTGAAAACATGTATAAAGGAATAATCACAGATAAATGTTATACTAAATTATCAACATGTGCGATACTTGCAGCTAGAAATGTGGATGTAGAAAAAATTAATACTGAAATTGTAAAATTATTAGATTATAGCACTGAAAAAACGTATACAAGTGTAGACAGTACTGAAAATTGTGATAATGGCAATATTGACGATGCTATATTACCAGAATATTTGAATACATTGAATCCACCAAATTTTCCACCTCATGAACTTATTCTGAGAAAATATTGTGTAGTTATGTTGCTCAGAAATCTCAATATTAGTGAAGGTTTATGTAACGGCACAAGATTAATGGTTTTGGAACTTGGACATAATCTTTTACAATGTAAAATACTGAATGGCGATGAATCAGGAGAAGTAGTATTTATCAACAGAATAACATTGTATTGTGAAAACATATATCCTTTTACATTCAAAAGAAGACAATTTCCACTTACAATAGCTTTCGCTATGACTATAAACAAGGCTCAAGGACAAACATTTGATATGATTGGAATAGATTTAACAAAAGACGTTTTTAATCACGGACAATTATATGTAGCTTTTTCAAGAGTTCGATCTTGGGAAACTTTACAAGTGTATATTAATGACGAAAAAACAGATAGAATTGTTAAAAATTACGTTTACAAAGAATTATTTTTTTAATTTATCGTTTTTTGACATTTCAAATAATATTTCATAAATGTTTCAATAACGCGTAAACTAAGGAAAAAATTTTTTTTCTCCATTACTCATTATGATCTGTTTCTACATACCCTGTTTCAGACTATATTATCTATTAATATTTCTAGAATACAAACAATTTCAACCGTGTTTAGTGGGTGGACCAACCAATGGGCATAATAAATAATGAGTTGATCGAATAGTGGGCATTCAGAATGATTGTTGAACGAATAATTACAAATTTATATTCGAATCTACAGTATATTAATATTAACTTAATGAATTTGATTATTTAAGTTTGTTGAGAATTCCTCAATTCCCAATTTAAACTGACAGCTGATCGGAACTTCGGCGGCCATCTTGACTCCAGGTCGATAACCAATCGACCAAATAATCAATAGTTCAAAGTCTAGTCACTCATTTGACTAGTTTTCAGTGGCCATTTTGACTACCGAAGTTCCGGTCGCCATTCCTTTTCTGTTTTCATTCACGTGTACACGCTATCCAATTCATTCTCTCACAATTCAATTAATTCTGAGACAATCTTTAGTCATTGTGCAACTCTGAACCTACAGAAATATTCTAGACTTCATTCTGCAACTCAATCCAGTGTTATTTCAAGACATTCTAACGTATTTCAGCTGAAATATATTAAACTCATTTGCATTGCTAGTTCGGCTAACGCCACGTGCACAATCACCATTCAACTTGACTTGTGAAGCGTGTTAAGCTCGTGTGGGAGGTCAATAATACTGAACACACCAAGTCAAGTTACTTTACAGACATTCATCCAGCTTTCAGTGACATTCACCAAGACTTGTGTAATTTAGTGTACTTGTTGATAGTGTTGAATAAACTTGTTATATTTTTGTTAATAAAATCTGTCTACTCAGTTGCTCTGACCCGGCACAATCATCCCTATCCTTAAACGGTTAGGTTCATCTCATTTTTGAGAATTTATAACATTTTTTGGTCCTTCGAGCCGGATTAGAGCTCTCCGTAGTGAAGTGTCACGTTTTCAGTGCTATCAGTGCAGAACACTCATACATTTAACAAGTATATTCAGACAATCAAGCGCGTGAGTGATCTTACACAATCAAAATGGCCGATCACAAAGACACGAGTGACACAAAGTCTAAAAAAGACCAGCCCACCATTCAGGTCAGCCATGACGACAGTCAGGAGGAGTTTGGCAGTCCAGTGAAGCAGACTGATGATCCATTAGTGCTACCAGATCGCAGATCCACCACTGAGAGCATCATTCAGCTTGGTGCATCATCAAATCAACCATTGCCTTCTCAATTGACATTTAAGGTAAGATCACAAATGTCCAGGCTAAAGTTAGCACAATCATTTCTCCAGACAATCACGGACACTCAAGAGACAATCACCAGGGAAGAAAGACTTTCTCTGGAGAAACAGCTCACGTCACTCCACGAGTCATTCAATACGGAGCATCAGATACTAGAAGAGGTTTGGCCACCAGCTCAATTACATCATCCTTACGTGGTCGAAGATGTATTCGACCAATTCAATAAGGCAGTGTCACAGTTCCTCATTCTGGCAGCGAAAGTGGCGTCCAAGGAGCCTCCAGCACAACTACCAACAACCAGTGGTGCATCTGATGTAGCTCAAGCGTTGGCCAGACTACCAAAACTCTCTGTGCCAAAATTTCATGGGACCAGTGCCTCCTGGTTGTCATTCCGAGATCAGTTCGAGGCAATGATCGCTAATCAATCAGGCCTTGATGAGGTAATTAAATTTAATTACCTAAAATCAGCCCTTTCAGGTCAAGCACTCTCTCTGGTAGAGAACCTTCCTCATACGAAGGAGTCATTCACTAAGGCATGGGCTACACTCAAATCCAGGTACGAGAATCGTAAAAGGCTCATCAACGTGCACCTGGAGAAACTCTTCAGTCAGTTTGCTGAATCTAAAAGAGCTGCACTACATTCACAGAAGATCTCATCATTAATCACGATAGTAGACAACTCACTCGATTCACTAAAACTTTTGGGACAATCAACAGAGAATTGGGATACAATTCTCATTTTTCACATCCACAAACATCTTGATCAATACACTCGTGAGCTCTGGGAGACTCACGACAACGACCTGGAAAGGATGCCTACATATGCAGAGTTTCGCGACTTTCTACTGGCACGAATTCGTACGTTGGAGAAGCTGGAGCCACGTACAAAATCAGACATTCAACAACGCTCATCACACACAACAACTGGTGAGCGTAGATTCATCTGTGACCACTGCAATGGTGGTCATTTCATCGTAGTCTGCCCAGAGTACAGGGCCTTGCCCCTTGAGCAACGCCTGAAGACTGTAGACAATAAGAAACTCTGCAGGAATTGTCTTGGGAGACATAATACACCAGCCTGCACCAACAAGAACAGATGCAAGGAGTGCAACTCCAAGCATCATACGATGTTCCATTCACTCATCTCCAGACAATCATCAAGCAGTAATCAAGCGTCTCCCAGGACACAACATTCATCACCAAGACCGTCTACAAGTCAACAATCAGCTTCAGACAATCAACCTTCAACTTCACAACAGTGAAGAGACGAAGCAGTCGTTGAAGATCAACAATCATCTACACAGACATTCACGCTTGCTGATGGACTTGCTCTGGAGGGTCAAACTGACTGGATGACCTTAGCACATGAGGTTTCGGCCTCAGGAGGGTTGAGGGTTCAGTTGGAATGGTTCAAAAGACAAGTTCAGAAGCAGCACAATCATCTAGGACAATCAACAGGTCAGAATGACCATGAGACAATCAACCACTATTCAATTAGTGCTATTAGCACACAAAATCAACAATCAAGTGACGTAAACAACATTCAACACAGCAGACAATCACCAACTAAAGCAGTTTGCTCAAGTCAAATCATTCCAAGTCATCTAAAAGATGATAATTCAACGTTGTTAGCCACAGCAAAAGTCAGAGTCAATTCACAACATGGAAATTACATTGCACGAGTGCTCGTAGATCCAGGATCAGAGCTTACTCTAATCACTTCTCAAATAGCTAATCTGCTGCAACTCAAAAAACACCATCAGACAATCAACATAAGAGGAGTAGGAAGCTCCAAACTCACACAAACGAAAGGTGTAATATTTTGTGAGCTGCAATCACTATCATCTAGCCATTCAATCTACATTCGAGCTCACATAATGAAGCAGTTGACAGCATTAATTCCAAAGGTGCCGTGTAATTATCCCAACAATCACTGGCCTCATCTCAATGGATTAACACTAGCTGATCCAACATTCAATGTTCCACAATCAATAGACATTCTACTTGGAGCTGACTTTTATGGACAAGTCATAAAAGAGAACATCATATTTCATTCTCCAACTGCTCCTATAGCTCAACTTTCTATATTTGGTTGGCTAATTCTTGGGCCAGTAGCACCTAATTCATCAGCCAATCATTACCACATTCATCATGCTACTACAATCACGAACCACGAAGACATTCAAGAGTTGTTAACAAAATTCTGGGTCCAAGAAGAAGTTCCTATGTCAAATCAACATCAATTATCATCCTTGGACCAACAATGTGAAGAATTCTTCAAGTCAACTCACTCTAGACATTCATCAGGACGATACATTGTCAAAATTCCACTCATTTTATCACCTGCAGCTCTTGGTGACTCCTATACAAGAGCGTATCGATGTTTGAAACGTCAGTTGAGGAGATTAACCAACGAGACAGAATACAGCAATCTCTACAGACAATTCATGAAAGAATACGAAGAACTCGGTCACATGAGACCTGCTCCAACAATCACTCAAGACTCTCAAGACATTCATCCATACTTTCTACCTCATCATGGGGTTTTAAGACCAAGTAGCACTACCACCAAGCTTAGAGTCGTCTTCAATGGATCTAGCCCGAGCTCAACTGGAGTTTCATTGAATGACATCACACACACTGGAGCAAAAATTCAACTAGACATCTTTGATGTACTCTTATGGGTTCGTCAACACCAATACGTATTCGCAACTGACATAACAAAAATGTATCGTCAAATAATGGTTCATCATGAAGATTGGAAGCTTCAACAAATTCTTTGGTTAGACAATCACAATAAAATCATTCCACACCAACTCACAACAGTAACCTACGGCACTAGATCAGCTCCTTATCTAGCTCTTCGTGTTTTACTGCAATTAGTTGAAGATGAGGGCAAAGAATATCCAAAAGCAACAGAGGCAATCATAAAAGGCAGATATGTCGACGACATATTTGGAGGAGCAGATTCACCAGAAGAATTAATTCATGTTGCTGAGGAATTAATCAAGTTGTGCAAGGCGGGCGGCTTCCCCCTTGCTAAATGGCAATCAAATAGTCAATCACTTCTTCAAAAAACGTCACAATCATCATTCAATCAAGACAAAATCACCTTCGAAGACTGCACTACAAAAATTCTTGGACTTCAATGGAATCCAAGTTCAGATACATTCACATTCACATCAAAATCAGTCAATCATGAGTCAACATATTCAAAACGCCTCATTCTTTCAGAAGTAGCTCAACTTTATGATCCTTTGGGGTTTGTAGCACCAATCACAATCAGAGCTAAGATGCTCCTTCAAGAACTCTGGCTACACAACCTCAGCTGGGACGAACCAGTCCCACAATCAATCATCAATCGCTGGCTGATCATCAGAGAAGAATTCACTCGACTTCATGAAATCTCGATTCCTCGATGGATTCACACAACAAGACATTCAACGATAGAACTTCATGGTTTCTCTGATGCTTCACAGCTTGCGATGGCTGCAGCAATCTATTTAAAAATCAATTCACCGTCCACAGGGCCCGTAATCACACTCATCTGTGCGAAAACTAAAGTAGCACCAATCAAACAAATCACGATCCCCAGGCTTGAGTTAACTGCTGCGTTAATTCTTGCAAAACTCACAAAGTATGTTCGAGCTACACTTTATCAAGTGAACATACATTCAATTCATTTGTGGACGGACTCATCTGTTACTCATTCATGGATCAATTCAAATGCAGGACGCTGGAAGGACTTTGTGAGAAACAGAGTTACTCAGATACAAGATCTAGTTCCAGATGCGCACTGGAGACACGTCTCTGGCAAAGAAAATCCAGCGGACTGCGCTTCAAGAGGCATTACAGCCAATCAATTAAAAGATTACTCGTTATGGTGGAGGGGACCCACCTGGTTAGCTAAGAATCAAGAAGACTGGCCAGTCAAATCATCACCAGCTGACGAGACTTGTATATTAGAAGCTCGTCCTGGAATTTCACTTGTAGCAGCCATTCAAGATTCAATAATTCAATGGGACTTGGTCAACAGATATTCAACACTCAATAAATTACTTAGAATCACCGCCTTAATCATAAAATTCACTTCAAGGCTCAGACATTCACCAGTTACCAGTCCGTTATCATCACTCACAACAGCTGACCTCGAAAGGGCGAGAATCTTCTGGATAAAGTCTACACAAGCAGTACATTTCCACCAAGAACTTAGGACTTTATCTAACAATCAAAATCTTCCACCAAATCATTCATTCAACAGACTCACAGCATACGTTGACTCTGAAGGAGTTCTACGAGTAGGAGGACGACTTCAACATGCTCAGTTGAGTCATGATTCTAAACATCAATCAATATTACCACGACATTCACCATTCACCAATCTGATCATAAGACATTATCATCTATCCACACTCCATGGTGGCACTCAAATCACACTTACAACTATCAGACAACGCTACTGGATCATGGGTGGAAGAGCTCCAGTAAAAACATTCATTCTTCGTTGTGTAGAATGTGCTCGACAGCGAGGCATTCGAGCACAACAACTCATGGGCCAACTGCCATTATCACGTATCACTCCTTCCAGGCCATTCACTCACACAGGCCTCGATTATGCTGGGCCATTCACAATCAAAACATCATCAGGCAGAGGAGCCAAGACAAGAAAAGCTTGGATCTGTGTATTCGTCTGCATGACCACTTCTGCAGTTCATCTTGAAGCAGTCAGTGATTATTCAACAGAGACATTCATTGCTGCATACAGAAGATTCACCTCAAGAAGAGGAATATGCAAGACAATCTATTCTGACTGCGGCAGAAATTTCATTGGAGCTGATACAGAACTCAAGAGACTATTCACACAATTCACCAGAGAGCATGAGGTCATCTCTAACTTCATCATCATCAACGGCACTCAATGGTCATTCAATCCACCTGCAGCACCACACATGGGTGGCAAGTGGGAGTCAGTAGTGAAATCACTCAAATTTCATTTAACGAGAACAGTAAAGGAATCTCTCTTCACATTTGAAGAGATTACCACACTACTGACTCAAATAGAAGCCATTCTCAATTCACGACCTCTAGAGCCAATCAGTGATGACCCAGAAGACATTCAAGCACTCACTCCTGGACACTTTCTCATTGGGTCAGCAATCAACACTGTTCCTGAACCAACAATCTCAGAACCTGCTCATTCACTTCAAAATCGATGGCGGTTGATTCAACGACAATCACAACAGTTCTGGTACAGGTGGTCACAATCTTACTTACAAAAATTACAAGCTATTTCTAAGTGGTTTTTCAGGAACAGAACAATTCAAGTTGGTGCTCTAGCCTTGCTGACTGATGAACGGTTTCCTCCTACGAAGTGGCCACTCGTGAGGATTATACAATTGCACCCAGGGCAAGACGGCCTTCCAAGAATAGCAACGGTGAAGACATCAACAACGACGTTGGTCAGACCAATCGTCAAACTAGCCATTCTACCAATCGAGCCAACTCCTGAAGCCCAGCAGCAGAATCAATCAGAAGACAATCATCAACCAGTTGCTGATGGCGGGCGGAATGTTGAGAATTCCTCAATTCCCAATTTAAACTGACAGCTGATCGGAACTTCGGCGGCCATCTTGACTCCAGGTCGATAACCAATCGACCAAATAATCAATAGTTCAAAGTCTAGTCACTCATTTGACTAGTTTTCAGTGGCCATTTTGACTACCGAAGTTCCGGTCGCCATTCCTTTTCTGTTTTCATTCACGTGTACACGCTATCCAATTCATTCTCTCACAATTCAATTAATTCTGAGACAATCTTTAGTCATTGTGCAACTCTGAACCTACAGAAATATTCTAGACTTCATTCTGCAACTCAATCCAGTGTTATTTCAAGACATTCTAACGTATTTCAGCTGAAATATATTAAACTCATTTGCATTGCTAGTTCGGCTAACGCCACGTGCACAATCACCATTCAACTTGACTTGTGAAGCGTGTTAAGCTCGTGTGGGAGGTCAATAATACTGAACACACCAAGTCAAGTTACTTTACAGACATTCATCCAGCTTTCAGTGACATTCACCAAGACTTGTGTAATTTAGTGTACTTGTTGATAGTGTTGAATAAACTTGTTATATTTTTGTTAATAAAATCTGTCTACTCAGTTGCTCTGACCCGGCACAATCATCCCTATCCTTAAACGGTTAGGTTCATCTCATTTTTGAGAATTTATAACAAAGTTCTATTCTATAACATAAATAATTTAGAAATTCATGTAAAGTATATACAAATAGATGCTCGAATATTTTATCGACATTGCTATTAATTAATTTTTTTCATCGATTATTTGCATATATCATATCATAATCCATAACGATATCGTGCCATATTTTATGCATACTTCAGTATGACATTGTTATTTTCACATTATTTAAACGGACATTAGTTTTCGAAAAGAAATTTTCTATTATTACAGTATCTGATGAACTATTATTCACAGTATCTGATGAATCAATGTTTTTGAATATCTAATGTAATTGTATAATCCATTACAAATATTACTACTCTTATGTCACTGTCAAATTTATCATATATGTATTACGATGATGACAATAATAATTGTAATAAGAAGTTGAAAACGTATAGAATTGCAAAGAAACATTTAATTTTAAATTAAACACGTTAAAAAAAATGATATATTCTACAATTAAACGTTAATTGTATTGATACCGTAACGGCGCGCTCGTAGAGCGCGCAACCTGTTCTCTCTAGTGTCAATTTTAAAAGAAAAAAGAAGACCTTAGAATTCACATGTGGATAGAGACAAAGAGTTTTATAATAAAGATTTTGGAGGACTCATGAAAGAAAACAAAATTAATATGTATTCGACATTTGTCAATTTGAAAGCATCAATTTGCGAGCGATTTAACCGAACTTTAAAAATAAAATGTGGGAAAATTTTACTTTACATGGAAATTACAAATGGATAGACATTCTACCAAAATTATTATCATCATAGAACAATACTTAACATCGTACAATTAAGATGAAACCTTGTAACCTGACAGCTGGTGTTAGGCGCCATGTTGATCGACTCTTCCCTTAGCCCTTCAGCCACGACACCTATGCCGAACTATTGACCCAATTACCGACCCAGGAAATGCTAATTGGGGATCGGTAAATTATCGATATTAGGGAAGCAGAACTATAGCACGGAAGTAAAAACTGAACGACCACGTGCTACGACATTTTTCTCGCCAGTTCGGCTTCCATATTGGAAAAAGTGACACGTGCCCTTTGCACCTAAAAAGTTTACGCCGTTTTGGCAAGTTATAACGCCCTTTTGTCAACATAAATTGATAAATAAGGTCCGTTTGATGTGATAAACTAATTTCTGACCGTTTTGACGAGCTTGGATCAAAGTGAGTGCACTCCTCTCCGACGAAGGACAAGTCTCCATGCCATATTCACGACCAAGGAGGCAGTATCTACCCCCATTGGGAGAACTCGACGAAGAGTGAGCTTCAATTATATAAAAATTGCATTCGTTTGACTTAGAGCTCTATTGGTTATTGATCAATAATTCTTTTTTTTTCTAAAATTAACTTTCTCGTATGCTTTATAATAATTTGGTACCAGTAAAATTACTGTAAAGGATTGAGACGTGTGAGTGTGCGTGTGCTACGTGTGACGTTACACATTCCAACGCCTACCAGCTTATTCCCTGACCGTGGCGAGTTCTGGCCAGACTTAATAGTAATTAAGAATTGATGCAATTGGAAATTTCTGATTTATTTAAATTAATTCAATTTTGGTTCAATTAACTATTTATATCAATTAATAATTTGAACAAAATTAGTAAAGTTATTTTTGATTATATTTCGTTGCGTGCGAATTAAGCATTTTTATTGTTCTTTTGTTGTAAAATTTGGTTGAATTCATTTTGTGGATTAATTTATACATTCAAGATCAGGTTAAAAATTGACTAGTTGTTAATTCCGACCGAGCTAACCCCCTCCTCAGACCAGGTATAGTTTCCCAGTTCTATACAAAAACTGGGTGGCGCCCAAAATTTAAATTAAATTATTGAGAACCCAAATTGAATTAAATAATCCAATCGTTAAACGATTTCTTGCCAAATAGATAATTAATTGTTTGATAATTAAAAGATTTTTTTTTTGTTGTTGCTTCGTTTCTCTTGGCCGTACACGTCTGAAGGGTTCAGCAACTTCCCCTCCAGGCGCGGTACGGTTACAACCTGTGGATGTGAATTCAGCAAATGAGAAGCAATTATTTAATACTGTTTACAAAAAGCTTAAAGTCATGAAGATAAAGAAAAAAAATAAATTCGAAGTTGGTGATAAAGTTCGCATCAGCAAATATAAACATGTATTTGAGAAAGGATACACTCCCAATTAGACCACTGAAATTTTCACTGTCAGCAAAGTCGGAAATACTCAACCAGCGACTTATAGATTAACAGATTATCAAAACCAATCAATAGAGGGTGATTTTTATGAAGATGAATTAACTGGAGTTCAATATCCTGATGTTTATTTGGTTGAAAAACTTTTTAAAAAACGTAGAAATCCAGCATATGTGAAGTGGTTAGGATTTAGCAATGAACACAATAGTTGGATAAATTTTGAAGATATATAATTTATTGAAAAATCTTATAATTGTAACAAAAACAATTTATAATTATGACAAAAAAGAACAATTATCAGAATAAAAAATTATAAAAGAACAATTATAACTTTTAAAATATCAATTAAAACCTTAAGCTATGACAATTGTAACTTATAACTATGACAATTGAGTAAAGAGAATTGTAACTTATATCTATGATATTTGTAACTTGTAATTATTTTAATAAAAAAATATAAAAATGACGGATTCGTATGACATTCTTTGTCGCCCCATGGTAAAGCATCAGTAGTTCGCTCTAATAATTGTCTTTTATTATCTTCCCAACTTAAGGCTTTTTTTGTTCTTAAAATAGTGCATACTTGTTTTTTACTTACAATATGATATTCATCTTTTTTCAAAATAGTATGATGAAACAAACAATTTTTATAATCATCAATCGTAATCGTTTTAATTGTTGCCTTTTTTCTACCTTTGGCTTTTTTTTTTCACACCATTAGCTTTCTTTTGATCCTCTTCATTTTGAACTTTGAAACTATACATTTTTGCTCTAAGCCCAATAAATTCAGTTATAATTTTTCCTTCATTTTCATCATTCATCAAGCCTAGAACTTTCTTATTGACTAAAGGAATACCATAAACATTATTTTCAGGATAATTAGACGTGTCATATTTCTGAATGTCACGTTCAATATAATCGTATATGTTCACATTAGTAAAATGGCAAATTGAGCTATCTGTGTCTGTATATAATAATTTCACATTATTTGCAAAAGTCTTTATAATATAATTATAATGGAAATCATTAATAAAAATTTTAGATAAATCAAGTATTGCAAACCCTACATAAATTGGCTTATTGAACAGTATTTTCAGTTGTTTCATTTCTATAATCACTATATTTTCATCAAATATAATGCTGCTATGAAAGTTGGGTGGTGATATTAGAGTTTGTGTGAAATTGGAACTTGATGAAAGCTAAGTTTCATCAAGTTTATCTCAATTATCAATATATTCATAGGAAAAGACTCCCTTTCACACTACTAATTCAAACTGTTCACAATCATTATAGAATCTTTCCGTAATATTCATATTATCATCATGTAAAAATGAAGCTAATTTTTCAATGCTACTTGCCATGAATCTAAAAGAATCTATAAATTGTAATTTGACCGCTATGTCACAAGTTCTTTTTCTATTGTTTCCATTGAATTCTTTCTTACCGACAGTCTTTATAGAAGCTATATATTTTTTCTTGTTGATTGGTAATAGATTAACTCTTCCTTCGAAAAATGGTGAAGCTAATTCTTTAATTAAAAATGCGAATCGTATCCCAAAAGATTATGGAAAACTATTGGAATGATATAGGAGCATTGATAATTTAAATTACATCTGTTGTGAGTAGGGCCACGATAATTACTAGTAAAATGACAATGGTCACGAAATTTTGTTTCATTATTTAAAAAAAATTGATTACAGATGCGACATTTTTTAGCTTTATTATGAGTTTTCTGTTGCT
Organism: Chelonus formosanus; assembly: GCA_028641665.1. Taxonomy (NCBI): domain Eukaryota; kingdom Metazoa; phylum Arthropoda; class Insecta; order Hymenoptera; family Braconidae; genus Chelonus; species Chelonus formosanus. Next base: position 14,556,407 of record CM054002.1, read on the forward strand.
GTAAAGTCAATGGTTTCATTGGCTTAACATATTTAATGGTTTTCTTTACATGTTCAGATAATTTTTCTAATTCTAAGACAAACCAATTAATGCAATCATCACCACGTTTCAAATAAAATCTCGATTGAGATTCATCAAATGAACAATGAACATAGAAAGCAACACTGTATGGAATATGTTTCTCCTCATCATCGCATGGTTCGAGAATGCATTCAAGATCAGCATAAACAACAAATGGAACTTATTCATTATTTTGATAATTTTTAAATTTAATTTCTTCATCACTGGGAAGGAAGGTGATTACTGTTTTCTTCATTTTAATGCAATTTTTTTGGTGATTAATGAATAACTGTTCAATTTTAAAATGACACCAACACTTATCACATAGAAATTTTTTTCGTTTTACCATTAGAAATTTAAGAACTAATCAATCTAGAGATATCATTGATCAAACAAAAATGATAGGTTTTACATTATTATCTTCATCAATCTCAACATCAATCTCGACCAGTAACAAATGTATACATTTTTTATGAGCTAATTTACTTAAATATAATAGAGCTATTTTATCTTTATTATTCAACCCATAAACATTAATAGATAGACTATTGTCTAATTAAAATTTAGGAATATCATGGAAAGTTGTTGGATAATTAATACCTTGATACTTGAGAACTGTCTTAAAATCTGGATGTGACGATGTTCTGATGGGATTATTTTCAGTTGGAAATGAAGCTGCAGTTACTGACCAAAGAAAGCAACAGTGGTTATCATTCTGAATATTCAACACGGCTTTTTTATCTTGAATAAACTTTGGAAGAGCAATCCAAGTTGTTTCTCTTCCTGCTGATAATGGATCATATCGATTGATGTTCACTTGAAGATGAATGATTTTTACCATGGACCACCCCGAATCGCGTTCTTCAAAGTCTTCAACTTTAGTTGACAAAACATAAATGCATTTTTCTTCCATAATTTCTTCTATTTCACTTGATGGCATAAAACGTTTATTTGGTGTTGTAAAATACTTTATATCTTCAATAAATTCACCATCCTTCACATTTTTAAATTTACAAGTCAAGGAGAAATTCACTTTCACACTGCCATTATTACCCTGGCGGAATCAATTTAACGGAGTATGCACCGATTTTATAAAATATTTACTGTTGATACACTATCAATACATACGAGTTTTACTCGGTGTATGCGAGAATTATTTATACCAGATATACACTGAAATAATACGAAAATTTCTATGTTTACATATTAGATTCATAATAGGTAAACTTTAAATTTATATTGAGTTTGTTTAATATGTATATAAATTTCGCCAAGTATAAATACTTAGTATATTAAAAATTAAGTTGAGATTTATGCATTATCTTCTAAATAGTTACAGAAACTCTATAAAGTATTGATAAGCATAAATCGCTCCACTAAAATAATTATTTTCGTTTATAATTTAGATACAGTAAGAAAAGGCATTTATTACAGTTTTTGAACAATGTTTTTAAATTTTTGAATCAATTTTTATTCGAATATGCATCATAAACACAATTTAAATGAACACAGTGATACATAGCGGTGAGAAATACATAAAAGCATTCAGAAAATTTAATTTTGACAATAATTATGATTAGTATGAAAAAACAAGTTAGAATTATAATGATTATTATCGAATTGTAGCATTTGAAACCTGACGATAACAATCTTGGAATGTCGACAATATTAATAAAAATGTGAAAAACTTAAATGATAATAACTGATTTAGAACATTTGCAATATCAATATTAAACTCAGTCATAAATTAAAAATTTGGTGTTCACTTGAAACACCTTAAAAGAATTATTAACTATAGTTATAATCAGATAATACTTGAATTTTTGGCAATAAGCATCACTTAATAAGCTAAGAAACCTCATAAAAATAGACTTAGTAGATCAACAATAGTACTTTCGAATTATCTGAAATGATCAACACTGAAGTAAACAATACTGAAGCATACTGGTATTAAAATGCACACATAATAAGATCATTATTTAAGGCGCCTCGAGGGAAAACATATAGATATATAAAAATTTTTGGAGCTGTGCGCACCAGTTTTAGGCAAATAAATAGATAAAATAAGGAAATACCTATAGGAAAAGATTCGCGTAACAACAATCCACGGAATGAAATGCGATGAGGACGATTGGTTGAAGAATAGGCAAAATATCTGAAATTAAAAATCTAAAGCGGTTTGACAGATATTGATTAGCCATATGTGAACAAGTAATGAGTTAGAAATATGGAAAACAATCTGTGAAATCTCTTTAGACTTTTAATTTCGGATATTTTGTCTATTCTGCAACCAATCGTCCTCATCTCGTTTCATTCCATGGATTGTTGTTGCGTGTATCTTTTCCTTTAGGTATTTCCTGATTTTATCTATTTATTTGCCTAAAACTAGTGCGCAAAGGTCCATACATTTTTATATATCTATATGTTTCCGCTCGAGGCGCCTTAAAGTATTCAATCTTCTTTCTCAGAAAACGCAAACTTTTTTTAATTATTTTTTATGAAGTCACTGAATCATAATCTTAAATTAAGCTCAGGATCATCGTGCTCAGTAATGGGTAGCCTTTTCTTATCCTGGAGCTCCATACAACTTCCTAACCAAGAAATATTAAAAGTTAGTTTCATAACTACAACAATTTATAATTTTATGTGAACACCGATGAAAAATCGAGACAAATGTTCGTTTAACAGCAGTTTGCAAAAGACATATAAATGAATAAATAAAAAATCGTACTTAATATTAAAACGTATTCTCTTTCTGTGATGACATGAAGACCAGGTCGTTTTTTATTTTTTACTACTCCCAGATTTATAATTTCTCGGGGGGTCCATACAGCTCTAATGATATGATTGATGCGTTTTCTCAGTGTAGGTGCATTTGCTGCCTTAGTATATTGTTCAAGCGTCATTCTCAACCCACTTTTCAGTGTTACCTTAAAGAAAAAGCAATAAACATTTATCAAACGATTAAGTCATCATTTTCAACTTATATTTTCATAATTGATTAAACAATGAATGAACAGAATCAAAAATATTAGGAATGACACAAAGTTCGTACGAGGCACGTATTTTCACTATAATTATATTCAATATTAACCAAATAAAATGAGCAAATGTTGTCTCTTAAATTATGTAAAATTTTCACAATATGTTATATAAAATCATATTACTTCGAATAATGCACCAACACATTCACAATAACAAATTAATATATATTATTCTTCCGGTATCCTCGAAAGCTGTTCCACTCCTTCTGAGGCCTGAGAATGATGGTTGTGGCTGCTGGGATGCCCTTACAGCATTCAACAAGTCATCCTTCAAACTCGCGAGTGCAGCATTCAATGCTTGTATTGTAACGAATGCTGTATTTGGCTGTAATTGAGATAATAATGCGTTTACAAAAAAAAACTAAATTTTTTTAAAATTTTAAGGACCATGTGAAGGGACTTGTGCGCGCCTGAAGCAAGGGACTTCTAATAATGTCATCCTCGACTAAATAACTACGTGAGATTTGATGCATCAGTCAGTTATCGGAAAAGCAAGATCGAGATCAGATCATCGTGAAACATCGCTCGAAAATTGTAAGTCTTATTTTTAATAATTATCAATAATTTTGTTGAAGTTAGTAAATTTTTATGTAAAGCCAATATAATTTTTGAAATTGTTAACAACAAATATTCAAATAAATTCGCGAGTTAAAACGAGAATATTTCGCTGACTGGAGCATCAACGGAGGACCAATTAATTTTAATACATCTTTACCTGAGCAAAGGAAATCATCTGTTGGTAACGTTTTAATTAAATTCTTTTAATAATTTTCATTTAATAAACTTTGTTATTGTTTTATATAAATCACACATTTTTACTTTCTCTATCGAAGATCTCCCCATCCATGTCTATTGGTCGAAAGGCTAGGACTAACAAGAGGAATTCAAAGTCTCTAAGGTTATGCATATGTATCTCATATTGACACCTTTAAAGACCAAAATTACATAACAATTTTTGGGGGCTCGTCCGGGATTGCAATGATCCTCTATGGAGAAGTAGTTTAAATGTCTGATAATTCTGGATCATCTGATAATAATAAAAAAGGTTATTCGTTGAGAAGTACCGGTGACCCATTATATCCTGAAGGTTTAGCTCCGCCTACTAGATCTAAAAATTTTAAATTTGTTGATTCGGGTATCGATAATTTAACAAGAACCTTAGAACCAAGTGAACTCGTTACATCTGACGAGAGTGATATTAGTGACGAAACAATAAATCAAACTCAAGCTCGCGTGGAAACGGTAAATTTAGATATAAATATGACGGTACAAAGGAAAATGTCGGACAATCAAAATATATCTCTCAAAGACGCGTTAATATGCATTTCTACATTCACGGGCAGACCAGGAGAATTAATGGATTTTTCAAATTGTTGTGAAGAAGTAAAATGTATGTTGCCAGATCAAGTTGAATCAAATCTCACTAAATTAATTTTTAGTAGTAAATTATGTTCTTCAGTTGAAGATGCTTTAAATAAAATAACATATAATACTGTAAATGAACTCATAAGAGATCTCAAGAAAGTTTATGTTCCTTCTGAAACACTCTTTCAATTGCAAGGTGAACTTGGAAGAATGTTTCAGAAAGATGATGAACTAGTAGTAGACTTTGTTAATAGATTACGCAAAAAAGCAAAAGAAATTGTAGAATGTTATAAATCAAATAGTCCGAATGCAACTGCAAATGAAATTCAAATTTATAAAGATAATACTGATAAAGCCATAGCTCAATGTTTGGTCCAAAATTCAAGAAATGAAACAGATCAACGAATATCTCGATGTCATAATGTCACTGAGGCTTTAAAGAAAGCAATAGAGATAGAAAGACGATTAATTGCGCGAAAAGAAATTCGTAAAGACCCAAATAGGACAAAAACTTAAGAAAATAAAAATGAAGATAAAAGTAAACCCGTTATATTTGTAACTAATAAACAAAGTAATAATAAAGACAAAAATCCAGATAATAATAATCGAATAAAGACAAAAGTTGTTTGCCATTCATATAATAAGCCCGGTCATACAAAGAAGAATTGTCGAGAGAAAGATAATAATTCAAAAGAAAATTGTCAGCTTTGTGGTAAAACTGGACATACTGCTAAAATTTGTTTTAAAAATCCAAATAGAGTTTCATCAAATGTAAAATGTCAAATTTGTGGAAAAAATGGTCATATTGCTAAAACGTGTCGATTAGTTAATAATTCAAATGAAAGTAATCAAAACAAATCTTGCAAATTCTGTAAAAAATCAGGTCATGACATTTCCAGCTGTTTCCGTCTTAAAGCTAAAAAATACGACGAACAGGAAAACTCAAACGTGTCTCGCCAGATGGGCGCGGGGTCAGAGACACTTCAAAAGCGTCCGGTGACATTGACTTTCGAGGAAGAAACGGGAGGCGAGTACTAATCATGAGCGTGAAATTAGAAAATCTAGACGATCTACCGTATATTGTTGTGGGAAAAACAAATAAAAATAAAGATGTCATTATGATGATAGATTCAGGAGCTTCGCCGAACTTACTTAAGTATAGCTATGTAAATGATCCCACGACGATTGACAAAAATAAAATTGTTGAATTACATGGTATTGCAAATGTACCCATAAAGACACTCGGAAGTGTAAAAATAAAATTGTCTAATAAAGAGACTGTATGTCATGTGATTCCTGATACTTTAGGTATTCCGCATGCAGGTCTTGTAGGATCTCGATTTTTCGCAACTCACGGGGTAAAAATTGATTATAAAAATAAAGTAATGAAAATAGATGATTTTAAATATCCGTTTAAAAAAGCTAATAGAGTCAGGGATGGAGTGATGTACATTCCCCCTCGTAGTGAATCGACCTTTTTCGTAAAAGTTAAAAATAAAGATATTGTCGAAGGTTGTGTTCCGAGATTGAAAGCGTGTAAGGGCATATTTTTAGGCAATTGTTTAGTACGTGTTAATAATGGTCATGCTTATATGCAGGTATTCAATACGACTGAAAGCAAATTCGGATTGAAAATTTCGACTTTATGTATACAGTCAGTAGAAAGTATACATGATCCTAAAATTGATCAAGAAGAATATTTAAATAAAAATTATAAAATCAAAAATCAATCAGATTTTAATGAACTAAATGTTAATAATTCTAATACAAGAAAAATTTTAAGACTTTTGAAAATAATAAACGGTTTAAGAAAATTATAAAGTTGTTAAGATTAGGCTACTTAGGCCGAGAAGAAAAAAATCTTGTTGAAAAAGTCTTAAGAAAATATACAGATCGGTTTTATATTCCAGGTGAACCATTGGGTTCAACTGATGTATATAATCATAAAGTACCAACTACCTTATATATTCCTATAACAGTAAAACAATATCGTACACCTGAGTTTTTAAAAACAGAAATTGAAAGGCAAATTAAAGAAGAACTCGATACAGGCATTATTGGGCCTTCTGAGTCTTCTTATAATAGTCCAATTTGGATCGTGCCTAAGAAACCAGCTTCGCATGGTAATAAAAGATGGTGAGTCGTTATAGATTATAGAAAATTAAATGAAAGAACAATTACTGACGCTTATCCTTTACCAAATATCACTGATATTTTTGATCAATTAGGAGGTTCAATGTATTTTTCTGTATTTGATTTGGCTTCTGGATATCATCAAATTGAGATGGATCAAAAAGATAGCCATAAGACGGCGTTTTCAACCCCACAAGGACATTGGGAGTTTAAACGTATGCCGTTCGGTTTAAAAAATATTACAATATTCAGATTTTTCGAAACTATTTATAATTATAATAGATGCTTCAGGCATTGCTGTTGGTGCAGTTTTATCTCAGGGGGAAATCGGTAAAGATAAACCGATTGCTTATTATTCAAGAGCGTTAAGAGGCGCTGAATTAAAATATGATACATATGAAAAGGAAGCTTCGGCTATTGTCCAAGCTGTTAAAAATTTCAGGCCTTACATTTATGGGCATAAATTCACATTAGTTACTGATTATAAACCATTGATCTGGTTTCAATCGGCAAAAGAAGCAAATGCACGAGTTCTTAAATGGCGTTTAAAATTAGCAGAATATGATTATGACGTGAAATATAAACCGGGAAAAATTAATTTGAACGCGGATGCGCTGTCGCGAAATCCGGTAAAAATTGTAAGTGTTACTACTCGTGCGCAGGCAAAAGTAGGAAATGAAAATAAAGATTACTCCGATCTCGAATTGCAAATGAACAATAACGTCAACGATTTAGATAATTTATCAGAAAAATCGTCAAAAGAAAAAGAAAACAGCAGTGTTATTCCCAAAAAGAAAAGGGGTAGGCCGCGTAGAGGAGTTGTAAACACGGGTGAAACCATACTCAAGAAAAGGGGTAGGCCATTGAACAATGTGTTAGACTCTAAGAAACCTGATAATGTAAATACTCAAGGTATCTCTAGCGATGATGATACGAGATTTACTGGTTCTGAAAACTCGCATGATTCTGACTCTGAGTCTGACGTCGAATCAGACAATGAATCGGATAATCCATTGGAGAATGTATCTGTTGATGAATAGAAAATTAAGAATATTAGGTCGAATATTATTTTATCAAAAGAATTATTTGAGTATAGAAAAGATAACCTAGTTTATTTTGTTGATGAGAGTGGACATCCTTCTGATGAGGGCTCTAAAAAATTGAATGACCTTAATAAAATGCCTTTAATTAAAGCTCCTAGAGTAGGGAGTATTTATTCGTTTAAAGTTGATCGGAAAGTTCATTTGGCATGTATAATTCGAGAATCGAAAGGAGAATCTATAATTCGAGTAAAAGGTCATATAGGACGGTGTTTGGTCAATTTAAAAGTTATGTTAAAAGAAAAGAATATTGACACAGTTTCAGTTGCTTATTCAAAATAGATAAAAAATATTTCTTAGGATGACGTTTTAACAATAATTAAAGAAATTTTTGAAAGAGAAAATATAAAATTAATTATTTGTCTTGGAACTATTAGGCACGTTCCTCCAGATGAACGTGATAAAATTCCTGCTGAAGCACATTCTTCACCTATTGGTGGTCATAAGGGTGTGTCTAAAACGTATAATAGATTAAAGCATAATTATTATTAGGAAGAGTTGAAAGGCGACGTACAACGTCGAATACAGCAATGTTTAGATTGTCAATTAAAAAAACTAACTCGTGTCAAAAATAGGCAACCGATGATTATCACAGATACTCTAGGTACAGTTTTTGAATAAATTGCAATGGACATAGTAGGTCCTTTACCAGTTACGTCACGAGGGAAAGAACATATATTAACAATTCAGGATTAGTTATCAAAATATAGTGTCACGATTCCGCTTGAAAATATAAGAGCGATTTCGGTTGCAGATGCATTTATTGAAAGATTCATTTATGTGTTTGGGGCACCAAAGGTTTTATTGACTGATCAAGGTCGTAATTTTATCAGTGCTTTTATGTAAAGAATAGTAAAAAGATTTGAAATTAAAAAGTTGCAGACAACCGCGTTCAGGCCACAATCAAATGGTTCTTTAAAAAGATCTCACCATGTGTTAGGAGAATATTTAAAACAATCCGCACGAAAAGATGACGAATGGAACGAGTGGTTAAAATTAGCCATGTTTTCGTATAATACGAGTGTTCATGAAGGTACGAAATTCACATCTTATGAACTTGTTTTTGGAAAAGTAGCGCGCGTTCCGACAAATGAACCGTTGCATAACTTAGATCGTCTGCCAACGTATGAAAATTATATTACAGATTTAGTAGAAAGACTAACGAATGTACGTGAATTAGCTTACGAAAATCTAGTAGATTCAAAAGAAACGTCAAAGAAATATTTTGTTAAAAAAAAAAATGAAACCTATAGAGTTATACATAGGAGATAATGTTTACCTAGAAAAAAGTCCAAAACCAAATAAACTAGGTGACTATTATGATGGACCGTTTGGAGTTTTAGAGATATTCCCAAACGGGAATGTAAAAATACTAATAAAAAATAAACCGAAAGCAGTTCATTCTGATAGATTGAAAAGGTCAAAAATAAAAAAATCCGAAGCTAAAGTACAATTGAAGAAGTCGAAAAAACGAATAACCAAGGAAAAGAATTCAGATTACAAAAATTAATTTTTGTTCATTTATTTTATTTTTACAGTCACAATGCAAGGACTTCAAGTTTTACTATTGTCAATTGTAGTTGGAGCGGTTCAAGCAATTATTGGATATGATTGTGGTTCCAAGTCGTTGAATATGACAACGATATCTTTATTAGACATTGAAGAATGCAATGTCGAAGATGAACACGTAGGCATGACTAACGTAAACCTTTTCTTACTGCAAATTAATGAATATGATCACGTTGAAGTAAAACAATGTAAAGTTGAAATAAGTAGAACTGTTCATTATTGTGGAATGCATTCCCATGTTTCTGTTGTTCATAACGCGTACATGGATTATGCCCATTCCATGTCAAGGGAAGCATGCCAAATAGCGCACGATCATAGCACGCTTCGAATCGGTAATGCAGTAATAGATGGTTTACTGTTAAATACAACTACGGTTAGAAGTATCACCTTACCAGGCTCATCTACTCAGAATGGAGCTTGTTCAGGTACACAGTACTCAGATCCATATGGTACATCGAATTTTGTAGTAGTAATGGGCACTGTTCGTATTAGTTTACGATCAGCAATAGCCCGAGTAAAAACGGATTCGAATCAAGTTTATTCACCGTCTGGATTTAAATGTAATTTAAATTCAGGAACATGTGTGGAGCCTGAGGGAGGACATACCTTCTGGGATCAATTACCGCGTAGATATTGTTCTATGACTACTTATTCTACGTTATATAGAGGGTTAGCTCAAAAATTAGAAACTAAAAAGGAAACGATTTATACAGTTTAGTCAAAAGATACTACATTTTCATTATCTGTAATTGGAGCTGAAGACTCATGTGGTCTCAAATTATTAAAGACTGAGCATCCAAAACTTTTCATAGTTATTGGAACCTCACTCGGTCAGGTAGAAGCAACTAAAGCAGTCAATACAACGACTGACAATATGGATATATTTCTTTATATTAATACTAAATTCATTTATGTTGGAAGACACATTAGACGTCAGCTCCAAACTCCATATCATGATGTTATGATGCATAGGTGTAAATTGGAGAATGAGATTCTACAGAACAGCCTAGCAATCGCATCAACCCAGACTGCCGAATTCGCGTATAGGTTCATGAAAGGACCTGGATTCATGGCAATTTCGGCAGGAGAGGTTATTTACATTGTACAATGTGTTCCAGTAGAAATAAAAATTCAACATACAGAAGTCTGTTATAATAGAATTCCAATCTTAAGAAATAATCAAAGCTTCTTCCTATCACCAAAAACTCATATAATCACAAATCATGCAGCTCAAATTCCTTGTAATTCGCCATTATTACAATTTTAAAGAATTGGACAGACCTGGTATAACTTCATGCCAGTACCTGTCGAAACAGCACCACCAATGAGTCTAAAACCAGACTCGAAGATCACTTAGAAATACAAAAATCCCGTTCATTTGGCGAGTAGCGGAATTTATACATCTGAAGATTTAGAAACAATGAAAAACAGAATAATGTTCTCCATGGAGCAAGCAGCAGTTTTAGAGACCGTTGCAGGAAAGGCAACAAAGGGGTCCATATTCAATAAACCGTCGATTTATAATATGCTGGATGAAGAATCGTTGGAAAAATTAGCTTAAAATGCCTGGGAGAAGACCTGGGAAAAATTCATTAAATTCGGAACTATCAGTGCAGGATTCATTGGCGTTTTCATGGTCCTGAAAATATGCAAACTAATAGTGGACACCATTGTACACGGTTATACACTCCATACCGTGTACGGATGGTCACTGAAACTAATAGTAGCACTTTGGGACTCGATCACATATTTATTAATTCATTTGGTAAAAGACAAACCAAACAAAGATTCTTCGTCAAATATAAAGATGTCAGATATAGACGTTGAAAATGGAGGAGATGGTACAGAGCCCAAGCTAGTTCTCCACTATATCCAAACATAAATAAGCAAGAAACTGAAATGACAACTAGGGTATTTGTAAAATGAATAACTTCCTCCAAAATTGGCCTACACTATTTTTACCAATCTCCAGAAGGATGACAACAGAGCTACCTGCAAGCCACCAGAAGGACTATAAAATATATTGTAAATTAGTTATAAGAAATCCATCATTGGAAACCGACAGATGAAAAATAATTTTAAATAATTAACCATGTATGGATTGAGTGCGACTAATCTTATTGTAAATGTTTTGATTTTACGAAACGTCGTACTCGGTCAAATTTTGTCACTCGTACTTCCGTCTAACGCGGGGAGTGTAATGTCTGAGTGTATTTCAATTATTTTCTATAATTATTCAATATATACATATATTTTCAAAGAAGGTTAAAAATGAAACTCAATGATTGAGGTTAACGATTATCACTTGAGGTTTTTTAAAATTTCGTTGAAATAGAAAAGATTTCGGAGAATTTTTGAAGAAATCATCTTTTAGACATTTTATTGCTTTAGAAAACCCGCGTGGCGAAAAAGCAATAAAAGTTTAAAAAAGAGTGCGTGACGAAAGAAGAGCATTAGCTTTCCAAAAAAGGAAAGGACCATGTGAAGGGACTTGTGCGCGCCTGAAGCAAGGGACTTCTAATAATGTCATCCTCGACTAAATAAATACGTCAGATTTGATGCATCAGTCAGTTGTCGGAGAAGCAAGATCGAGATCAGATCATCGCGAAACATCGCTCGAAAATTGTAAGTCTTATTTTGCCTTGTATCAATAATTTTGTTGAAGTTAGTAAATTTTTATGTGAAGCCAATATAATTTTTGAAATTGTTAACAACAAATATTCAAATAAATTCGCGAGTTACAACGAGAATATTACGCTGACTGAAGCATCAACGGAGGAACTATTAATTTTAATACATTTTTACCTGAGCAAAGGAAATCATCTGTTGCTTGCTTCCTATAAAAGATAGACCTGTTTATCAAGTTTCAAATTACACTGAAATTGCACCATTTCTCGATATTAATCTTTTATGGAATCAATATGACTTCTTTGAATTCACAGAAATCATGCGTCAGAAAGATAATTTACCATTTATCAATGCTCTGAATCATTTAGCTTTCAGAAATATTAACAGTGATGACATTTGTTGAAAACTCAATTATTCGCGCCGTCAGCCTCAGGGGGCAGCACTCTTCAGTCTGCCCATCCGCTGCTGCCACCAGGTGTTCGTGTAAGCGAACTTCTGGCCTATACGCCATTCCTGAAACTCTAGTAAACGCGCGCGGTTACGCTTTCTTGTCACTCTACAGTTTTCTCACTCATCACGTCATTTTTATAAGGAAAAATATCAACACATCAGTGAATTCACTCATCTGGAACAGTTCTACACATCATTCAACACGTCAACACCTCAATATACCTTACAATCACCCATCTGAACACATCACCTGGTTCCCACGCCGGCAACGCGTGCAACAGGCACTCGCTTTCAGCTCAGTGTGGAGACAGTTGAGGTACAGATCGATAATATCTGTATCTCAGGGCTGAAAAAAGCATTAATTGACACTCAAGTGAGGGCCTTACAACCCCTCATACACTCTCAGACACATCATCATCTGCACATCGGACACTCAAGTCACCCAAACACTCATTGTGTGCCTCCACACGTGGTTCATCACTCAGAGGAAATTCATCCATCAACATCAAGTGAAAATTCAGTGAACAAAAAAACCACAAAGTGACTTCTTCATTAATAAAATAAATTAATTTTAGTGAAAGGCTGTGTAACAATACAGACTATTTTTTGTTATAAAACCTGTCTTCTTATTTGATCCGACACTCATCATTCCTAATACCAGCGTAGATTAAATTAAAATATCTCAATATTTTTCAACATTAAATTACGTAAATCCCGAGAAATAAAAAACTTAAAAGATATTTCAGAAACAGCTATGCGGTTGTATGCGACTACTGCTACAGTAGCTGCTTATAATGCGCAAAACATTTTTCAATATCCGAGTGAATTGTTCATTTCAAAAGCTGAAGTTATATTCTCAAAAAGAATAAGTGAAGGAGAGGAAAAAATTATGTTAGAATCAATGAAAGAAAAGCAAACTAGACTGCAATTGTATTACCTGATATTATCGAATTGAATGTCAACATTAAATACATGATAATAAGAAATATTGATGTTGAGGACGGTTTAGTAAATGGTGCTTGTGGTGTTTTAAAATACATTGAATGTAGAGATAATAATATACCGTTTATATTGTGGTTTAATTTCCATACTTCAAGAGTCGGCATAAAAATACGAGCTCGTTATCGTGATCATATGATTCAAAATAGAATAGATAAGGATTTAACCCCGATAGATCAAATGTCAATTTAAAGTAGTGGTGCTACAGATAATAAATATAAAATTATAAAAAATCAATTTCCTGATATGGCCGCTGAAGCAATAACTATTCATTAAAGTCAAGGCCAAACTTATGACAAAATTTGCTTAGATTTTACTGTTCAAGAAAGGCGAACTTTGTCAATGTTGAATGTTTCTCTAAGTCGTGTTACTAAATTGAGTGGGCTATTCATAATTGGAGAATTCAAAATACCAAATGTAACTAACAATACCGGGTATATAAGGTGGACTCCTCCTCGTGGGTATACCTGGTAACTCTACCCTTTTCAGAGCAGGCCGGAGGCTAAGAGCCACTACTACCTACCATTACCTCCTACTTACCGCAATTGAGGCACTGCCCTAGCGTCCTCCTTTGCGGAATCCTTTCACAAACTCCTCAAATGCTTATACCGATCCACGGGTTAATGCGGGGCCCCATCAGGCGCCGCTGAAGGATTTACAATGTGGATACCCTTATCGGTTATGTCACTTCTCTCATGCCACTAGTTAACACATCGTGCTATCTGACGGATAAGCATGAAGGGGGACAGTCCATTAGGTGAAAGAACACGCACAGGTATGTTTTGTGCGTGTGAAAAGTGAGTGTGTGAATGTGTTCCTCTTTTTCTCTTTCACAGATTTTTCATAAAAGTTCCAAGGCCAACAGGTCAAGAAAGGTGTTGAACACCAAAATTTTAAAAAAAGCAAATATACCAAGTATAACAAGGGGGTGTTATAAATGAAACAGATGGTAAATATAAAATAAACATAAACGAAAGAAAAATGGTAAATATAACCATAAGTAAATCCCGAAAGATGGTAAATATAATATACAAAATATAATATACAATGAAGTAAACATAAAGATTGCAAAAGATGGCCAAGTATTATGGCCGGATTGTACACAACATAACACAAAAAACAAAAAGTAAACAATAAAACAGAAGTAAAATCAAAACATTTAGCCCACTTTCTAAATTCTGTATAAATGGATCCATGATCCATGATCCTAGGCCATTGCCACAGGAGGTCAGCTGGTCCCTGCTATACTGTACCAATCAAACAAAGAAAAGAACAAATATCAGAACGCGCGAAAACTGAAAGCTGGAGTGAGGAGGAAAGTTCATCTCTGGGGCACGGGCAATCTAGCGTGCCCCTTACCCCCGGAGGTGTTCTGAACTGCCTAGCTGCCAGCTCGTAGGTTTCTCAAGAAGGCGAGTCGATATTGAGTTTTTAATAGCCCAAGCCATAGTCGTCGAATATTGCGGAGTGTGAGGATCTAGTTCATGGGGGTGACTAGTGATGCACACGCTAACCACTTTCCGGGGGCCTGTCCCTCTCCCGAAAACATTGAATGACGATACTGCGAGGGCTATTCTATCTCTACAAATTGGTCGCAAACAAGGACACATTCTTTGGTTTTCGAGTTTACAAAGGATCTCCTTGAGGCCTTGACCAGCCCCTCTACTGCGATGCCTAAGATCTCATATAGAAGGAGTAATGGGCTGGCCAGCACTTCCTTCATTTTTATTTTTTTTAAGAAATTTTAAAAGCAATACATAGCAATAAATACACATTAGCAGACAATTTCAAAGTATGCCGCCATGGTACTTGGCTCTGCTAGAGGGGGTGGCCACATTCCAACATAAGGAACTCTCAAGCATCAAAAGCAAAGTCAGCCTTTTTAAAGGCAACCACGCCATGAAACGTAAAGGCCACAATCAATCGATCACTCTTCATTTTCTTTACTATTACTACTCATCCAACTATAACTATACTAATGCACAACATATAACATTTTTCATATTAAATGCATATACTCTAACCACCCTAGAGCAATATATTTTTCAGTAGCAATACGTATCTCTAAGCAACACGTATCACAGGAACTGCCACCTTTAAGGCAAAAAGTAAATATGGAATCAAGCGTACTTAAGAAAATATCCGCAAGTAGAACCGGCCCTACTCGGAGTTTGTGGCAGGGCCATCATTTACGCGTGAGCCCAGAAAGGTTACCAAAAGAAACAACTGGAACCCATACCAACAACCAGGGTGGATCAAAAAGACGACCCAAGAACTTGAAAATCTTGGCATCCGCTGAGACCCGAACCATTTGAAAGGGTGTCAAGTTGGCCTCGCGCGTGTTACCTTCTCGCATCCTCGCCAATAGCCAGCACGCAAACCTGGCCACGCGTACGCGGTCACGTTCAGTCGGCCCCTACCGCGCGACGCGATATGATCCTACTCAGTTAAAAACATGCGCTATTGTACTAACAAAATTAGACTCTAGAGTGGGCCCAATAGGAAAAACCCTTCGAATTCACAATTGCTCAGTGATCCTCTACAGCCCAAAGACGCGGGCCCTCCCCAAGCCTCGCGTAATAAGTATAGAAACCGTATCCTTTGACCTCTCGCATTGGAAGGCCACAACCAGGGCTCGGCAACGGCACTCCGCGGAGGTGGATACGCCTGAAACTGTCAATATAGTTAGAGGCGTTGACAATAATAATAATAATAATAATAATAATAATAATAATAATAATAATAATAATAATAATAATAATAATAATAATAACAATACGACCGACATAAGTAAAACAAACAATGACACAGCGTGCGTAGGGAGTCAAAAGCCGTCCCAAAATGTTGTCGGAGGTGCCAGTGTCAGGGCAGCGGATGAGCTTCATATTCTTCAGATAAACATTAACTTCAACATTAATTCAACAAAAGAAACATATGTACTCGTGAAAGAAAAGCATCTGGATGTACTGTTATTACAGGAGCCCTAATCTACGAATGCCAACTCACGAGGCTACTCAGTTAGAGGATTCGGCAAAGCCCTCGTCACCGCAAAAACCCATAACAAACAGAAACCAAAGTCAGCTATTGTCATAGTTAACCCCAACCTTAAAATGCTCTATATCAATGAACTCAGCAACGTGCTTTCCACATGTGCCCTTATCAAAGGGCTTGGCTATTCATTTTATGCTATTTCACATTACTTTTAATTCAAAGACCCAATAGAAGTTCACATTGAACATCTTAAAAAGGTCCTAACAACTCTCAAAGGCAAACAAGTTCTCATTTGCATGGATGCGAACGCCCGATATCCTCTGTGGTCACCAGACTTTGACACCAGAAGGGAAAAACTTGCCAACTTCTTCTCTGAATTTAGCTTGGAAGTTCTCAACAATATTGAAACAGGTCCCACATTTAGCTCCTCGCGAAGTGAGACATTAATCGACGTAATTGCGGTAACCCAAGGGCTGTCGCAGTACCTAACCAAATGGGTGGTCGAACCCGAGTGGATTCAGAAATCGGACCATTTGGCAGTGGGAATCCAGTTTAGCCGAAACGAGGTGCAGGGTGAGACTTACGCGGAGGTGACCCGACGGTTCAATGTCAAAGCAGCCGATCGAGAAGCTTTCGGCAAGTTGATACCCGAGCTGGAAAGCACACTATCCGCGCCAACCACTGGACTCCCCGATTAGCATCGACATATTCACCGACACCCTTGCAAATGAGTTAACCGAACTATGCGAGAAATCCACGCCACGCCGAAAGGCACCCAGAAAAGCGAATCCCTGGTGGAATAGGCAATTATCACAGCATAAGCGCAAAGTATACCGACTGCGACATAGATACCAGCGCATTAGAAAATCCGGTGCAGATGCACACCAAACGGCGGCAGCAAGGCTCCGTTACCGCCAGCAGGTAAGAGAGTACTCAAAGGCGATCAGACAGGCAAAGATAAAGAGCTAGAAAAATTTGTTACTACACATGGAAACGAGGAAAAATGGGGTGTGGTATATAAATTGGCGGCAGATAAAATGAGAACCGAAAAGGTCATGAATGCTCTCCGCAATGAAGAAGGTGGTAGAACCACCTTGCTGGCGGTTCACGTAGTGGACGACCATCCTGAAAGGGATTCGGATGAGCAGAGCATGATTAAGATTAATATTCTCAATCCACCTAATACTGAAGATACGGAACCATTCAATCAAGAAGAACTCAAACAAGTCGTCAGAACACTTAAAAACAGAAAAGCCCCCGGGCTAGACCTTCTAGAAGTGGAGGTTGTCGAACGAGCAATCGCGTATCTCCCAGATAAATTCCTAGCACTCTTCAACGAATGCTTGTCCCACGGCGCCTTTTCTTGGGCTTGGAAGGAGGGTACAAAACGTATGCTCCTAAAGAGCCCGGCAATCGATGTAGCAGACCCAAAGTCATATCGACCCATTTGTCTCCTATCAGTATTAGGTAAAATCTTCGAAAGACTTATTAAAATTCGTCTCTTAACAAGCGTCCTTAAACAAGAAAACATATCAGACCACCAATACGGATTTATGGAAAGAAGGTCTACGGTAGACGCAATATTAACAGTTCAGAAAGCAGTGCAAGAATCCACAGAACGAAACGTGGTTGCACTGCTCTTTGACATTTCGGGCGCATTTGACAATGTATGGTGGCCCCTAGTTCTGGAAGGGCTGAAATCACGAAACTGTCCTAAAAACATTTACAAAGTCATGCAAGATTATTTCACAAACCGATCAGTCAGCTTATCTTGGGGAGCTGGTTCGGTTGCAAAAACGGCCACGCGTGGATGCCCCAAGGGATCCGTGCTTGGCCCACTTTGCTGGCACATTATGTTTGACGACCTCCTCAAAACGCTCGACCAAACAGAGCACGGCAAGCGTTATGCGGCATACGCAGACGACTTAATCGTCAAACAATCCTAACTATCAATATTACAAACCACACCTCAAAAAAGAAAACGAACGGCACAAAAACAAATCACCAAGAATTATGATCGAAGGCAATAAAATAAAGTTTCAAGAGGTAGTAAGATACCTAGGGGTCTGGTTCGATAGAGACCTTAACATATCCACCCACATTCACAAAAGACGGGTGCAAGCAGAAAAGCTGTTTAACGAGCTGAGACGCCTCTCGCGAATGCGTTGGGGTTATAGCTACTACACATGCTTAACACTATATAGGGGGTGCTTCTTGCCAGTGATTGCCTACGCGTCACCAGCATGGAGTGATTTATGTAATGAAAAAGATTGGCGAGTGCTTGCGGCCGCGCAGAGAGGCGTCCTGGGAGCAGTTGCGCGTGCGCGGGCCTCGACTCCGAGGGACGAGCTCTGTGTGGCGGTGGGTATCCCGCCGATATGCATAGCGATTGGCGATCTCAATGCGTGTTACACAATTCGTATCAATGAGGTGGTAGAGTACAACAATGTTATAGTTTCCCTCAACGATAACGTGACAGAGGGATCATCGACACCGATGATGAACCTCAGACTACATACACTTAAGATATGGCAGGCAGAATGGGACGCGTCCGAGACAGGTCGTGAGACGTACAATTTCTTCCCGAATATAGCGAACAGGCTCGACAATGCCTGGATTCGACTAAACAACCTTATGACTCCAATATTTACAGGACACGGCATATTCCGAGCACACCGAGCACAATTCCACATCGTAAGCGTCTCAACATGCACTAACTGTGGAACTGGGGAGGAGGACACAGTAAAGCACTTCTTACTGCACTGCCCCGTCTACAGAGAACAACGCAAAGACCTTATGACGGTCATACATTCGGAAACGAACGTTGACCTGAATCAAGCATGGTCTGAAATTGCACAGAAACTCGTCCGAACCAAAGATACTTACAAGGCCCTCGAGCAGTTTGTTAGGACGTGCGCAGAAGACAAACTGATCGAGGAAATTGTACGTATCAAGGACGGAGTTGGGAGGAAAAAAAGAGAAGCGAGAGGCATAACGCCAATTAACCAACAACCACTCTCACCCCGAAGAAGCATGCGACTAATTCCAACAGCGACAATAATAACGCCAAGTAGCTCGTAAACATCATTTGATCCACACCACGTTGTTGTCGGAGCACCCAAGCATAGGGCGAAGACCACCTGTAGTCTGTGGATCTTACGGATAGGGTTCTAAAAATCTCACTCTCCCAAATTTCTTCTTCTTATGTCACTCAATTTTATTCATCTTTCAGGTACATAAATAATCCTTTACTTCACTTTTCAGGGAAAACAAACCAATAATCTTATACCTTCTTACAGCTGTTGATAATAAAGGTGCTTCCCCTCACACCATTAAAGAGTTGAGGCCGCCGACCAAAGTGGATAAAACTGGTACTACGAAAGACCGAAATCCAAGCCCGCAGCTGGGGCTGCAAAGTCAAAAAAGGATAGGCAGGAACCAGGTGCTTTCGGTCAATTAAGGTTGGACTCGTAGTAGTGTGTTCAGGCCTTGAGCTAGACGCGTGTATTCTCGGGTCTTTTCTAGGCGCGAAAATATGACGCTGCAAGTAACGCCATCTCTAGAAAGTAGAACCACTATATAAGTTCCTAGAGTTATGCCCAATAAGGCAAGGTACTCACACGTCCTTCGGACGGGAAAACATGGCTTTGTAACTAACAATACAAAGGTTGCTAATTCAGCACTTGTTGAGTTAGAACGATTGAGGACCGACAAACGATTGAAACTTTCGTATAATAATTTAGATAACACTTCGGGCACAAAAATAGTGTATCAAAATGTTGGTATATTAAGAAAAAATCTAACCCACATAATCACAGATGTATGGTATCTAAGAGCAGATATAATAGTTTTTAGCGAAACTTTATTATTCCATAGTGGTAACGTTGAGATTAAAAATTTCAAAATTGCTTTAAGAATTGATCGTAGTATAAATACTCGTGGATTAATATGCTATGTGAAGAATGACATCCAATATACAATAATATTATGTGAACACTCTTATGCAGATAAGAGACATGCGCACTTATTTGCAATGAACAATTGCGATCTGTATTCAATTAATGGATATAAATCTCCTAAAGCAACAAAATAATGTTTGAAATGACTATAAATAATATTATATCGAAATTGACAACCAATAGACCTGTCATATTAATGGGGGATTTCAATTAAGATATGATCAATTATTGTGACAAATTCAATAGTTACCCAATTGATTATTTAAAGAGGTATCAATTATCACCGGCTTTACCATCGGAAACCATTACAACATCACGAAATACGCTAATTGATATTATTTTTACAAATATTCAGAACATACAATTTTCAATTATTTATAACAGATTTGTATTGTTATAAACAATGCGTAATTGTTGAAACTCATATCTTGTCATAAATCATATTACTTTGTTAGAAACATTAAAATTCATGTGATATATGCATTAGTTATTCGAAAAATACAATTTTAAATTGTTTATAACAAATTTATATTGTTATAAACGATGCGTAATTGTTGAAACTCATATCTTGTCATAAATCATATTATTTTGTTAGAAACATAAAAATTTATGTGATATATGCATTAGTTATTCAATAAATACAATTTTCAATTGTTCATAACAAATTTGTATTGTTATAAACAATGTGTAATTGTCGAAAGTCATATTTAATTGTAAATAATAATGTCCAGTGAATATCGAGTTAATTTTCAAATGAAATCATTTTTTTTTTCATTCAAAGTATTTTAATAAATAGTCAATCTTTTCATTTATTCATTATTAGTTTTTTCTCATAAAAAAAAAAAAAAACGGCTAGACCGAATTTGTGTAAACTCCTTTCAAATTCTCTTTTTATTAATATCTTTTGAATCAATTTTGGTTGAAGTCGATATCTCAATCCGTTCTTGAGATATCGGAAACGAAAAAAATGCTGACATACGTACGTACACACACACATCATTTTAAAAGTTGGTCAGTATGCTTGCATATATCTCGAAACGTGGAGATATGATGAAAATTCACATTTTACCAATCGACCCAATTTCAATAACTTCCTAATGGGTAGTTAATAATTACCACGATGGCCAAAAGTGACATCATATTGTCCATGGCATTGATTTACTTGAAGAAAACATAGCATTTAGACAATTTTATTAATATTATAGGAGTAATAGGAGTGCACATATAAAGAGCTCATATAAAGAGCAATAAATGGACTTGAAATTTTTTAAAAAAACCAAAGACTATTACGTTATTTGAAGGATATATTTCAGGTCAGCAGATCTATTAGAGTTATAAAGCAGTTACTAATCGATGCACTACATCAATTTCTCACTACAATCAGTGTCTCTTGTCACTAGCAGCCCTGATGGATTCATGTCAACTGTTAAATGAGAGTTGCAATTAGGTTAATAGTAATGTTAGCGTTTACTTTGAGTCATCTTAGGGTTTTTTTACCTTTAAATAATTGTAAATCAACTATAAATCAACCATTAGAATATGTGATTTATTAACTATGAGTTAACTATTCATAAACAGTTGCTTGAGAGTTGATTATTGTTAACCCATTCGGGTTAACAGTTCATTGAACGTTGCATGTTAGTTAAAGAACCGTTTCTTCATCGCACATTCTGACTATTGTTTTAAAGTTAACAATTAGGCTTTAGCTCCATCAGGAAACAGTATGACTCTCGCTAGTTCGCCAATATTATTTCAAATTTTGTAGAGGAGAAAGTAGAATTATGGTCCGGTTTTTAATATAATTCATTCGTTTATTGTGTGAGCGATAAGTTAACAGGGTATAATGTAATTGACTGAAAACGGAAGGTGACTCATTGAAAATATAGAATAATGGGTTACTTTCTGTTTTTACTCAATTACATTATATTCTGTTTATTGAGAATTCTCAAAAATAAAATGAGCCTAACCGTTTAAGGATAGGGATAAGTGTTCCGGGTCAAAGCAAATGGTAGACAGGTCTTAGCTTAACAAAATTATAACAAGTGTATTTAACACTATCAACAGGTACACAATAATACGAGTTTGATTTCTCGAATACTTGGAGAATGTCTGTCACTGATTTATCACTGAAAGTTTATGAATGTCTATTAATTAGCTTGACTTGGTGTGTTCAGTATTATTGACCTCCCACACGAGCTCAACACGCTTTTCAAGTCAAGCAAGAATATGATTGTGCACGTGGCGTTAGCCTAACTAACAATGCGAAGTAAATGCAATTTATTTCAGGTGAAATAAATCTTGAATGCCCAAAATCAACACTTGATTTAGTTAATGAATGAAGTACTGAATCTTTCTGTTGGTTCAGAAATGCACAAGAACCAAAGATTGACTCAGAAATTCTAGATTTTTGTGAGAATGAATAGAATGGCGTGGTTACATGAATAAGAACAGAACAGGAAATTTACTTTATTTAATATATCGAAAATACTATGAATTTTCTCGAAATATTTGTTGATTAAGTTTTAGAATGACTAGATGAATAATTGATATTACTTTGAATGCCACAAGCTTCACAGATTGTCTTACAAGAATTAGATTTTGATGAATAACAGTGAATGGCGTCTGAGTGTCTTAAGAACAGGAAAAGGAAAGCCTGACAGGTACTCCACAGGTCAAACTTGACACCAGATTTTAGTCAATTGAGTGACTAGAATTTGAGAATTTATTGATTGTCTGGTCGATTAATTATCGACTCAGTATTAAGATGGCCGTCGGAGTTCCCTTAGCTGATTATTTGAATTGAGAATTAATTGATTCTCAACACTGTTAAATTATCGTTCACATAATAAACGAATGTACCATATTAAAAACCAGACGATAATTCTACATTATCCTCTATTGTACGTTCACAAAAGTGGTGGTCTTTTTTTAAAATATTTTTAGAGGTTCACCCAATCATCGAGGATTCACTAGCACTGCGAAGGAATGAAAGGAGACGATCGGTTGTAAGTATACAGTAACACAATCATCGCGTTTATTCAATATATTGATTTGTTTTTTTTGCGTCTTTAAAATAATTTTATATTGTTGTTTTTGTTAATAACAATTGTATTAAAAGGTATAACAATTACTCATAAATAATAAAAATGACTTGAAGTACACCAATATACGAAGATCAACAATGAATACTGAAATCGGATTATTCGAAATGGAAACCTTGACGAATGCAGAAAAAGACATGTCGAATCCATTGGAGTCATTATCATAATTTATTGTAATCCTTTCTGCAGGATATTTTACATTATTTTGCGGATATCATCGTCACTGAATGGCAATACGACCGACCAACAAAGATATAGCATATAGTCGAACCAAGAAAAGAGTGGTCTTGATTTGGTGTCTAATGTCACGTCCCCATAAGATTTTATTACAAGGCGTGAGATTAGACACCAAATCGAGACCACTCTTTTCTTGGTTTGACTATATGCTAAAATTATTGTCGACGAACATTCATACTAGTCAGTGAAGTTTATTATTCCAACGATTTTATTACTTCTGTCGAACTTTCAACAATGGCCTTCGACCAGAATAAGAAAAGCAAGAAATTGATATTAACATACATACAACTGAAGAATAATACAATAGACATACATTTCCACTCACAGACATTATTTTAAAAACCACAGCATAAGACTATGCACCTCGGAAATATGTGAAAATTGTAAATGATCAATCATTTCACTTTCTGCAATGATATCTCCGCATTACTAAATGACAATACTTGCAACAGACCACAATGCTTCTCATAAAAAGATACACATCCATAGATTTCATTTAGTCAACATCTGATAAGCATGTACACCAACCCATGGATTATTCCATTCCACTGATTTCATCATTTTCAAGAATAAAAAATAAAAAAAAATTCGATCATCAACATAACATATGCTAACTTTTAACATAAAATAAACAAAACAACAATATAAGATAAATCGATACGATCAAATCATTTCTACCATTGATAACTTATACATACAGCCGATCTCGACGTCAATATTTTTTTCTGTATTATCATAATCGCTTTATAGTATCGCTTCAAAATTGTAATCCAAACGCAATATTACTGAAATAATGTGTTAATAATAAAAACTGACTAATTGCAAAGAAACAATGTAATAATTTTCATGTATAGTGTTGTCCTCACCTACAATTTATTTTCATAATTACTATTATAAACCTGTGTATGCTTCTATTCTCTTGACAAATACTAATAATATAATCAAAAGACGAAAAAAATATTAGTTATTATAAATCATATCGAATTATTATCAATAATATGCATTTGCTGTTATTAATATTCATCACTATTCAATTCTCCTCTGCGATATTCTATTCGTATCAACAATATTTAATTACTATTGATAATATCTGATTGTTGTTAGAAATTTTCCAATGTTATTGACAATATTCAATGACTACTAAGAATATTTTTTAAAATACCGTTGCATTACTAGCCCTTCAATACTCAAATATTAGTTATCAAATATTGTTTATCGAGTTCCATCACTTTTAGAGTAAACTATCACGTAACAATTTGAAATGCTTATTTCTATAAAGATCGATAATTTAATATTATTTCAGTTTTCATCACATAATAAAAAAAAATCATATGCATTTTGTGATTGTTAGAGTAAAATTTAGTGTCAAAGATATTTTTTTATTGCTATTTATGTAGTTTTGTAAACTATTCTCTTGTCCATTTTTAGGGGCTCCGCCCCCTAAACCACCTGCCAGGGGCTTCACCCCTGGCAATTTTGAATAAAGTATTTTTTGATAATTTTCTTATATGTATTATGAAGACCCTGTTCATCACTATAGCTCTTGTTTATTATCTTCCACAACCATAACACATTAGCTTTAATAGTTTTGCATATCGTTCATCGATTTTTATCACTTGGGGAGTAAAATAAATTATAGTAATTAGAATTCTAATTATTATTAACATATTCTAAGTATCAAAATTCTGGTAGAGAATGCAATTATATTGCACAGATCCCGTTTTTCATTGTTTACAACAAATTCAATTGTTATAAACAATTCACTTACACGAAAAGTACCCCATGTTACCCCTGACCACCCTCCTTTCATGTCCGCAAAGTTACATTGAAATAAGTCCAGCCGTTTTTGATATTACCCCGGACAGACAGAAACTCAAAATTTATATAGTAGTACTAGCTGATTTCCGCGACTTCGTCCACGTAATATGTATAATTACGTCACATAATAATAAATTGATCGAAAAAAGTTTTAAATAATGAGTTCGTAGTTTAAATAAAGTAACTCGAGATATCTATAGCTGTACAATGGTATTGAAAGTAATAATTTAAGGTATACCATTGTGTTTCTCGCGAAATTTCCGATCTAGTGTTTAAATTTTTATTTCTATTCTATAATTAATGCACGATAAAATCACACAGCTACTAGACTATATAACATTCAAAGGACAGTTGCATACCAAACGTAATATAACATAGAGATTACAATATTGTATCATAGAAGCACATTATTGAATAACAAAAAATATATACTACTAGTATAATACTATTATATAACATGGATACAACATGTATGTAACGATAATTATGTCACGATTAAATAATCACGTTATATAACTACAACGTCATGTGACGAATTATTTTCCCATTGAAATCATTCAAATCCTATAGAAACTATTGAAAATTGAATCTGATATCCTATAGCATTTTCGTGTCTCCTATTCGATTGCCTGTTTCCTTTTCAAATTTTTATGATCCTATTGGAATTAGTTTATAGGAAAAATCAGAATTCTATGAAATTATAATATCATTTTTCAATTCCGATCAAAATCTATATTTTCCTATTGAACATCTTTTAAAAGCACGTTTTTTATGACTAAACCTATTCGAATTCTTTGTTTCCTATTAAAATCTTCCAAAAAGTCTATAGGATTCTACATCTTTCAATGGGACGGTTTAAGCAGGGAAAATCTTTTATTTCATTCATAAATTCACCATTTTTAACATTATTAAACTTGCACGCCGAAGAAAAGTTCCCTTTTATGCTGCTATTATTGTCAATTATTTGTTTAAATTTTCCACAAAGAATTACTTTTGCATCTTGAAAAAAAATCACTTAAATTCACGTGTTTTAAATTAACAATTGATCCAGTAGAAAACCGAAGTTTAAATACATTTTCTTCCTCTCTTCAAGCTACTGATAGACTTCATCTATCATCATGTTGGAGATCACCTCCTAATATATAGTTTTGTTGAGAAATGAATTTCTTAGTTAATTAATTTAAAATTAACATGGTTGATTGTATTCTCATTTTTTCACCAACTGTCATATTGTTTTGTAATTGCCTTCATAATGGAGCAATACTCCTTTCTCCAATCTCTAACCACTATTTCACCGCTTCATCCTTACTTGGTCTATTCAATGATGAAAGAAACACATAAGCATCTCCCATCAATTTAATCGAATTTTTATAATAATCATCCGTTTTCACTCACTCTTTATTAATTTATTCGTCATTCACTTTTTTTGGTTACGTTTTCTTTGATCAAATAATTAATCATTATGTATTTGTTAACAATTTGAACTAAACTCCCATGTTTACTCGGCAACTTTTAAATCAAATATAGTAGAAAAGCGCTTATACATTTTATTTAATATACAAGCCAATACTACCCTCAAACATCACTAGATTTTATCGTCAATACATTCCAATGATATCACTTCATGAAAACTATACAGTCAGTTTGAAAAACGTCATCATACATATGCTAAATAACAACTACCCTTCAACACTATCTGATTACATAGCTATTTCTTTGTGACGTCATTTTCATGAAAATATACGTTGGTTCAATAAAGATATTGATAAATACTCTCAGAATCATAGACGTGGCTTGAAGAGTCATAAAGAAAGATATTCTCAGTCGTGTTTAGTCTTGAATAATGAAAAATGGAAAAAAAAATTCTTTACATAGTTGATATGGAAGGATTCATGGTTAACAAAAAATTTTTTTGCAAAGAAATGAGATTTATTGACACTATGACAAGTAAAGTAAATTTAAGATCTTATAAAATTGGTACATTTAATGAACTATTATATAGCGATAAAAAAACTGCAACTTGTAGATGGTTCATTACGGTTATTATTCATTTGTAGTTCTAATTTATCTCGTAAAAAGTTTACCAAGAGTTGTCTATCTTATGATGCGAAATAAATATTGAAATCTTCTGTTATAATTAGTGGCAACACATGATGACATGAACTTAAAAATGAATTTACGATTTTATTCACTTTAAACGTAAAATATTAAATGTATTGAACAAAATATTAATTCATAAAATTATTCAAAACGTGATAGAAATACGAAAAATAGCCAAAGAATCAGTGTTTGCGTAAAGCTAGTAAACTTACAAACGAACTGCTGACTGAAATATATACATATTTCATTTACTTGCTATAAGAGAAAGAGAGAAAGAAAATGTGTGCGCGCACTGCTTCCTCTTGCTCCTACACTGTGATACAGACAATAGGCCTGCAGTGTGCTAAGATATACGGAACGTATTTGGCTATGAGAGGAAAAGAGAAAGAAAATATGCGTGCGCACTGCTGTCTCTTGCTTATGTCCCCCACCCAATTTTCGCTCGCCTCACCTGATCACACTTTTCGTAACGCTTACGTCACGCGCTCGCCAGTTTACTCCCCAAGTCGAGCGTGCGTAAAGAAGTTTCACTTCAAAAAATGAAGAAGGCAAAAAACCAAAAGAAGTAAATCAGGGATACGAGCTATCCCCCTCGTAAACCGGCGTTCCACAAGAGACAGGAGAGGTGGCGTGCTTAGTGTTTCCTGTGCAGAAGATGACAAGGACTACTATTCAACAACAGCTCAACCAGGAAACTCCGCCAGAGACAGAGTACACGTTGTAAGAACAGTGCAAATACGTCATCACAAGATATCCCCAGCCATAAAGATTGAAGTTCCAGAATTTATAAAACCAGTAGCGCTAATGGTCGACACTGGGTATGAATTAAACCTGATTAAAGCAAGTAATATAAAAGCAAGTACGTTAGTAAATCGTAAGAAAGTTCTGAGACTTTAGGGGATTAGTTCACAATGTGTGATGACATTAGGGGAAATACAGTCAAAATTCCGAGAATTTCTCATCCAGTCTCACATAGTACCAAAAAATTTTTCTATAATAAGAGATGGAATTTTAGGAACAAGCTTTTCAAGAGAAAATCGCATTGATATACTATACTCAGCTGCATGTTTAAGATAGAATGGAGGATGTATGCCGTTCTTTAGACCAGGATCAATTCAAATATCAGCAAGAACGCAGCAAGGATTTTATGTGAGAGTAATCAATGCTGAAACGAAATTTGGTTATATACCACGAGTAGAGTTACGTCCAGAAGTGTATTTAGAAGACTCCTTAGTGGCAGTACGCGACGGAAGAGCGTTTATGTATATTTTTAATGTCCTAGATGAGGACTTAGAACTAGTCGTCCCAATCATGAGAGTTATAGAACTTGATATCTATGACCCTCTGAAGGATATTGATTATGCAAATGTAGCAGTTATTAAGAGAGACGAATCAGGCAGAGTTGAATGAATTTTACGCATCATAAAGCTAGAGGACTTGAATGAGGATGAATTAGAAAGTATTAAGCAGCATATAAGGGAGAGTGCCGATCGATATCATCTCCCAGGAGAGAAAACTAGGATATACGCATGTCTTGGAATATCGAATTCATACGACGAATGATATATCAATTAACACCAAACGATATAAATACCCACCAGAATTGGAAGATGAAATAAATCGACAGGTACAAGATTCAATAGACAATGAGATAATACATCTTTCTCATTTACCTAATAATACACCTTTATAGATAGTACCTAAAAAGCCAGCTATAAATGGAAGTAAACGTTGGCGTATGGTGCTAGACTTCAGGGCATTAAATGAGAAGACAATTGGTAATGCATTTCCATTACCACAAATTAGTGATATATTTAATCAAGTGGGAAGAGCACAATATTTTTCAATTTCTGATTCAGCTTCAGGCTTTCATCAAATCAAATTACATGCCAATTATTCGTATTTTATATATGAAAAGGGACAGCTCCATGATGAAGGCTCAAAACGGCTAGCAGAAAAATCATTGCTCCCAAAATATGGTAAAAATAAACCAGGAAATATAATGGTAAATGTTCGAGCAAACAAAACGATATGGATGAGGACTATGCCGGGTCTCAAGAAATAAAAAAGATGACAATGAGGTGTACGTTTTATACTGAGATGATTTATTTAACCAACACTTATCACTACTTATAACAATTAGTAATGCCACACAATAGAAACTACTAGAGATTGAATAACCAGAATGTCCTCAAGGAGTTACGTTTCTCAACGTTTGTGCTTTGGTCTACACACCACAGGTTGTAAGGGTGTGGTGGTGAGTTCCACTCGGTGTAACTTGATTATTGCACTCTCTACTATTGATTTGATCACTACAATGAGTTGCCTCACTTACGTGATTCGGTCTCACTCAGAAAAACCACACTTGAACAGTGATTTTGATCTCAAAACTCAGAAGAAACTTTTGAACGAACGAAAACTGCTCTGTGCTCAGTGATTTCCACAACGCAACTGCCATGACGTTAATCAAGGCGCGTGGGTACAGTTTCACGCCGCTCGAAACGCTAGTGTCACGTAGCGGCGTGAGATGAGGTCTCTGGTGGAGTGGCTCCAGTTTTTAAACGATCATATTTGATCGTGCTGATCAAATAGTAAAGAATATTGGAAAACGAACGCACGTTGGAAAAAATTTAGGAAAAAAAAAATATCAATTACTGAATAATCATCAACATCAAAAATGAAATTATCAATTACAATGTTGATTGATAATTCTATTTTTAAAATTATCAATTGACAAAGTAACTTGTAATTTGATGGATTTAATTACAAATTAATAAAGTAATTTGTAATTTCTCATATCCAATTACAAATTAATAAAGTAATTTGTAATTTCTCATATCCAATTACAAATTAATAAAATAATTTGTAATTTCTTAGATCCAATTACAAATTAACGCAGTCATTTGTAATTTTTATTGCGAAATTACTAAATACTAAAGTAGTTGATAATTTGATTATTACAATTTCTAGATTAATAATTAGTAATTTTACAAAGAATTAATTGAGATTTTTATTTATGTTGTGATGAGTGCATCACGTTATCATGATGAAATAGAATAATGTTTTAATTTCTATATCAACGATTCAACTTATGGTTCAATAATAAATTATGTGTTTTGAAGTTCACTCATATATTTTGACCGAAACACATATGTTTGAAAGATCTTATTTATGTTTTAATGTTCGTCGAAATGATTCAACGTTGAATCATACAATCGATCGCTTTAACTTATGTTGTAATGATTAAACGTATATTCTAACGATCTTATTTATGTTCTAATGTTTCAATATGCATTAAAGCCTTGCAAATTATGTTCTTAAAAACAAAAATATGTTTTAACGTTAGATCGTGTGTTCTAATGTTCCAACTCGTGTTCTAACAATCAAATAGGTGTTGTAATCAACTTATTCATGTTCGAATAGTCGAGTATGGGTTCTAATGTACAAATTGATGTTCCGGCAATAGGGAATGCATTCTAACGATATTTTACATATCTTGGTGATTAAATATGTTTCTCTATGTTCGATTTGATTTTCGAATGGTGAATTATGCGTTCCAACATCCATTGTCATTTTATAATGCTGAAACATTTTTTTTGATAAACGAACATGTACTTTAACGTGTTAACTTATGATGTAATAATAAAAAATGCGTTTTCATTCTCCTGTGTTGTATCTCATCATACAACAAAGTATATGTGTATGCTGGTTATTTAGCAGAAATTAAACAGTTGCAACAGCTCCAACAACCACAAGAACAAAACAAGAACAACCGTAACCTCCACAAGAAATGCAACAAGAATTGTCTCGAAATATTTGTTGATTGAGTTTTAAAATGACTAGATGAATAATTGACATTACTTTGAATGTCACAAGCTTCACAGATTGTCTTACAAGGATTAGATTTTGATGAATAACAGTGAATGGCGTCTGAGTGTCTTAAGAACAGGAAAAGGAAAGCCTGACAGGAACTTCGCTGGTCAAACTTGAAACCAAATTGTAGTCAATTGAGTGACTAGAATTTGCGAATTTATTTATTGTGTGGTCGATTGGTTATCAACCCCATGCCAAGATGGCCACCGAAGTTTCACTCAGTTGATCATTCGAATTGGGAATTAATTAATTATCAACAACAATTAAACATTTTTATTATGAATGACATAAGTGTTTTAAGAATTGACAAACAAAATAGTTAAATATAGATTTATTGAGTTACTATAACTTTTTAAATACGATTTTATTCTTACACAAACATATTTGATTAAATTTAAGCCCTTCACCCATAAATATATTTTTATTATATTTCAAGCGTTCCTTTTTCATCAAAGCCTCATAAAATTCATCTATAACTTTATCTTTTTTGGAATATTTCTTCTAAAGCAAAATAAAAAGTCACTAAGTGGATAATTAATATAATTCATAGACATAGCATGCCAAAATATGATACAATATTAGCCGCACACTTGAGAATCTTTCTGTTGTAGATGTTTGACGAAGTAGCAGAAGTATCGGCAATTCTCTCTAAGTCTCCCAAGGTGTTCTGGAATAATTGGTGGCATTCCGTAGCTGTCGAAGTAGCAGCCGATGTCATTTCGATTGACGTACATGGCAAACCAATGTTGCCCTGGTTGTTTGTGGTCATCTGTATTAACTACAAAAGCTGTCGGTTTCGTCCACACCTTCGGAATCTTGTCTGCTGGATATACGCCTATTATATGAGCAGGGATGTACTAAAGAGCTTCTGTTATTTGCAGTGTATTCATTACACGCTTTTCAGTTATTATCGTCACAATTTAAATTTTGCTTCGCTGTTAGAGTGACCGTAGATTTAATGTACATTGATGAATTATTTTGTAGCCAACTACGGTAATAATAAGCAACTGACATTGAACAGTGGTCTGTAAACACGGTCGTCAGAGCAAAGTGGTATAAACAAACGATCTACACGGTTGACGGGACAGTTAATGGCGGTTTATCGAACATGTCGTCTATATTTATATTTTTTTACACACAACCGTTTCTAACAAGCGTTTTTGCAGGAAGCCTCGTGTATAAATCTGCTCAGTATTGTGTGTAATAGCCCGTAAATTGTTGTATACGGCCTTGATTGATGATGAGCCTTCGTACCATGGTATACTATGTTGTGATGTCAATAAGATATTTGCGTGTTGTTTTGACTTCGATAATGGTGAATAAGAAAATTCAGGAACACTTATCCAATGCCCAATAATTTTAGCTTCTGAAGCAAGCAGGGCAATTTCTTTCGGTAGAAAATCAGCATCGTTATTGAAAAACCCCTGTATGTCAATTACAGATTTTATCTTGAGTCAAAATGATGCTCACTACTTGAATTGTATCAAGTATTTTACGTATATTTTTATATTCAGCATAAAGAATACAATTTATAGTTGAAGCTAAGGCGTTATCAAAGCGTACTTCTAGACGTACACTTCCATGTCTGGTTAAATTCCAGAGTGTATTGGTATTTGCAGAAAGATCGGGGGTTAAATCTAAAGCAAATAAGCAGTAGCCATTTGGATAGTCCACACGATTAGTGCCGTTTCCTTCATTAGGAAAATGTATGCCTGTTCCTGAGAACAATGTGTGATAACAATCAACATATAGAGAATTTTTAGTAAAATCTGGCTAGAGAGGTGTTGAAGGAATTTGTTGGCCATCGACATATAATGACAGATAATTAATTTTATAATGATAAAAATTGAAAGGATTTAATTTTGGATCAACGTTAAAAGCTTTGTTATCAACAAAACTTGGGATTCAGCAGGGTACTTGACCCAAAATAACATTGCCAATAGTCTCGCTATGAACACTGCCATGTATAGGAACAGCCTTTATTTTCACACGTGTAAAAGAATATTTAGCGGTAGTTTTTGTAAGAACTCGAGCATGTGAAAGCAAAGTACTCGGGGATATCTTGACACGTCTCATTATCAGCGTGGCTACAATTATTCCAACTTTGCATTCAACAGCTGAAGCATTCATTAAACAAAACGAATCTCAGGATTTTCTTAAACGCCGTCGTGTTTTAACACCGTTTATTAAAAAACGTTTTTGATTACATACATCACAATGTAGATGGCCAAGTAAATCAAAGGTTTTTCCTTATGATAAATATTGCCGCCGTTTTTCATGCACATTTCCCTTTTCGGTAATTTAAAAAGAATCTCCGTGTAGTCATCTCAGGTGGACGGAGTGATGCGTACGTTTTATACAATTCGTAAAATTGTCCCTGAACAAGAAAAGATCTTGATTTATTGTTTTTGGTCCTAGGGACATTGACCAAGATCATGTTTCCTTCATCGATGATGTCATCGATGGCAGTGTCGCACAATTACTGCCTCCTGCACGCACCGGGCACTCCGAAAATCAAGGCGACCTGTTGAAAAATAAATTTATAAATAATATTATTACTATTTTATTATATATTTTATGTTAATTTGTTAAAAATTTCATACTTTTATTGCTAGAAATTCACTATCTGGGATTTTGGTAATAGATTAATCAATCTCATCCGTACTCAACGCCTTTGATTTTTGAGGTATGTGTCCTTTATGCTTTTGTTTCAAAAAAGCAATTACACCCTCTGAACTATGAATGTTAATTGGGTGTTTCAAGTGAATCACACTTCTTAACATTGAGTACACTGCCCACAAACTTGATGACTCCAGATTTTCTGACAAAAAACTAAACTTCGCAATGAAAACTGTTTCTGATGGCGAATCAACTTTATTTTGAGCTTGTTAATTTATAAATTTTTTATAAGCTTGTTCATGCTTGTCTCGGAATTTTACAGACAACAAAATGTTCCGAACTTTGTTCGCCCATTCAACAATGTAACGGGATAATGCTTCTTTATCACTCAATGGATCACTATCGGGAATTATATCCGATGGTTTTGTGATCATCTTTCTGAATCTTGGACATACTGAAATGTTCTATCAGTTCAGTCTTGAAGTAGTATTTATTGGAAATAACCTAAATCCCTATTTTCAAAAACGCACTTAAGCCTTAAAAAATGTTTGAAACATCCATATTATTCATACTTATAAAACAATAAAATTACTTAAACTTGAAGGTTCTTTGAATTTTTTGATTAGAAACCAGCGTGTTTTATTTCTATGTTAAAATATTTGTTCAACGACAGATGGCGCAGGAGCCATTTTCCGTGTTTTATTTTGGACCAGCGTATTTTATTTTTGATCAGCGTGTTTTATTCAAGAACAGCGGCCATTGGTGGGAAATTGGTCATTTACCGATCGAAAACCCGTAAGATGAATAGGCGTTTTTTCCGCATGCGTGATAAAAAATATTTAAGCATAGAAATGTCTTATCAAATTAGTCAAAAATATCCCTGCTTAAACATTCCTATTCAAAAAGATTAAATCCTTTGAGCTTTTTCAGAATTTGAATAGGAAACATCATATTTAAATAGGGAAAGTTGAGAAATTTCTGCCAACCGAATAAAGTGTAATAAGATTACACAAATCTGAATAGGTACAGAAATGGTAATCGTACAACCTACATGATTCAGAACTTTCCTATTCAAACGAATAAATCGTAATATGATGATTCTAAAAAGTAGTCAGCAATTCTATACGAAACTGAGAGTTTCTATGGGAAATAAAAGAAGATAAATGAATAGAAAACTGAGTAATTAGATAGGATAATACGACTTAGAAATTTTTTTCATTATTTATCAAACTTCAATAAGATTCTGCTTTATTACATAGGTTTGACTCATCACACAATATATAGGAAATGGATAGATCTCAATAGAGGAATATGACTTTGAAATTATGTTCATTTTACATCAAACCTCAATAGGATTTTGCGTATTTTCTGTTTGGTATATTCTTTTTTTATGAAGATTTGACGAAATTACACCTGTCAAACGATATCGAAACCTATTATGGAATATTAAAACAAGAAAATATTACCTAAGTCGTGTTTTCTTTTTAAATTTATCAATTTCCTACAGAAGTTGTTCTGATGTTCTTTATTTAAATAATATAAAATTTTATCATGGGACATTCCGATGAAGATATTATTTTGAAGTTGCATCTTACCCGTCCTATTTTTACAAATGACAATTATTCTTTCTATGCTTTAAAATACTTACTGGGAAGCAAGCTTGACTAATGTTCAAATTATTTCAAATGTTCAACTCAAATAGATAAACTGAAAGTCATATCTTCGTGTTTCAGAATAGCTTAGTTGGCAGTGTACTGGACGCTGCCCTAATAATGTGGAACACAAGTGCGTCGTTAATGGAGAAGTTAGAGCGTTTGAAAGAAGCTGCTTGAGGCCATGCTTTCTCCTATATTGTTCTGCCTATTCTAACTTTTTCAAGAGAGTAAGTAATTTAGTTTTGTATAATAGGGCTGACATGCCTAGAGTCGATAGTTTAATTATTAACTTGACTAGAAAATATTTTTCAACTGTTAAGGGTAGTTCTAATCCAGTAGTAGTTGAACTAAGTAAATATGATCCTAATTCGATTGTTATGCAATGTAGAGAGGGTCATTTTCAACCACAGACATTTACGTATGTTGATAAGTCGACTCTATTACAAAATGAAGATAACATAACCCTAATCTTTCACTGGCGTCGGAATAAAGCCGACAATAGGATAAATTTGGAGAAAGCTGTGGCCAACAGTTCATATAATTTAGTATATTCTAATAGCATACCTGATAGAGATTATATCAACTTATACAGAGTTAATAAAAAAGATAATAAGGGGAGATTCTGGTGGATAAACCTCACTCATCCCAGCCTGGTAGCTCCTGCTAACAGAAAACCCAGAAAACTAAACAGGGGTAGAAATTAATGTTAAAGACATGGACTGCCGACTGAACTAATTAGTAAGAACATAAACAATCATCAGCAGTAAAATCAGAATGAATCAGAAAGTTCTCTATGTAATGTGATACGTATAAGTTGTCTGATCATCACTCTTCAGAGAACTATTGCTCCGTAATCAAAGTACTACTTAAATCTGCTAAGCTGATGTTCAGAGGGTTTTTTTTTTTCTTTTTGTAAATTTTACTACACAAGCAGTAATATGAATCTCTTTTTTCCTCCTTTTCTATTTCTTTTAATAAATTTTCGACCTGTAGGTCATTTTGGAGCAGATAAAAATGTATTTTTGAAACATCTGTAATTGTTAAAGTGTTTATAAAATTTGAGTGCAGTATATAAGCTGTCATAAGCCTGGTAATTAATGTTTATCGCCTGTAAATAGCTGTTAAGGTTACTAGTTATTAAGTTTACTATTGAGACCTGGAATGTAATTATTTTTGCAATTTTTAACAATAAAAAATTTTTTTTGTTAAAAAAGAAAGAAAGCAGCATACTGGACTGTGGACCCGAGGATGCCAGGATCGAATCTCATCGTCTGCAGGATTTTTTCGAACTAAGTTTTTGATAAATTCCATTTCAGGTGTATATTTAAACAACAAATTCGTATAAATATAAAACATCTAGAGCAATTTAAAATTTTCTTTCGTTTAAACTGATTTTTTCCGTAGCAGTAAGATCCTATTGAAACATTTACTAAGTTTAATATTCAGTTGTGAACAATAATTTTTAGTTAATTCCGAGTTAATTTTCAAATGAAATTGTTATTTAATATACTTCAAACTCAATGTCATATAAATATTTTCTAGTCAGTAAATAGTTATTAAGTCTTAAGTTTTTTATAATCTAGTCAGATCAAAAAAATTATAGTAAAAAAAGCGGTCTAGGTACAATCCGAAAGGTCCACAAGACTAACTTTCCAGCGATAAGAATGATAAGATTTAGCTAGTTTACCGTATTTCCAGTTTTTTGATTCTGCATAAAAAATGGTTAGACCGATTTAGCTAAAAATTCAATCAGGTCTAAGTTTTACAATTATGCATTAAATAAAACTGGTCCCATATCAATATCATCATTTGTTTTCGAGATACACGAGACGAAAATTTAATCCGAACATAAATACATACAATTTGTTTCAGTTAGGGTCACTGTACTTGGAGCTGATATATTTAGTAACAGCTTTAGTCCCTTCACTAACAGCGTGTTTAGCGAGTTCACCAGGTAGAAGTAGTCGAACTGCTGTTTGGATTTCGCGTGACGTAATCGTCGATCTCTTGTTATAATAACTTGTTCTAAATTCTCTTCTTCTTGTGCAAGATTTTCTTCTTCTTGCTCAAGATTTTCTTCTTGTTGTTCAAGATTTTCATCTATTTGCTTAAGATTCTCTTCTACTTGTTCAATATTCTGTTTGGGGATCTTAGGTTGTCCTCTGCTGTCTCTATGTGACGTCTAGCTCCAGTTATCGCGCATCCTAAATAAGTATTTACCTGACCTATCTAATACCAGTGTAATTGTTGTGGATATTGTCTTTCTTTTAAGTAAAGTTTTAAATGCTTGGTTATTACATTCACTTTTTCAGGTGTAAGTTCTGGTCTAGGACAATTTCTTCGTCTCCTTACGGATCTTTCACTCAATGTCCTGTACCCCCATATTCCGTAAGCTAATGTTCATACGAGGGGGCTCGGTTCGGGCGTACTTCTCACTCTTTCGTATGCGATTGCTCTAACATAGGGAGCTTTCCAGCGGAGAGCACTGTGCGGCACTGTGCTTTAAATGTTAATTAAAAGAACCACCGCCAGAGAGCGCATAAGATAAGCTAGTAACTTTTTTTTGTCGATAAATATAATATTGACAATATTTTATACTAAACAATTATTTACGGTGTAAAATAAATATTTAGATAATAAAAAATAAATACATGAAAATAAACACAACTGTGGTAAGTAATAAAATGATTATTTTGTTTATTTCATAAATAATTCAATAGAAAACTCTCAATTTGAAGCATATAACCTCTCTTGACAGTTGTCTAATTTTTTTTGTTAATCAACAGATGAACAATAGAACGAGACCATTAGTTTACCTCGTTAAAGGCACAAATGTCACAACTTTTTCATCAAGCAGTAGCTCCAGCAATGTCGTAAATACCAGTACAGATAGTACTTCAAGAGGTTCAGTAGAAGAAGAAGATGATGACTTATTCTTTCCATTAATGCAGTATCTGTTAAGTGGACAAAAAAAACAAAGAGTTAAAGAATTTGTAGATCTTATTGATTCATGGTCAAATGACGAATTCAAAGTTCATCTACGAATACATTGCCAAACATCAGATAGATTAATGGGTAAAAATTTGATTTTTATTGATCTAACAAAGTATATGTTCATATGGAACTTGTATGAATTCGTATAATATTAATTATGTAAAACTTATTTTTTGAGCTGAACTAGAAGTATCAGATTTTATTCCGCACTATAATTTTAATCGAAGGCCCTTATCTGCAAAATTAAGTTTTTACTCGTTCTTGTGGTACATTTTAAACACTGAACCACTGAGCATATTATCTGAGCTGTTCGATATATCAATCTCATCAGTTTTTCGAGTTTTGCGACGTGTCAATCGTTTTTTTCTAAGCAAACTAAATACAGTTATTGTTTGGCCTCAAGCACAAAGAGTTACTGAAATAAGTAGAAAATTTTTGTTAATATCAGGAATTCCGCATGTTTTAGGAGCCATAGATTGTACTCACATCAAAATCATAAGACCGTCAGCTCATTCTAAAGATTATTTTGATCGCAAGAAAGTATTTTCACTTAATTTACAAGTAGTTGTTGATAGTGACAAACGGTTTATAAATATACACTGTAGTGAGCCTGGTTCCCTCCATGACGCGCGTGTTTTCAGAAGATCTCCACTTTTTGAGTCGGCAAATAGAAACCAAGCAGTACTTTTCCCATTTAATACATTCTTGTTGGGCGATTCTGCATATGGTAGTTCATCATGGCTTGTTCCGACGTTCAAGGATACTGGTCATTTGAGTAGACAGCAAAAAATCTTCAATCGAATGCATTCTGCAGGTCGAATTATTGTTGAACAAGCATTTGGTCAACTGAAAGGACGTTTTCGACGAATAAAATTTTTTAAGGAGTACCGCGAGTTATCTTTCATTACAAACACTACAGTTGCAGCGTGTATATTACACAACTATTGTATTGATGAACATGATGATTGGAATTTTCAAGAAAATGAGGGAACATCTGATGATGATGATGATGATGATTTGCCACATAATCCTCCATTGAATCAAATAACAGTTCAACGAAATCGGAGACATGAATTGATGAATGAATTATTCCCCCGGAGAAATTGAATAACAATTAAATTGCAAGTAGAATTAAAATGCTCATAATTGTAAAAAATGTACAAAATTTTTTATTTCTTTGTATGAATTCAGTTGTAAAACAAGACAATTGTAAAAAAGTTCTTATAATCAACAATATATATATGCTTTTATAAATTAAGAGTTTATTGTTTTTACTAAAATATTACAAAACAAAACAATTTTTCTTAAAATTTATAAACATTTTTATTGTTATAAATAAAATAAAATAATAACTTGTAACTTTGTACTTTGTTTACTAAAATAAAAAAGCTTTAAAACCTGTGACAAATCTTTTTCAATTTTTGAAGTGATGAAACAATCCCAAAAAATTGTTTTTCTCGAACGAACATTGCTTTTAATTATATTTCTTTCGTATAAGACCATTTTATGGTTCAATTTAAGTAGAAAAATTGTTTACAAAATATTTATTAAGAAAAAAAGAATTTCAAAATGACCATTTAATCTCGAGATGTTTTGCATACAACTTAATCTGACTCTGATGATTGGCTTGAGGTTTTGTTTTCTTTATTCTCTGATTTCAACGATTTTTTTAATAATTTGAATTTCATTACCATAATTTGTAAAAAATCATTATAAAATTGGTTTTTTTCTTGTTGTTTTTTCTCCATAATTTCAAATTTTTTGTTAAATTCTTTTTCTTTCAGAAGTAATTGTTTTTCTTTTAATTTTAGATTTTCTTTTTTAATTCCAGTTAAAATAGCATCTTGTTTTTCCTTACGATGATCTCGTTCAGGTTTCTATTCTAAAGTTTTTAACCATTGTTTTTCCAATTCCACTTTGGTTCTAGCAATTTTAGAGCCCGTTCCATGACAAGGTCTCTTCGTTTTCTTACCATTCTTCTCTCTAAAACTAGTTTTGCGAAATTCCTCATCTAACTCATTAGAAGACGAATCTTCTTTGGTTGTAGATTCATTTGCGACTTTTGAAGTCGAAGGTATTTCAGAGGAAACAACGTGTGTTGCAACGGAAGTATTTATCCTTGTCCCTAGAAAACTGTCCATTCTATCAATGTACTCGAAATCATGATGTCCACTGCCAAATCTTGAATTCAAGTCCAAAACCTCTCTATAACGGGCTAGCAGTTTGTCCATTTTCCACTTCACCTGATTGCTTG
This sequence comes from Chelonus formosanus, assembly GCA_028641665.1. NCBI lineage: Eukaryota > Metazoa > Arthropoda > Insecta > Hymenoptera > Braconidae > Chelonus > Chelonus formosanus. Next base: position 14,597,356 of record CM054002.1, read on the forward strand.
TTCTCTAATATAATAAATTGAAGAATAAATTTTTTTCACCCAACAATTTCCTGTAAAAATAAAGGAATAAAGTATTCACCTGAATGCCGAATTCTAATAAACCTTCCGATATTGTGCTCCATATCTTTCCTTTTTGTTTAGGATGGTCCCATTTATCTATAGTAGCTTCATATAATGTCAATAAGGCCAATATTGAAGCCGTATCCCAAATGGCATCTGCGATAGATGACAATAAATTGTAATATTGAAATATGACGCACTCAAATATATATTTATAAAAAAACTTACGTGTTTTTTTTACTTATCGCAGATCCTGATGTAGAACATGTAGTACTTTGAATATTTGAAGACGGTAATTGTGCTAAAAAAAAATTAAAAATCAATAATCGGACTAATGTTTATAAATGATCTTGCAAGTACTTACATGATTGTAAGATACACATTTTCTTGAATGAAACAGCTATGACTATTAATATTATCGAATATCTCAAATTCTTTGCAACAATGTTTACAAGTGAACATTTTCTTGTCTAATTTTTAAGCTTCGTAATTCTATTAAATAAATGAATGAAACTCATAAATGTAACTTTATCCAATCCTAAAAGAGATGTAGTGTCGCAGTGACGCCATATTGAAATTGAAAAACGCTATATTGAATTTGAAAAACGCCATGATGAAATTGAAAAATGCCATATTGGCTGCCATATTTGACAACCATATTGAAAATTCGATTAATTTGATTGGCTTTGAAGATCACGTGATTTTTTTCAAGCCTGATATTCATGTAATAAATACATTAAATGACTAAAGTTTCATTTCACTACAGTATAATTTCGTTTTCAAAAGTGTAGATTTGATGAATGCACCGTAGATCAGTTTAAATTAAATTTTTTTAAGTTTAGGCTGAATTAAAAAACTATGAAATTCGTAATTATATCAACAATAAAATGTGTTAGGATAGATAATAATTTTTTTTATCATTAGAAAGGTACAAAGATTTGTTACTCATGATTCCATCGTTCACCTTACCTTTTCTTGCGCTCATAATAGTTCATCCATTTATAAAATTGATTTTAACAATTGACCATTAATTATATGTTACACTATATTCTTAAATGTTTAGTAATTACTCTCAAAGAATAAATTAAATAAATTAATAATTGTTTATTAATTATAATGAATTTGTTACAAATATTAAAAGAGCGCCTATGCATTGCACATCAATTTCTACGGATTTTCCTGAACATTATTTATGAAATAAAGTTGTTGATGATCAAATAGTAGAACTATTAGGTGTTCACTAATTGTAACAAAATAAATTTGTTACAAATGAAGAAAAATATGTCCTGTATATTAGAAATCATTTTCAACTTCCCATAAAGAAGTTATTGTAATCCGGTTGATTGGTGAAATTTGAATTTTCATCATATCTTCACGTTTCAAGATATTTGCAAGCATACTGACCAATTTTAAAAATGATGTGTGTGTACGTACGTATGTACGGGTGTCAGCATTTTTTTCGTTTTCGATATCTCAGGAACAGATTAAAATATCGACTTACTAATAAAAAAATAAATGAAAAGATTAGCTATTTAAAATACTTTTAAGCCAAACAATAACACTTTCATTTTAAAGTTGAGTCGATATTGACAAAACATGATTGTTCACAACCAAATATGACTATCAACAGTTACGTATTGTTTTTAACAATGTAAATTTGTTATAAACAATTAAGAATCGAGTTTATTGATTAACTAATGCGTATATTGTACCGATTTGGATTCTTTCGGCAAAATAATACTATTAACGATGAGATATAACTCTTAACAATTACGGATTGTTTATAACAATTTAAATTTGTTATAAACAATTAATAATGGGAAGTTTGTCGTATTAGCACAGAGTGTGCCACAAACCTATTTTTTATGGATTTATCTGGGCATTATTAATGAAAATAAGTTTTTTATAAACAAATAGGCGAACTATTGATTGTTCGAACAATCAATAATTAGTAATCACTAATTATAACATAATAAGTTTGTTATGAATAATCAAAAATGTGTCCTATGTATAAAACTTCAGTCTTTTGAGATTTTTTTCGGCATTATTGATAGAATAAATTTTTTTATGATCAAATGAGAGAATTATTGACTCTTCGTTGGTTATAAGGAATTAAATTTGTCATAAATTTTTATTACGTGTAGATGGATGAAATTAGTCATAGTTTCTATGAACAGAATCTATCAAGAAATTGCAAAATTGTTAGATTCAATTGGTAAGAAAACAACATATCAGGATTGACAGTACAGAATACAGCAATAATGATGATATTAACAATGTTATAATACCAGGATTTTGAAATGCTCTTGATCCATGAAATTGTCCTTCTTATAAACTTCGATTGCGATTAAGCACCGTGATCATGTTAATTGTAAGTCTCAATATTGATGGAAGATTATGTGATAGAACTAAGCTATGCATTTTAAAACTTGGTAATAATATTTTAAAATGACGATAAAGCTGGAGATACAGTATTCATAAATCTTATCACGCTATACTGTAAGGATATACATTCATTTAAATGTAAAAAACGACCCTTTCTAATAACATTAGCATTTGCCATGACCATTAATAGAGCTCGAGGTCAATCATTTCAGAAAATCGGTATTGAACTTACAAAAGTTGTTTTTTTCTTACGATCAACCATATGTTGCATTTTTAAGAGTTTGTGTTCGTAGAAAATATTAAAAGTTTAAGTAGGAAATCAAAGGAATTAAAACGTTATAGAAAATTATATAAGTCAAAAATTATATAAATGAAATTTTATATAATAGTATCAAGAATTTTGATAAAATTTTTTTTATATCTTTTACATATCATTTTATTTAAATTTTTTAATCAAATCATTCAAAAAGTATAAATCATAATTTGTTACACGAGATGGCGTGACAATGTATTCATAATAATTTCTGACATGAACGTAAGAGCGCGCGAAGCGTGCACATGACATGCTAGTTAAGTAAATAAATGAATAACTTAACCTAACTTACGCCATTAGCTATTCTAAGCTATATAGATAAATGTATCCAACTTACAAAATAATAATTTTTCTAAATTTTTTTTTTCTTTAATTGGTAGCCATGTGCGGCACAGTGCTGCACAGCGCCTTTCGCTGGAAAGCTCCCATAAATGCCATCTCCAATGTTTGCTAACTCATTGTCGTCATTATCAATGGTCGTGTTGGCTGTTTAGCTTTTGTTTTTCTTGAATTTTTCAAATGATCAGTTGTTTCGAGAGAAATATCAACGTTGTCATATTGAAAAATAATTAATTTTAAATTATGTGTATAAGACATTAAGAAATTCTTCTGGATTGTACAAAAAAAAATTTTCTATCACCAAGTTTCGAGATAATTTGTTACAATTACACTCATCAATACTTAGCAATCGTGTAATCATGAAAGTTGTTCATAAACAGTTCCTTTAATATTATAATCACTTCGGTCAACAATTTTTTCCCCCATCAGCTATAAGGCTAGACTGTATTCGTTACGTTTTCAAAAATGTAGACTATAACAACTAAATCAATCTATTTGCTTGAACATTATTATCAAGCTAAATCATATATTCTTCATAATTTTGGGGATTCCAATGTTCCTCGTCTGAATATTTATCTTCATTATCCTGTCAAAAATAATAACTTTGATATACCACTTATCTTTACAAAATTATATACTTTTAAAATAGTTTTTGTTTATATATAGTAGAAATGTCATATTAATTTTCATGGCATATCCCACTTGTCGACTTCGGCTTCAAGAGCTTCCAGAGAATCAAAAGCTTCTCGAACACCATATAACAAGTCGTGGAGACCCTTCGATGTTGGTTTTACTACTGAACTATCACCACAGAGCTTGTCGAGCTGCGTTGAGATCAAGAGCCGTTTGTTCTCGTAGCGAGACAAGAGCTGGTTCCACGCGATGGCGTAGTTGTCCTTGGTGGTCCTCAAGTTCTGGAATTGTTTCAATCGTTAACAATGTATTAAGAACACGTATTGAACTCCATCGAAGTTTTATGAACTTTTCTAAAGCGTAAAAAGAGTTTATGACTATGAGAAAAATTGAGGATTATTCAGAGCGATAAAGAGCACATGTGCATGAGCGCGGTAGCCGGCATCGGTAGACCTAGCGTGATAGTAGACCCCATCCCATTAGCTAGGTTGGAGAAGAAGAGCTAGGATTCGCTGAGCGCTGTAAAAGGAACTAGGATAGGGCGAGCAGATCGGGTGAGCTCGGCAGAGCACGAGCCTGAGCGAAAGTTGACAGGTTGCGGTTAAGTTTACGCAACACAACCATTGACCATCAGAAGCTATCTCTCATAATTTTTTAATCGAGTTTAAGAGCTAAAATAAGATGATTCTATTGAACTTGAATCATTTTGCCTATCACCTACACTGCAGTAAAAACCTTTTTTAAATTTTTATTTAAAATCTGCTAGTTTACAAAAATGATAAAAATAATATTTATAAAATAAGAGTAGCTATACAATGGGCGTTGACTCACATGCGTGTAGAGCTATGGGAATTGACCCACACGCGCAGATAGCTGGGGGAATTCTCCCACACTTTTTTCATAGAAGATTTTTGGGTGAGCTGAAGTATAGGTTAGGGGGGGGGGTCTCTAGGACTGCGGTTTTTGATAGGGGGCTGAGTGCTAGCTGGGCTTTACCTGTGTATAGGCTAGTGGGAAGTTGGAGTTTTTGCTGGGGGGAGGATACCACCCTCATACCTAAGATGCTGCCTTGATGATAGCTGAGTGTAGCTATGCAGCTTAAAATTAAGAAGATGAGTATTGCTTCAATGATGCATGAACCTGCCGCTAAGCGATTATAAGGCGTCAAGATTTCATTGATTCACAGCAGTCAATGTTGGTTTGTCATAGCTACAGCTATGACATAGCTCATAGTCTACAACTATACTATAATTAAATGTCTCATAATAATTCTCCATTTATCCTAAAAACGATGCATTAGTATCTCTAAAACTCTCGTTCGAGTAAGATTATTCTCCGGCATAAAAATGAATGCTGTTGTGGTAAACGGTCAAGGTTATACTTTTATGAATAGTGAGTTTGTTGTTAAAGAATTTTCAGTCATCACTTTGAATAATTTCCAAGATAAATCATTAGAACGCACTGTGTTGTTTCAACCTCCAAAAAGTTTCTCATCTTTGGCGGTTGATTATCAAAATCAAATTTATGGGATACTTATGCTATTCACGGAGTTGATTAGGGATGTGGAGATGTTCCATATAATCATATGAAAAAAGTCATATCGAATGCGCTACAAAATGCAACATACATTTATGTTGCTGATGGATTACAACAAGATTTTATTCTGAAATTTTTAACATTGTTGAAAACTCAATTATTCGCGCCGTCAGCCTCAGGGGGCAGCACTCTTCAGTCTGCCCATCCGCTGCTGCCACCAAGTGTTCGTGTAAGCTAACTTCTGGCCTATACGCCATTCCTGAAACTCTAGTAAACGCGCGCGGTTACGCTTTCTCGTCACTCTACAGTTTTCTCACTCATCACGTCCTTTTATAAGGAAAAATATCAACACATCAGTGAATTCACTCATCTGGAACAGTTCTACACATCATTCAACACGTCAACACCTCAATATACCTCACAATCAACCATCTGAACACATCACCTGGTTCCCACGCCGGCAACGCGTGCAACAGGCACTCGCTTTCAGCTCAGTGTGGAGACAGTTGAGGTACAGATCGATAATATCTGTATCTCAGGGCTGAAAAAAGCATTAATTGACACTCAAGTGAGGGCCTTACAACCCCTCATACACTCTCAGACACATCATCATCTGCACATCGGACACTCAAGTCACCCAAACAATCATTGTGTGCCTCCACACGTGGTTCATCACTCAGAGGAAATTCATCCATCAACATCAAGTGAAAATTCAGTGAACTAAGCAACCAAAGTGACTTCTTCATTAATAAAATAAATTAATTTTAGTGAAAAGCTGTGTAACAATACAGACTATTTTTTGTTATAAAACCTTTCTTCTTATTTCATCCGACACTCATTATTCCTGATACCAGCGTAGATTAAATTAAAATATCTCAATATTTCTCATGGTCCTTCGAGCCGGATAATTAAGTAGACTTCAACAGTATTGTTTACCAGTGAACAGTGGTGCTCAGTGTAGTGAAAATTCCAGTGACACTCATTCACTTCGATCAAACTGTAGTGCTGGTGACTTTTGTGTAACTTTTCGTGAATAGTTCATTACGAGGTCATCATGTCTGATCCTAGTGACACATCAAACACTCAACACTCCAAGAAGGTTGCCTAAACGTCATCTGAGAGCATGCTAGCCTCTGGCAGGTGCTCTCCTGTTCCCGAAGAATCGTCAGACACCTTAACACTCAACACTCAAGTTCCACCAAACACTCAAGATCAACCCACCACTCATCAGCTTGTGCCACCACTTCAAGAGGGACGCAGGTCTCGCTCGACTTCACTACACATTCTTCCAAGTGACCTGCTCAACAAGGTCAACACTCAGCTCGGCAGAATAACGCTACTAGATAGCTTTTCCGGTGGATTGAGACAACTTGGAGCTGCTGCCACTCTAGGGGAAGTTGAAGTAATTGAAGGACAGGTGGAGTCAACTCACAAAGAGTTCCAAAAGACGCATGCGTATCTGGAAGTCACTTGGCCTACCAACCAACAGAATCATGCCTACTTCACCGAGTCTGCCTTCGCACAAGAAGGACTCGCGTATGCTGAGCTCAAAGGGATAGCTGCACGAATAAAAAGCACACTCGCTAGCTCCAGAGCAACACTTCAGAACACCTCAACACCTCATCAACTCGCTCCAGCTTTTCCTGCCTTCTCAACACTTCCAAAGCTGCCCATGGCTAACTTTAAGGGTGACTTCGCATCGTGGGTCCAGTTCAAGGAAGATTTCACTTCCAGAGTCATGAACAACCCTCAGCTGGATGGTGTTCATAAGTTCGCGTACCTTCTGCATTACACAGAAGGTGCAGCACACTCGTTAATCGACTCTCTTCCACGAACAGCAGCCGGATTCACAACAGCATGGGACGAGCTCACCAAACGATATGAGAACAAGAGGCGTCTCATATTTGCTCAACTGGACACTATTTTTCAAGGTCCTCCTGACACTCGAAGATCATCTAACAGGTCAGAAAGCCTCTCAACACTCCTCACCACCGTAAGAAATGCAGTGAAGTCCATCGAGCTGTTGGGTCAGTCCGTACAGAACTGGGATTGTATCCTGGTTTACCACATCTCCAGGCAACTGGACAAGGACACCAAAGAAAGGTGGGAGACATCAATAGGTGAGTCCTCTGAGTTACCAACCTTTCAGCAGCTCGAACACTTCATCACGGCGAGGATCAGGACACTCGAGAGCCTGGAAGGGTCCTCCAAGCACTCAACACCTCAACACTCGGCATCTCGGCCCACGTCATCATCTTCTCAAGGAAGACAGCAGTCTCGCACAAGTCACCTCAGTCAAACAAGACAGGTTGAGTGTGACTGCTGTTCCTCGAGCCACTTCACCAGCGAATGTGAGAAGCTGAAGTCGTTAACACCTCACGAGCAGCTCACCTTGGTGCAGGACAAGAAGCTGTGTGTCAACTGCTTCGGTAGGCACTATGCCCACTCGTGCAGGAACAAGAGAACCTGCCGGAGATGCAACATGAAGCACCACACCAACTTGCATGATGCTCTTGTGCCTCGCACTCCAACTTCTCAAGCTTCCACCTCAGCCACTCAACCATCAACATCAAAGGCCACTCAGTAACAACTCGGTGCAGTCTTCAAAACTCAACACTCTCAACTATTAATCTCTCCACTTGTGGACACTCAACAACCCTTTCGGACACTCTCTCCAGCTTTGGACACTCAGTCACTTGGAAAAGGACTTGCGATGGAAGGATTGATCAGTGGAATGACCTTAGCACATGACGCTTCGGCGTCAGGAGGGTTGAGGGTTCCATCTGGTCGTTCTGAAGTCCCTGCTCCTCTACAAGTGACGACACCTCATCATTACAGCCTGATGGCTACCACTCAACACTCTCTACAATCAACGGCGTGCTCAACACGCCACAATTACTTATCAATTCCAGCAACAGCACTCATGGAAGTATCTACTTCTCTCAACACTCATCAGATCAGAGCACTTGTCGATCCTGGATCAGAGGTGACACTCATCTCAGCCACTCTAGTGAAGAATCTCAAGCTCAAAAGGCGACACTCAACAATGCTGACCTCAGGCATCGGCGCTACACATCCATTAACATCAAAAGGCGTCGTCTATTGTACACTCAAATCTCTCATCTCAGATGATACAATAGACATTCAAGCCCACATTCTGCAAACTCTGACACTCTCGTTACCATCATTCAACACTCAACACTTGGATTGGCCTCATCTGAAAGGACTGCAGCTAGCAGATCCAGCCTTCTCGACTCCTAGACCTGTCGATCTCATTCTTGGTGTAGATTATTATGGCCAGATCATCAGGCCCAACATCATCACTCACACATCAGAATCTCCTATAGCATAACGCTCAATATTTGGGTGGCTAGTTCTTGGACCAGTTCAGCACGAGTCCACATCAACAGTCCGGACCACTGTACACTTCGTAAACACTCAGACTGACAGTGCTATCCAAGATCAACTCACAAAATTCTGGGTTCAAGAGGAGATTCCAACAACGAAGAACACTCCACGCTCATCATCAGACCAAGAATGTGAGACACTCTTCCAAGCCACTCATACACGACACTCCTCGGGCCGATATATAGTCAGAATTCCTCTCAAATCTCCAGCTCACACTCTAGGTGACTCCTACAGAACAGCTTACTTCTCTCTTCAGCGACTGTTACGACGTCTGGACAAGAATCCAGAGCTGAAGACACTCTACACTCAATTCCTGGACGAGTACGAACGTCTTGGACACATGACTAAAGCACCTCCTGCTACATCAGGTACACCTCAATATTTTCTGCCTCATCATGGTGTCTTGCGACCAACGAGCACTACCACCAAGCTCAGAGTCGTGTTCAATGGCTCTAGTCCAACCTCAACAGGAGTTTCACTCAACGACATAATACTCGGACTCAACTGGAATCCCATCTCAGACACCTTCAACTTCACATCCAAAACTCAAACCTCAGGATCTATTATCTCAAAACGCCTTATTTTATCTGAAGTAGCACAGATCTTTGATCCACTTGGATTTGTTTCACCCACCACGGTGCGGGCCAAGATGCTATTGCAGGAGCTCTGGCTACTCAACGTGAGCTGGGATGAACCAATTCCACACTCACTCGCCACCAAATGGCAGAGCATCAGAGATGACCTCACAACACTCAATAAAATTTCTCTTCCACGATGGATACACTCATACAGCGACTCCAGCTGTGAACTTCATGGCTTCTCTGATGCATCACAACTCGCCATGGCTGCGACACTCTACGTTAAGACACTCAATTCGTCCAAAGGGCCCATCGTAACACTTCTCTGCGCGAAAACAAAGGTCGCTCCTTTGAAGAAACTCACAGTCCCACGGCTAGAGCTCACAGCTGCCCTCATGCTCGCCAAACTCACTCATTATGTTCAAGCTGCTCTTCAAGTGAACATACACTCAGTACATTTGTGGACGGACTCTTCTATGACACTCACATGGATCAACACTCGGCCAGACAGATGGAAGGAATTTGTCCAGAACAGAATAGTGCAGATTAAAGAGCTTGTTCCGCACTCACACTGGCGCCACGTTCCGGGCAAGGACAATCCAGCTGACTGTGCATCTCGCGGCGTCACTCCAACTCAACTCATCACTCATCAACTCTGGTGGTCGGGACCCATCTGGCTCAAGAAGTCTGAAGAATACTGGCCAGTGAATCAACACTTCAGTGATCAAGCTTGTTCTATTGAAGCAAGACCTGGTCGTGCGTTCCTCGCAACCACACTCAACACTCACCCACAATGGGAAATAGTCAACAGATACTCAACACTCATAAAACTCATACGAATAACTGCCATTATTCAGAAAGCCGTTACACTCTTTAGAAAGGGACCACGATCTTATCCACTCATCACTCCATCAGACTTGACAGCAGCTACAAACTTCTGGGTTAAGTCAACACAGGCAGCTTACTTTACCCATGAACTAAAGACACTCTCCCAAAATCAGAAACTCCCAACGACACATCCACTCACTCGCCTGACTGCTCAAGTATTCGAAGATGGAATACTACGAATGCGCAGCAGGCTGCAACAATCAACACTCGATCCCGAGGGCAAACATCCTGCAATTTTGCCAAGACACTCGCCACTCACCAAGCTCATCATCGAAGACACTCATCGACGAACACTTCATGGAGGTGTACAACTAACACTCTCTACACTTCGACAGAAATACTGGATCATTGGTGGACGGTACCCAGTCAAGTCTGTCATTCTCAAATGCGTTGAGTGTGCTCGTCAACGAGGCTTACGAGCTCAACAATTCATGGGGCAGTTACCACAAGCACGGGTCATTCCCTCCAGAGCCTTCACCCACACTGGAGTAGACTACGCAGGGCCTCTCACGATCAGAACGTGGAAAGGGAGAGGCGCCAAAACCTGCAAGGCCTGGATTTGTGTGTTTGTATGTATGACCTCATCAGCCGTACATCTGGAGCTGGTTGGCGACTGCACAACAGAGGCATTTATCGCTGCATATCGGAGATTCATTTCACGTCGTGGTATCACTCAAACACTCTACTCCGATTGTGGAAAAAACTTCATAGGAGCAGCAACAGAAATCAAGCGGCTCTTCACTCAATATACTCAAGAACATGAGATAATCTCAAAGGTCATCGTAGACTCAGGCACTCAATGGTCGTTTAATCCACCTGCTGCACCACACATGGGCGGCAAATGGGAATCGGTGGTTAAATCGATCAAGTATCACCTCAATAGAACAGTCAAGGATCTGACATTCACCTTCGAAGAACTCACAACACTTCTTACTCAAATAGAAGCACTTCTAAACTCAAGACCACTCGAGCCACTTTCAGATGACCCCGATGATCTCTCTGCTCTCACTCCTGGACACTTCTTAATTAGATCTGCCTTGAACTCTCTGCCCGAGCCTACACTCACTGACACTCAACTCTCAAGGGTAAATCGGTGGCAGCTAATTCAACAACAAACTCAACACTTCTGGGCTAGATGGTCAAGGTACTATCTACAAAAACTCCACTCAGTTTCAAAATGGTATCACGAACGGGATGACATTAAGGAAGGTGCATTAGTCCTACTGACAGATGAACGGTTTCCACCAGCGAAGTGGCCACTAGCTCGTGTTCTCTAGCTTCATCAAGGACCAGATGGACTCTCGAGAGTTGCAACCATCAAAACAGCAACCACGACACTCACTCGGCCAATCGCCAAACTCGCACCACTTCCAGTCATCACCACTCCAACTCAAGGCAAAGCAGAAGACACTTCCGGACACGAAGATCAAGATGACACTCATGAGTGATCACCCATTACATGGGTGATGGCGGGCGGAATGTTGAAAACTCAATTATTCGCGCCGTCAGCCTCAGGGGGCAGCACTCTTCAGTCTGCCCATCCGCTGCTGCCACCAGGTGTTCGTGTAAGCTAACTTCTGGCCTATACGCTTACGGTTACGCTTTCTCGTCACTCTACAGTTTTCTCACTCATCACGTCCTTTTATAAGGAAAAATATCAACACATCAGTGAATTCACTCATCTGGAACAGTTCTACACATCATTCAACACGTCAACACCTCAATATACCTCACAATCAACCATCTGAACACATCACCTGGTTCCCACGCCGGCAACGCGTGCAACAGGCACTCGCTTTCAGCTCAGTGTGGAGACAGTTGAGGTACAGATCGATAATATCTGTATCTCAGGGCTGAAAAAAGCATTAATTGACACTCAAGTGAGGGCCTTACAACCCCTCATACACTCTCAGACACATCATCATCTGCACATCGGACACTCAAGTCACCCAAACAATCATTGTGTGCCTCCACACGTGGTTCATCACTCAGAGGAAATTCATCCATCAACATCAAGTGAAAATTCAGTGAACTAAGCAACCAAAGTGACTTCTTCATTAATAAAATAAATTAATTTTAGTGAAAAGCTGTGTAACAATACAGACTATTTTTTGTTATAAAACCTTTCTTCTTATTTCATCCGACACTCATCATTCCTGATACCAGTGTAGATTAAATTAAAATATCTCATTATTTTTTCAAACATCAAATCAAATAATAATTGATATTTTAATTCTTGGGAATGGAACATCGAACATAACATCATCATCACACAAACTTGAATGTTGTACCTATCATAATAAGCATATGGAAAATATCTCCAATGAACAAAATATGGATCATTTATTCTGAGTCAACTATAGATGTAGCAAAAAACATCTACACTTTAAAGAAGATACGTGTCCATATGATTGTGCGAGACTTGCTGTACAGTAGCAATGGTTTTTTATAGATAAATTTATGAACTCGACATCAAGACGAAATTTTCTGTCTTTCATGAATGCAAACTAAGGGGGTATAGCTCTAATGGAAACTGAATACATTTTTGAACTTGGCTTCCAAACAGTAGTGACCAATGCCTACAATGAAATCGAATATGTTTAGGAAAAGCTGCCGTTTGCGCGGAAACATCACCCTCTCATAATTGGATACAAGCAATGTTTCGAACACTTTTTACAAGGGATCATCAGAAGTTTTTCAATTTAAGAAAGATTGTTTTACATGTAATAATGCTAAAAATGAATTTTTATAAGAAAAATTTTAATAAAAAATTAAATAATAATGAAAAAATTATCTTCTACTTCTTATATCCTACTTTTTAATGTATATATATTACGTAAAAAAAGATTTGCTTGTCAATTTTAGATTAACTTGCACATTTTGAAAATATAAAAAAAGATTCGATGTTATATGACGAAGAACAATTCAATACAAAAAACATATAAGTACTGATTTCAACGGATTTTCCACATCTTTTTTTAAATGATATTATACCGTTTTCATTAAACGATACAGAAGATTTTCAAGAAACTTACTCGGGATGGTCGATGGTTAGCATTGACGACATAGAGATAGATATTAATAGGAATGCGCCCTTAAAAGGAGCGGGAAACATGACCGCAAGTACATATTGTGATCTTCCAGAATTAATAAAAAATAAAAAAGCTGTTTTGAACATAAAGAATACGAATGATCAATACTGCTTTCTCTGGTCAGTTCTTGCTTCATTATATCCTGCGGCTGATGATCGAACAGCTAATCGTGTATCAAACTATACAGAACATTTTGATACTTGAAATAAAACGGGGATCTCATTTTCAACACCATTAAGCGATATTTGTAAATTTGAAAAATTCAATAATAAGGCAATTAATGCTTACGGTTTAGCTGATTATAATAATATTGTACCGGTTTATTTGAGTAAATATTATGATATGAAAGCTTGTTTTCATCTTTTGATTTCTGAGATGGGCGTAGATGCAAATAAAAAATCCGTTTATTATTATTCACCCAATAATTCTCTTTCTCGTTTGTTATTAAGTCATCGATCAAATCACCATGGAAGTGTAGCCCTTTGCGATCGTTGTTCAAATCACTTTCACAAGAAAAAATCCTTCGATAACCATATTCGAGATTGTATTAATTTCAATAAAAGTAAAATTTCATTCCCCGACAAAAAAGAAAAATTAAAAATGAAATTTAATAATTTTATGTATAAAGAAAATGTACCTTTTGTAATTTATGCAGATATAGAGTGCATTATTGAACCTCTTATTAACAAAAGATCTAAACATATACCGTGTGGTATAGCTTTTCATATACACTGTTCTCATGATGATTCACAATCGAGATTTGCTCTTAAACGTGGGAAAGATTGTATAAAATGGTTTATGACGGAGTTACTGGAATTCGCTGAAAAATATAAAGAAATAATCGAAAATCTAAAGTCAATGTGTTTTGAGATGTTATGAACCTAGAAAAAAATTAGAGTTTTCTTGGTAACAAAACCAGAAAAAATCTGACTGGGCGTAAGTGGACTGTATGTTGGATGATTCGACTGATAAACACGGATAAAGGTTGAGTGATGGACTCGATCGAGGCTATTTTCACAAAAAATAATTTTGAATTGACACAAAAGTGAGATTTGTTCTCTTGCTTTTATTGTAACACAACACTTATTCACTAAGTACACTAAAAGATTTGTCGGAAAAGAAGAATGATAACACTTCCTTGAAAAAGAGAAACCTAAAAGATTCGACTGCGTAACTGCTTGTAGATTTGTCTAGAGTATACTGGCGGTTTACCGCGTGGTGAACACGCTTGCCGGCGTCGCCAGGGCCGTGATTAGGGTTGGTAACCATTGTGAATTAAAATTAAGTTCTTGTCAACTCGCAACATTCTCCCCGCCATCAGCAACCAGGTGTTGCTGATTGGTTGAGTTGTCTGGTGATTTAGGCTGCTGGTTAGATGAATTGTCTGTTGAGTTTAGTTGCTGGTCAGGTGATTCGTCTGCTGATTTACAAGGAAGAATAGCTAGCTTGGTGATTGGTCTGGTGAGTTCAGTAGTCGCAGTTCTGAGATCGACTACCCTTCCCTGGATGGATCTTGATGATTCTGGCTAATGGCCATTTGGTTGGTGACAGGTTTTCATCACAAATCAATACTAGAGATCCCTCATGGATCTCATGTGATGGTTTTTTCCACTTGAAGATAGCGAGCTGCTGCTGGAGATAGTCTTTTGACCAGGTTGACCAAAAATATTGAAGTCGCTGCTGTATGAATTGCCACCTATCAAGTCTGTTTACTGGAAGATCTTGAAGAGGTTGCTCCGGAAGAGTAACTAAAGGTTCTCCTGTCAGGAAATGACCAGGAGTCAATGCTGATGTGTCTGTTGAGTCGTCTGAGAGTGGTAGGAATGGTCTGGAGTTTAAGACTGCTTCGATTTGTACTAACAATGTCGTTAGTTCTTCATAAGTTACTAGCATTCCACCCAATGTTCTGTTGAGGTGATGCTTCACTGACTTTACCGCAGCTTCCCACTTTCGACCCATGTGTGGGGCTGCTGGTGGATTGAATCTCCATTCAACTCCATCATTAGCCAATGTTGCTGCTAGGTGATTGAACTGCTGAGTGCCCTGTTGAAAGAGTTGTTTGATTTCTGCTTCCACTTCTTCAAATGTAGTGCCACAATCACTGGGGAGCTGTCTGCATACACCACGTCGTCCCGTGAACCTGCGGAACGCTGCAACAAATGAGTCTGATGAATAATCACCTACCACTTCTACGTGAACTGCTGAGGTGACAAAGCATACGAAAATACAAATCCAGCCCTTGATCTTCTTGGCGCCTCTGCCTTTCCAAGTCATTAATGTGATGGGACCAGCGTAGTCAACACCACAGACGGCAAATGGTCGGGCCGGTTTGACCCTCGATAACGGCAATTGACCCATAAGTTGCTGTGCACGTTTGCCACGTAAACGAGCACATTTCATGCAGTGAAAAATATGTGATCTTACTGGTAGTCTTCCTCCAATGATCCAATAAGAGCTCCGTATGAGGTTCAGAGTTGCCTGCGTTCCACCATGGAGTGTTTTTTGATGAGCATCAGCGATGATTAGTTCTGACAGGTACGCCTTTTGAGGCAATATTGCTGGATGCTTTGATTCGTCTGATAATTCTGCATTTGATAATCTCCCTCCAACACGAAGTATCCCCTGAGTGTCAATGATTGGTGTCAATCGTGCGAAAGGGTGTGAAACGAGAAGTGAGTTTGAGTTGATCTTTTTCAACTCCTGTGAGAAGTATAATTCCTGAGTTGCCTGTATCCAAAAAATTCTTGCTCTCTCTATTTCTTGTAGCGTGAGAGGATTCTGTAGAGTGGACTGTGGTACTCGTTTAATGATTTGACTGACTCTGAAACATATTGCTGTTACTCTAAGGAATTTGATTAGTCTGAAGTACCTGTATATCATCTCCCAATGATATTTTATCTGAGTTTTTCGTACACAATAAGTTTTCCCGGGCTGCTCTTCCTGTTGAGCTGAGGAATCATACACTATAGGTTGATTTGGCCATCTTGATTCATCTGCTGATAGCCACTGTGGACCTGTCCACCACAGGGCATGCTTCTGGAGCTGGGAGATTGTTATTCCTCTAGAAGCACAGTCTGCTGGATTTTGTTTGCCTGGTATGTGTCTCCATACGCTGATTGGAGTCAGATGTTGAATTTCTGACACTCTGTTACTTACAAACTCTTTTCAGCGAGACGGAATTGACTGAATCTAAGTCAAGGTAACTGATGAGTCTGTCCAATAATAAATGCGAGTTGGCTGAATTTCTAGCTTCTCTCTTACATGATGAATTAGCTTAGCAAGCATTAAAGCTGCTGTAAGCTCAAGCCTGGGGATTGATAACTTCTTGGTTGGAGCAACCTTTGTCTTGGAGCATATAATTGTTGTTGTAGGTTCATGACCTGGAAGATTTGACCGCAAATAAACCACTGCTGCCATTGCAGTCTTCGATGCGTCTGAAAAACCGTGTAATTCCACGATGGACTTGTCTGTCAACGTTAACCATCGAGGAATTGAGATGCCTGCTACATGTTCAAGTACGTTTCTGATTTCTCTCCACCTGGTTTCAATGTGAACTGGAACTGGTTCGCCCCATGTAAGTTGGTCAACCCAAAGCTCTTGAAGCAATGATTCTGCTCTGATAATGAACGCTGCAAGGAACCCAAGTGGATCGTACAGTTAGGCTGTCTGTGATAAGATTAGTTGTTTGGTGATTTGGCTGTCATCATTGTTTAATTTTGATGTGAACTTGAACGAGTCTGTTCTTGGTATCCATGACAATCCCAATAGCTTTGTACTGGTGCTTTAAAATTCATGGGTTTTGTCTTGAATTGAGTTGTCTGTGAGAGTTGTCAGGAATTGTAATGAGTTACTGTGCCATTTCGCCAAAGGAAATCCGCCTGACATACAGAGTTGTCTGACTTGTTGTGAGATTGCTGATAATTGTTCTACGGTATCCGCGCCACCAAAAATGTCATCCATATATCTTCCTCTCATTATTGGTTCCACAGCAAGAGGAAACTTATGACCCTCATCTTTGACTAATTGAATCATGGTTCTGATAGCGAGGAATGGAGCTGATCGTGTTCCATAGGTAACCGTGGTGAGTTAATATGGGACGATGTTGAGTTGACTGTCGACCCAAAGAATTCTCTGAAGGTCCCAGTCATCAGGGTGTACCTTGATTTGTCTGTACATCTTGGTGATGTCTGTTGTGAAAACAAATTTGTGTTTTCTGATCCAAAGCAGAACGTCTGCAATGTCCCTCTGCAAGTTGGCAACTACATGTTGAATATCATTTACCGAAATACCACTTGTTGATGGACTGGACCCATTGAAAACGACGCTGAGCTTTGTTGTGACATTATCCTCCTTTAAAACACCGTGATGAGGAAGATAATAGACTGGTGAGTTAGCTGTAGCTGCTGGTGCTCGAGTCATGTGGTTGAGTTGTTCATATTCACTCATGAAGGTGTGGTACAATTCAGAGTATGATTTGTCTCGTGTGAGTCGTCGAAGCATGCTCTTTAGACATTGTTGAGCTTCGATTGATGAGTCACCCAGTAGCTTTGGTAATGATGTTAATGGTATTCTAACAATATACCTTCCGTCATGATCTCTTGAGTGAGTTGCTACATAATAATCTTCACATGTCTACTCATCTGACGAGAGTTGACCGTCTGCAGAGTTTGGGATTTCTTCTTGTACCCAGAATTTTACCAAGAGATCTTCAAGTTCTTCATATGAGTTGTCTGGTGCACAATGGAATGTTAGGTAAGTTACCCTAGTTTCTTCTGCTACTGGACCGGTTATCATCCATCCAAAAATTGAATTCTGAGCAATTAATGGTGACCTTGATGATCTTTTCAAGCCTTGTTTGATGATTTTACCAAAATTATCTGCTCCGATTAATAGGTCAATAGGTCTTGACAGTGAGTAGTCTGGATCAGCTAGATGAAGCCGTTTTAGAGTTGTCCATTTTACTGGCTGAGCTGAGAACGTTGGTAATTTGCCTGTCACTGTGTGCAAGATGTGAGTATCAACAGTTGCTTGCTCTGATGTGTGAATTAATTTGATTGTTACTGTTGTCACTCCTTCAGTAGACATTGCTGGAGAATTTCCTATGCCAAGAATTGATGTTGAGCTTGAACGTCGGGGCAAGTGACATGTCTTCACAATTGAATTTGAGATGAACGTTAGCTCTGATGCCGAATCTGTGAGTAGTCTGACTGGAATTGATGAGTGGTCTGCTACAAATATGGCGTTCGCCGTGGCAAGGAGAACTGCCTTTTCTGCTGCCATAGTTTTAGATGTGTTGGTTACACGTGCTTGAGTTGCTCTGGCTTTTCTGTCACGTTGTTTTGCACGAGAAACTGAGTTGTCTGATTTGTTCAGGGCCTTGTGAGTTGTCTTAGAGTTACTTGGTCCTGCTGCTGGAGTTCTTGGAGATCGAATGTGCTACGAGTTCTCTCCATCCAAGACCCTCAACCCTCCTGAGGCCGAAACCTCATGTGCTAAGGTCATCTCTTCCGTCCAGTCCCCGGGAACACATTCTTTACTCCAGTGAGCACTCTCAGGACCCAGAATTTCTTCACCTGAACTTGTTGATTTGCCTGAAGAATGATGTACTAATGTGGTCGTTGATGAGTTGACTGTGTCTGAAGCAAACAAATCCGGAGAATCTGAAACAGAAAAATTGTTTGTAGACCCTGATGAGTTGTCTGGAATGTCTGCAAGTTAGCTGGAACACCTGGTGATTTGACTGGAACATTTTGATGAAGTCTGCACTGCACCTAGGTGATCATGAGTTGGCTGGCGAGTTGGCACTGCGTATCTTTATTGATCTGTCTGCTGCGATCCGTCTCTCAAATGTTGGAGTTGAAGGGCTGACTTAAGAGTCGTTAGTCTATCATTTTGTCTACTTGTATCGTTCTCGTTTTTGTTTATGTTAAAAATGTATTTCTGTTGTGGGACAGGTGTAATAGACAATTTTATGTTAGTAAGTCGGGTAATTTTATTGCTAGCATTTATTGCTGTTGTTAAGGCTATATTTTATGGAAGAATTTTCACTATTGAACTAGGAAACAGAACAGAATTTATTTCCTGAGACTCAATGATTCCTTCTGTCAGGTTCAAGGGGTTATCGACAGTGACGGCAATTGTCGTTTCACTACGGGGACCTACGTTAATTATATCTTTGCCTTGTGGAGTATTTGAGTAGATACGTATGGTAACCGGTAGCGATGCTAAAGAAATTGAGGATTTGCCATAATTTATATTAGCATTATGTACTTTGAAGAAGTCCTGTCCTAACAGACCGTCGAAAGGGATGTTGTTATGGTCATTTATTAGTTGAGCCTTGAGGTTAATGTTATATTTAAACATCTTGAGTGAGATCTCTGTTTCTCCAAGAGTGGTAAGAGGTGCATTAGCACTTATTCCATTGAGGATAATGGCTTTTGGATCAGTTATTTTCTCGACTTGGAGACTTTTTTCTTTTATCAGTGAAATTGATGCTCCAGTGTCAACAAGTAATTTTAATGTTTTATCATTCGCATTTGAGTACTCCGATTTGAATAAAACGAATGATAGGTCATTGGTATCGAGAAAGTCATGAGCATGAGGAAAAGCAGTAAGGAGCTGGTCTGACTCGACTTCCTGATGAGAGTTTTGATTTGACATATCGGAGTCAGTCGGGGTCTGACTCAATCTACTATTACCGACCGTGTCGGAAAATACCAACTGCGTCAGTAATTTACTGACAGGCCGGTAACTTACCGGTTGTAGATGTAGTTCCTAGTTTTCCCGCTAGATGGCGATGTATCGACCTACTGTTGTCAATCTTTTTCACTGAGTAGCGCTGTTGTTGTGGTAGGTAAAGAATTAAAATTTTTTTAAAATATTATCGACCTGTAACGACTATCGATCACCAGGCGATAATTATTACCAACATTTTTTCACTCAATGGCGTTGTAATTCCGGCGGTTAAATATCCATATTTATTTCACACACAACAATTTACCAATCACTGTTCTACACTTAAGCGTGTACACTTAGATATGTGTCCGATGATCTCTGTTGCTGAACTGACTTGTTGGCAATCTGTTCTGTTCATATATAGCCCCCTTACTCCCGCGACCAATAACTTAAACACATTTTTCTAACAGCGCAATTTCCTTTGTAACTTTTAAAAGTTTTATTCGCAGAGAAGTACGTTAGATTTTAATTCCCAGAAAAATATTATTCATGAATATTATTTCTTTGTTAGCTTTTTCAAAACAAACGGCGTCATGAAAGTAACAAGTTTCTTCATCTTGTCAACTAGTGTGGAATCCTCTGAAAGTGCAGATTGGTTTTCTTGAGATACACCCATTTCCACAATGATTTGTTTTCTGAAATCAGAAATTAATTTTCGGAAATTTATTTAAAAATTTTATTATGAAAGATTAAAATTTTCTTTTTATTATAAAAAAATTGAAACTTACGATTTTAGAACTCTTTAAACTATGCCTCTTCAATAAACACAACGTAAGGTTTGCTTCTTTATTCTTTATACATATATATATATTTTGTTTGATCAGTCATCTTGTTTTGTGGATTCCTCTCAGATTTTGTCTTCTTGCAATTCAATGAATTTGAAATTATTTCATTCTCCACCAGTGTAGAGAAGGGACAACTTATTGCATTCGACAGAGTCCAGGAACACGTTGAATGCAACATCATCATCTTTGAACACTTCAACCAGTCGTTTTGGTAGAAAAACAATGAATTCATCATCCAATGTTGCAATGACTGCGTCACCATGCTTTGCTTTTACTTTTTTCAGTCCTGTCAGTTTATATGACTTTGTTGTTTCCAATTCTGACTTTTTTTTCTTAGGTTTTTGCGTGTTATTGGCGATGCTGTTGATGTAATCCATTTTTACGTTCCTCGACAATGCACTATTGAATAGTTTATATATTTTTACTTAAAGGTGTACACTTAGATTTGAATTCGATGATGTCTGTGACTGAATTAACTTGTCAAAAGTCTTTTTCTGTTTTTATATAAACCTTACTCTAGCGGTCAATTTTCAAAACGCATTCCCTGACAACGCAATTTTCCTTTGTTACTGTCTCGTGATTCCTAGAATAATACGTCATCTCTGTTTGGTTAAACCTCTTTGTCGGCTTTTCGGAGAAATGACGTCACAAAAGTAAAAAATAAAAAATTCTTTTATAAATCCGTATCAGATAAACCTTTCTAAAAAAAAAAAAAATATCAGAAACTTAACAATCGAGAGTATAGATTTCATTCTCTCTCCACTTGTATTGAGTCTTCTTTAGAATAATAATAATAAAACGTCACATCTTTTTCGGAAAAATGACGTCACACCAGTAAAAAATAAAACATTTCTTTGTTTATCTAGATCAAATAAACCTTTCAAGAAAATAATGACGTCAGAAACTTAACGGTCGAGAGTATAGATTTCATTCTCCCGCCACTTGTCTTATATCTTAATATAAATGACCGATCTTGTGCATTTAAAATTAGTCTTGCAGAGAAAAACAAGTGATCACAATGGATCTAATTCTCGATATACAAGGATATCGTTTATCTAACGGTAAAGTTATTGTGAGAGAGTTGGCGTCGTGTAAATGGCTAGGATTGGAAAAAATTTGTGAATATCACTTTTTATTTAAACCGCTATACGATTATGGACAATTAACTGATGATGAAGCGTGGGCAGTGGATGTCAATACAAGATATTTCCATGGACTTTCATGGGAAATTGGTGATACACCATATGAAACATTGGTTAAATACTTGAAAGAGACCTTGAACAACGTGCGCTATATTTTTGTTCGCCATTATGAAGTGCAATATTATCTGGAATCATTCGTGAGAATAGATATACCAATCATAAGATTAGGTAGAGAGGATTTTACAATTTACAATAATTCGATTTTTATCAAATGTCAACATCATGACCAACACTGCGGAGGAATGATGAAGGAAGAAATAGATTTAAAATTTCCACGTCTATACAACCCTCGATATGAATGTGCACTTAGAAATGTGAAAAAACTAAACCAATGGGTTCTTAAGAATATTTCAATTCTTGATGAAGATATCAGACCAATGAGAATTTATCAAATAACCAACAAATTACTCAAGTTGCATCCAACAGATTTAAATTTTTAACAAAGGATTTCATCATCGAAAATGCTACAAATCTTATCGATACTGCATGGGATAAACTGCCTGATGAATGGAAATTAGATGAAGATTTTAAAATGTATCGACGATGTTATGAGCATCATCCACCAAAAGACGACCAAAATGATGGCCCTGTTCCATTTGTTTTTCGTTGTTCTCGGTAACAATGTTATTGGCGGATCCTCGGCAATATAATTTAATAATTGTATTTTTCTTGTATCCGACACTGTGATGTAAGGAACCATCCATTCAATTTTCGTCAATGTAATTTTTTCATCTGTACTAGCTGGGGCTTGAACTATAGCATTTAGATCGGTGTTTGAACGTGTTAAAACAAGTTCATGCTTAGCATTGATAATAATCTGATGATAATCTTCAGCAAATCCCAATAGCATATTCAATGGCAATAAAATGTCAAAATATCCTTTGTTATCCATAAGCTTTTCATCATTGACAATCCAACCTGTGTTATCTAAGTAATTTAATTGATTCGGATGAAGTGATAGATATCCTTTAATGACACTCGTAAGACCGACATTTTTATTACGATCAATCTCAATGCCATTCAATTCATATCGTATTTCTTCGAATAAGTGACATAATGCCATGTTTACAAATTTCGTTATATCTGCTATAGCAGTGTCATTAAGTTTAGTAAATTTCCCAGTAATATGTAGAGAACTCTTGCAAGGCAATAAGCACAAGTCTTGATGTTGGACAGCAATCCGGATTTCATCGTTGTTATTGAGTGAAGCTGATGCATAAGGTTGATGAGCATGTAATTCGTTATGTGATATAGATTCATCAAAAACAACTCCTCTGTTGATAGCTAATGTCTCCTCCCCCGCAGCCATGGCAATAAACACGCAAAACAGCACACTTTTACTTTGACTTTTTTTGTATGCGAAGGCCCAAGCTCTTTAAAAACGAAATATTCTGACGACTTAGTCGTTTGAGGTTTCGTCGTTGACTGGCAATTTTTTGGCATGATAACTCAGTTTTATAGCTTCTTCCAACGATCGTTTTATAAACAATATGTGTCTAATTTTGACAACGTCGTGCCACAAACTGTAAAAATTCAACGCCATGGTAATTTATTACCAAGTAGCGTTCGCGGCGTGCGATGTGGCCCCTTGAATTGCGGTAAAACAAATGCTCTCTTAGCTCTTATTGTACACCCGAATGGATTACGATTTGAAAATATATATTTATATTCGAAATCCATACATCAGCCAAAATACAAATTTTTGGAAAAATTATTTAACCCTGTTGAGCTTGTCTGGTTTTTATTATAAAATTTAGAACGTTAACAATGACTTATTAACAATAGTCGAGCTTATCAGAACAGTTTTGAACAAACTAGAGCTTGAACAGAGCTTAGAACAATTTATACAGAGCAGATTTAACAGAGCGTTGAACGAGCACGTGCATGAGCGTTAATGGCTGCAAACACGTTGTAGCTGGCGTCGGTAGACCTAGCGTGATAGTAGGCCCACTATCATTGGCCAGGTTGGAGAAGAAGAGCGATGATTCGTTGAGCGCTGTAAAAAGAGCTAGGATAGGGCGAGCGGATCAGATGAGCTCCACGGAGCACGAGCTGGGACGAGAGCTGACAGGTTGCGGTTCAGTTTACGCAACAGTATGGATTCGTCGTTATCGACAAAGATAGAGAAATCAGTTGTGGACGTTATAGGATAGGATTTGATTGCTTTATAAATATATAAATTGAACAACAATAAGAGAAAAAGAACATTTGTGACGCGGTCATCAAAGTGGTAGTATGAAGATAAAAAAAATGCAAAAACGAGCTGATATTTTGCATCGAATTGCGAAAGCCAGTGACGCAATACGACAGAAGCATAAAATAATTAACCATGGGCGAGAAATAACTCAACGAGCTATGTACGAAATGTTTAAACCAGTTGTAACTCCTTTACAACAATTAGTGGACAAGACTCCGATAAAAACAGAGGAATTTAATGTGAAAAAAGAAGAGCTAATCAAAAGAGATCCTACAGGAGGAGTGACAAGCTTTCAAACAACACATGATAATAATACTGTTGATTATGATGTGGATAATAGTATAATAACTGATGATGAATCCTTTACCACTGCTCCTCATCAAAGTACACCGATAAAAGAGTTACCTGCAGTATCATATTAAAAAAATTCGATTCAAAACATCAAGTAAAAGAATTGGATACAAAGTTTGGTGTAAGAAAATTAAAGAATAAACTGATGATTGGTAATGCTGAAGCAAGATTTGATGATAAATTTGTTTACATCGATAATAAAAAATATGAAAGTACTCCTGGTCTCTTAGAATTACTTTTCATGGAGTCACCTGATCAAAATGTAATAACAGAAAGTGACGAAATAACTTATGGACAAATTTTAAAAAGCACTAACGCTTATTATAAACATTACCACCCTGACAGAAGTCTCAGAGAGAATAAATATTCAAAGAAATATCAAAATATTATCAGAAAATATCTACCGAAAAGCGGTAAAGGTTTGCCGCAATATATGATAAATCACAATCGACCACTGGACTATGTTTATTGGGATGATCCCAATGAACTTGTCGATCGATTACGTCTACTTGTTTCATCACGTGCTGCTGGTAATTTTAGCCATAACAATGAAATAATGTCAATTATTGAAGAACTACGTGGAGCTGGAATCATATATTAATCAGATGCTTAATGTCATTACTCATTGATCAATTATCTCTTAAAGAGAGAGGATGAGTGTAGACATTTTTGGACGTCAGTTAGACAATGATTCACGGAAAAGTGCCGTCCGTGGTCCACCTGGTGATGGATTTAAATTAACAATCGATAAACAATATGATATGAATAATAGAAGATTGTGCAACCTTGCTGATCCAGTAGATCTAAATGATGCTGTAACATTAAAAGTTGTTAAATCAAGCATCAGTAATACGATAGCATCTATAACACAAGAGATACAAAATCTCCAAGCAAAAATTGAAAATATCAGTGAGCAAGTAAAACAGCAATTGGAATCATCACAAGCACCACAACAAAGTTTGAAGGCTGAATTAAATAAGATAAATGAATTTTATCAATTTAATCAATTATATACGTTCAAAGAGGCAGATAGTAGGCATATCGCCATTATAAAACAGCTGGAGGAGAACGTTCAGAAAAAATTGAAAGGAAGACCTAAAGTCCAATTGCCATGAATAAAGAAAAAAAAACAAATTGCAGAAGAGCTTCATAGACCGATGAGAAGAAATTATCAACGACGACATGTGGATATACGTGGTCTTGATGAGACTTGGCAGGCTGATCTTGTTGATATGTGGCATATAAATCCTACAATAAAGGATATCAATATTTATTAACAGTTATTGATATTTTCTCTAAATATGCCTGGGCTATACCAATAAAGACTAAAAATGGTAAAGATGTCACTGCTGCAATGATGTCAATTTTAAAAGGAAAAAGAATACCCAAGAATTTACATGTGGATAGAGGAAAAGAGTTTTATAATAAAGATTTTGAAGGACTCATGAAAAAAAAACAAAATTAATATGTATTCGACATTCAGCAACTTGAAAGCATCAATTCGCGAGCGATTTAACCAAACTTTGAAAAATAAAATGTGGAAAAATTTTACTTTACATGGAAATTACAAATGGATCATACAATTGGGATGAAACCTGTGAATGTGACTTCAGCTAATGGAAAGCAATTATTTGATACTGTTTACAGAAAGCTTAAAGTCATGAAGATGAAGGAAAAAAATAGATTCAAAGTTGGTGATAAAGTTCGCATTAGCAAATATAAACATGTATTTGAGAAAGGGTACACTCCCAATTGGACCACTGAAATTTTCAGTGTCAGCAAAGTCAAAAATACTCATCCAGTGACTTATAAATTAACAGATTATCAAAACCAACCAATAAAGGGCGGTTTTTATGAAGATGAATAAACTGGAGTTCAATATCCTGATGTTTATTTGGTTGAAAAAGTTTTAAAAAAACGTGGAAATCAAGCATATGTGAAGTGGTTAGGATTTAGCAATGAACACAATAGATGGATAAATTTGAAAGATATATAATTTATTTAAAAAACTTGTAATTGTGACAAAAAATAAACAATTTATAATTATGACAAAAGGAACAATCATCAGAATGAAATATAACTTATAAAATAACACTTGAAACCTTAAGCTATGATAATTGTAATTTATAACTATGACAATTCAGTAATGACAATTGGAACTTATATTTATGATATTTCTAACTTATAATTATTTTAATACAAAAAT
The DNA here is from genome assembly GCA_028641665.1 of Chelonus formosanus. Taxonomy (NCBI): domain Eukaryota; kingdom Metazoa; phylum Arthropoda; class Insecta; order Hymenoptera; family Braconidae; genus Chelonus; species Chelonus formosanus. The sequence continues at coordinate 14,624,064 of CM054002.1, forward strand.
AAATATAAAAAAATTACGAATTCGTATTACATTCTTTGTAACCCTATGGTAAAGTATCACTAGTTCCCTCTAATAATTGTCTTTTATTATCTTCCTAACTTAAGGCTTTTTTCATTCTTAAAATAGTGCATACTTCATGTTTTTTACTTACAATTATGATATGCATCTTTTTTTAAAACAGTATGATGAAACAAATAATTTTTATAATCATCAATCGTAATCGTTTTAATTGTTGCTTTTTTCACACCTTTGGCTTTCTTTTGATCCTCTTCATTTTGAACTTTGAAACTATACATTTTTGCTCTAAGCCCAATAAATTCAGTCATAATTTTTCCTTCATTTTCATCTTTCATCAAGCCTAGAACATTCTTATTGACTAAAGGAATACCATGAACATTATTTTTCGGATAATCAGACGTGTCATATTTCTGAATGTCACGTTTAATATAATCATATATGTTCACGTTAGTAAAATGATAGATTAAGCTATCTGTATCTGTATATAATAATTTCACATTATTTTCAAAAGTCTTCATGATATAATTATAATGGAAATCATAAATAAAAATTTTAGATAAATCAAGTATTGCAAACCCTATATAAATTGGCTTATTGAACAGTATTTCCAGTTGTTTCATTTCTATAATGACTATATTTTCATCAAATAAAATGCTGCTATGAAAGTTGGGTTGTGATATTAGAGTTTGTGCTCCCCATCTTCCCTTCCATTTTGTGATTAATTTTATATCTTTGTAATTACGGACATTTTCCATTGTCTTTTCATAAACAGCGTTATTCATCAGTTTGTAAAAGTTTTTTTCAAATTCATTTTTAGATTGCTTTCTCATATTTGTATTTAAATCTATGTATTTTTTGAACCAAGCTAATTGCTTGAATTGTAAAACTCGATGAATTTTTTACATTTTTAAACCAAGTTCAATACACTGCTGTAGGTTTCTATAATGTATAACATACTCATTTTTAGGTAATAATGTTGTCATTAACTTTGTACTTTTTCCATCAGGTGGTTTCCAATGCTCTGGGCATAGCGGTAAATCTTTATGATGCTCATGCAATGATTGTGGATAATCTAAATCTACCTCAAAAATATAACCGATTGGTGAATCTTTGGGAATATTCAAAATCAAATGATTTATATCATTCAAATCAAATTTTTCAGTAACCCATCTAAAAGAACCAGTGGGCAGGTATTCACTCATTGCTGCACCATAAAGATTGTTTACATCGAAATACATTAAGTAAGATTCATCTTTGTTTGGATCAAAATCATCTCTCATAAATTGATTATTAGCTTTGCCATATCTATTGCAACACTGTGACACACCTCCTCTTATTCCTTTCTCTATGAAATTGAGCATTTCAACATCTTGCAAAGTATCAAGTTCTATTTCGGTATATTTCAGCATAGCATCGAAAGCTAGGCCAGGTGCAGTTAAGTAATGTAAAGGATCTAAATTGTATGCATCTAAACAATTTCTACGAAAATCTTCAAAGATGTCTGCGAAGAGCAAAACATTAGTTTTCAAATATAAATCTGAATAATCACCTAAAGTTTTAAGCTGAAACTTATTCCACACAGCGAGTGCATGGTTCGAGAATGCATTCAAGATCAGCATAAACAACAAATGGAACTTGTTCATTATTTTGATAATTTTTAAATTTAATTTCTTCATCACTTGGAGGGAAAGTGATTGCTGTTTTATTCATTTTAATGCAATCTTTTTGGTGATTAATAAATGACTGTTCAATTTCAAAATGACACAAATACCTATCACATAGAAATTTTTTTGTTTTACCGTTAGAAATTTGAGAACTAACCAATCTAGAGAGATCTTTAATCAAACAAAAATGATAGATAGGTTTTACATTATTATCTTCATCAATCTCAACATCACTCTCGACCATTAACACATGTACACATTTTTTATGTGCTAATTTACTTAAATATAATGGAGCTCTTTTATCTTTGATATTCAACCCATAAACATTAATAGATAGACTATTGTCTAATTAAAATTTAGGAATACCATGGAAAGTTGTTGGACAATTAATACCTTGATACTTGAGAACTGTCCCAACATCTGGATATGACGATGTTCTGATGGGATTATTTTCAGTTGGAAATAAAGCTGCAGTTACTGACCAAAGAAAGCAACACTGGTCATCATTCTGAATATTTAACACTGCTTTTTTATCTTGAATAAACTTTGGTAGAGCAATCCAAGTTGTTCCTCCTCCTGTTGATAATGGTTCATATCGATTGATGTTCACTTGAAGATGGATGATTTCTACCATGGACCACCCTGAATCGCGTTCTTCAAAGTCTTCAACTTTAGAAGACAAAACATCAAAGCATTTTCCTTTTATAATTTTTTCTATTTCACTTGATAGCATAAAAAGTTCATTTGGTGTTGTAAAATACTTTATATCTCCAATAAATTTACCATCCTTCACATTTTTAAATTTACAAGCCAAGGAGAAATTCACTTTCACACTGCTATTATTATCAATAATATTTTTTTTTTTTTTACATATAATTGACTTAGCATCGATCAAAAATTCATTCAAATTTGAATGCTTCAAATTAATGATTGATCCTGTAGAAATACGGAGTTCAAATATACTTTCTTCATCTCTCCAGACAATCGATGGTTTTGGTCTTTCAACATCACGTTGGAGATCACCCCCTCGCACAAAATTTTGTTGAGAAATAAATTTTTCACACAGTGATTTTAGGACAAAAATTGTTGATTGAATTTTCATCTTCTCACCAACTGATAAATTATTGTTTAATTGTTGATTCAATGTGTTAACATTTTTTTCTCCAATCTCCAACCATTTATTAACAGCTTCATCCTTGTTTGGTCCACTTGATGATGAAAGAAGCACATAAGCCTCTTCCATCATTTTAATTAACTCTCTATAATCACACATTTTTTGTCTTTTACTTCTCAGTATTCACTTGTTAATTTTTAATTATTTTTATTCACCAGCTATTTTTTTTTTTTAAAGAAACAACACTTTCTGGAAAATATCTTCTGTATCCACTTGCTATTGTTTTTAATTTCAACTAAATTCCCATGTTTACTCGGCAACTTTTGAATCAAAAATAGTAGAAAAGCTCTTATACATTTATTTAATATACAAGCCAATACTACCCTCAAACATCATTAGATTTTATCGTCATTACATTCCAATGATATCACTTCATGAAAACTATACAGTCAGTTTGAAAAACGTCATTATACATATGCTGAATAACAACTACCCTTCAACACTATCTGATTACATGACTTTTTTCTTTGTGACGTCATTTTTACGAAAATATAAGTTGGTTCAATAAAAGATATTGATAAATACTCTCAGAATCATAGACGTGGCTTGAAGAGTCATAAAGAAAGATATTCTCAGTCGTGTATAGTCTTGAATAATTGAAGATGGAAAAAAAAATTCTTTACATAATTGATATGGAAGGATTCATGTTTAACAAAAAATTTGTTTGCAAAGAAATGGGATTAATTAACACTATGACAAGTGAAGTGAATTTAAGATTTTATAAAATTAGTAAATTTAATGAACTATCGTATGAAGATAAAAAAACTGCATCATTCTGCTTGCATTATGTCCATGGAATGCTATATCGAGATAAACAAGATGATGAAGATCCATCGAACCTAGATACATTATTATTATGGAGAATTGCTAATGAAGCAAAAGATAAAAAAATGGTTATAGCATACAAGGGTGGAAATTTTGAGAAAACAAGGCTAAATCATTTAAACATCATTAACTACATCAATCTGAAGTCAATAGGATGCCCAAAATTTGAAGTCATCATGAGATACATGGAACAAAAAGATAGAACAGCTTACAATCAATTAGAAACTCTATCGTGTGGAAGACATTTCAAGCTAAGAAACACACAAAAAGCAACACATTGTCCAAGAAAAGAAGTCTTTTGTTTCATTTATTTCTTGGAAAATATGTTTTAAGTTCATTATTATTTATAGAATATTAATTTTGTCATTCTAAATTACTCTTTTATGTTATAACTCAATGACGATGTTCAAATTTTCAATAATTATTAATGTCAGTTTTGTGAAAGTAACTTAGAATAAAAAAGAACACAATTACAATAATGAAACTATTATGTATTTTTATAATAATAAACGATATTTATCACTCTCATCTTCATCAACATCAGAATAGTGAAGTTCCTCTCCAATGCTGACAATTTCTGAATCGCTGTCGTTATTATTATCGTCATCATCATCATCATCATCATCGGTTTTATCTCCAATACTTCCTACTCCACTGTCGTAATCACTTTCTTCTTCTTCTTCTTCCTCATTATTAAAAAATAAGAAGATTTCATCACCATGAAGTTTCTCAGCAGATACTGGTATAAACACATATGTTTGTTCCACATCATCGTACACTAAGCGGCAGATTGTGTCATTCATACACAACAAACGTTCCTGCCGTCTTAATTGGGAATCATAATGTTTTATGGCGTAGTTGATCCTTTCTTCAATCTGATTTACGTGTTGCCATTGAAATGGAATGACAACAACGTAAAAAAACGACCATGGCTGGATGTATGTGCTGCAATAATGAAGATTTCACGTCATACATTTATAAAGATATATTACATATACACATATTTTTTTTATTATTTAAACTGTACCTTTCAATGCTGTCGACTTGAACCTCACGATTTATAATTTTCATGGAATCAATATCTTCAATAATGACATCTCCATACTGAATTTCCAGCACCCTCACAAATGTCCATGTTTTATCATTTGGATTTATGAGTAGCGTTGTCAAAATTCCTTGGTATGGAAAAAAGAAATTTTGAATACTACCCGTCAACTGCACCCATACTTTTATTGCTAAAGATATTTGATTAGTGAGATTATTATCGCCTACATAATGTGCCCACTCCTGACTCAATGTCCTGTTTACATCTCTCTTAAATTTATTATCCGATGCAAGATAACGAGCTGGTGCTATATGTAGAAAATATACTCCTACATCAAAATTATTTTTTTGGTGTTAAATAATCAACAGAACACTTTAGAACACTGTAGAATATTGTTGTGGAAGTTGCGTCTTTGTTTAACCAAAGTACTCTATACGACGCTCTATCTTTATTCATTTTTTGGACCTGTTAGGGCACAAGCATCAAAACAAAGCGCACGTGTATTGGCGTAACACAGCGCTAGTGTCGCATCTCTGTTTTACTACCATGGACTATAATATATTCCATCTTTGTTTTTTAGTTGTGCCGGTTGAAGTATAAACGCACGTGGTTGAGCTGCGCGTTCAACCATTTTTTTCCATGGATGATTTGAAAAAAAATCTGCTTATAGATGAATATATACTTATACGTATCAGGAATACTTAAATGAAACATTTAAAAGTAAATAATTATATGATTTTGAACTTTAATCATTATTTCATTCAAAACAGACACATTAAATAATAATTTTATATTATTTTTAATTTGTTTAATTTCTTTTATAATCAAAATCATCTTAAATATAATTATTATTTAATAATAAGTCTTATTCGATTAGGTTTTGGTTAATATTATTACATAACAATTGAATTATTATTGAATAATTAACATAATACTTTCATGAGAAGGATAAAAGGCTGATTTTTAAAAGTAGCATTCACAATAGATCGACATTTGAACTCTAGTTACCAAAGGCAGATATATTGATTAAAATGAGCCGCTAGATGGCAGAAATGTACATCAATAGATCGATATTTTTTTATTTCTTAGTCGCTAGAGGGCAGGTATGTATATCGACAAATAATATATTTCTGTTCTTCAGTCGCTAGAGGGCAGATTGATCAATTCAAAATCATGCAAATGTTTTCCCCTATTAAATGGCTCATTGACAACTTAAATTTACCAAGGCCAGAGAAGAGAAATATTATAGAAGAACCATCGCATGAAGTTTTGTTGGACGGGTTTCTCGGGATACATGTGACGTCACAGCCTTAGTTCTATATCCCTACGACCAGGGGGCACTGCTTGTCGATACATTAAGACACACCTCTTTTCGCATTGTGGGGGTAATTACTTGCATTCCGGGGGTATAATAACAAAGAGCTAGAATTAGGAGTAGAACAAAAATTTAAATTAATAATATTCGAGGTTCATAATAAACTATTCAGCTTTTTTGAAATAAAATAAAAAGAATTGAAATATTTTTTGAGAAATTTACTGTTATCCATTGTTTTCTGTTCTCGATTGATCCATTTTAAATTTTGAAAAATAAATGTCCTTACAAATAATGATACGATAAAGTCGCGATGTGGCTGACATTGATCATTCCAAAAGTCATGGTATTTCTGCTCGATTTTCCTGATTATTTCTCGTTCTATCATTGCTTTTAAATTCGTTTGATTCATAATTGTGGGAAATAAATTATCAAAAATTCTATACGCATCTCTTATAATATTATAAAATTCATCCGATGGATTGTACAGATAACCGGAATATTGCCCGTCAAGGGTGTCATATGCTTTCCAAGATGTTAAAAGTTCATTCTCATTATCTAGCTTTTCACCTGTCTTTGCGGTCCGCTCTAAACAAAAACTGCATTCAGTATTTTTAAATAATCGGCTTAATAAATATCCTGCAACATAATTTATCGCGCAAAATTCTAAATTTATGCTACCAATTCTTATTTCATCTTCTTCTACTTCATTGTCTTCATTACTGTGTTGGCACGCTTCAATAATCATTTCATCCATTATCTCTTCATCAGAATCCTCGCCTGCATCATATTCATCGTCGATTTTTTCAGGATCTTCAAGCCCATTCTTCATCGCGTTTGGTAATGATTTTGAGTTTACATTTAAATTTTCATCTCCATCGTCGATGCAGTTCGAACCTTTTGGAGGAGACATTAAGCCTGTGACAATACTATATTGTAAATTGTGCCTGAATTGCATAGAAGACGGATTTACATTATTCCCTGAACGTCGTCGCAATGTTCCGAATAAATTCTCTAAGCTGTCTTGGTTCAAACGCGAGGTTAATAGGTATAACTGCCCTTCATCAAATAAATCTTTCGCGAGCATTAAAATGGAATTTAGAGATAATTTTAAGCCTGGTAAACACGGCGGTGGCACGCGAGTACTATCTGCGTATTCCCACAAATTTATCCACTGTTTTGAATTTTCTAAAACACGACTTACTGCATCAAATTTGGCTGAAATACCGCGACGTAGTGGATTCTTATCTCGGGCTGTTTTCGCGTTAAGACAGTCGAATAAATCATTCATCTGTTGTATAAAATCAGCCGTTGCCATACAAGTCGGATGACGTAACGCTGATGACTGATACCCCGTTCTCAATGCTGCAGCTACTGTTGCACTAAATACTTGGGTTGCCAACTTTACGCACATTTTATCCCAATTGTTAGGTTTAATGTGACGTTCGCTCAATTTAGGTGCCGCGCGACACTTATTCCCTTGTTCGGTCTTAAACAATTCAATGATTGCATCCCACGATATCCTGTTGCCGTTAATTAATAAATCATGATTAATCAATTGGTTTCGAATTGATTTAAATAAATGAGGTATATCCCAATTAAAGTAAATTTTTCTATCATTCATTATCATGTATGGGTTTTCTTCACTTATGTTTAAAAATTTAATTGCCCTCTGATTATTTGTACCTTGGTCACAAACCATACAGCGAATCTTAATCCCGGCTTCAAAACATTTGTTCACGCAACTTTGTATAAGTATTGCTAAATCTTCCCCTTTAACATCTGTGTGTGAGTGAAAGTAAGCTACGGGTAACTTCCAAGAATATCGCAATCCACGAATCATAAATACTAACGATTTTTTTGCATATTTCATTGATCTACCTAACTCGCCCAAATCCTCGAACCCTTCTACAATGTCACGCTTTGAATTATACTCTAGATGTTTTTCAATTGTCATCTCGTCCCACATTAAGACAGCATCACATTCTGATGGCGACATAGAGTCTACTTTAGCTCGTAAACGCATAAATATTTCTGTGTTTAGTCCAGTAAAAATATCCAAACTATTAACCCATCTACGAATCGTTGTAATGGCAGGCAATAAAATTTTCATTTTCTCGCGTAAAAACCCATATGCCTTTGGCGAAATATAATATAATGAAACTGCAAATTGCTGCTCTCTCTCACTCCATTCCGCATTTTTCTGAATCGAACGTTTTAACTGCATCCCGAGGATGATTAATTGCTCCGAATCTAAATATTTCTGCGCGTCTTTAATTATATCATCGGGTGACGGGTTACGTTTACGGTTTGACCGTTTCATATTTTTTATTGTACGCTGAGCTTTAGAATATTTCGATTTAAGAATCTTGATTTGTTTTGAACTGTCGTTTTCTTCTTTGAAATAGTAATTTCTGAAGATTTTCATGACAGCACGATGAGGAGCTAACGCTTGATTGCAATTGCGATTTTAGATTTGTTTCCCTACCTGGACTATCTAGTATAGTGCTAGCGCTTAATACTAATTCCGATTCTAGATTTGATTCGTTATCTTGACTGTATTGAGTGGAGCTTGATTCTAATTCTGCTAATACCTCTAAGTTTCGAACACTCGCGCTTTGTACAGTTTCGTTATCTGTTATCGATACTTCTTCTAAATTTATGGGTGAACATGGGCGATTCATTGTTACATCATTATCATGATTATTATCAAAATTTGTATCATGCGGTAGTGCATTACGTACTAATTTCCGTCGACAACCCTTTGCATTACCTCCTATGAACATCTTTTCATCAAAGTAGTCCGAGCACAAACGTTTTTCCTTCAGCTGTTTGGGTAAAAGCTCGCTGAAATCGTCGTTGCCACTTCGGATGATCCATTCAATGGCACTGAAATATTATTTATTATTCTTTTTAACTTTATCTTAATTCAAACCGACAGTTAAAGCTTTTGAAATCAAAACGCTGTAAGATTTTTATCTTTTAAAATGATAATAAAAAGCAATGTTTATTAAAATCCAATTCAAGTGAAATGATACTTTATAAAATGAAAAGAACACTTACTTACGCTCCGGAAATCGGTGGAAAGTGACATTTCGTTCGTGGCAATTAAAATAATTATTTTTGCAATTTCGGTATGCACACAAATTGCGAGACATCGCAGTTGATAATTAATCACTACCACTATCAATGCTTCACGGCTTTGTTCAACTTTACCGCTAATTGCACTATAACTGAAGATTACTCCAATAGGTAGAAAGTAATACAATAATACTTGAAAGCAAGCGAACAATGTTTCTCTTAGAAAGAGAATTTGGGAAATGAGACATTTAAAAAATTTCGGCGCCACGAACATAACTTGCACGCATGCGTACATTTGCTCAATGTCATTTAAGATCAGAGAAGAGAGATAATTTATTATTTCACCTCTCTGTTTGATGTGAAGAAAAATTCATAAAGAAAATTGTATATGCTTGAAGATGATGGGTGTTTAGTCATACTTGCTATCACTAGAAATAGTGAATTTCCACTGATTCATTTTTAGAGAATGAAATCAGCAATGCGCGAATCGGAATACTGTCATTGAGAATTCAATCAGCGTTAATAAGCGGAGTCCTAAAAATCGTTTAATCATCTACAAGTGATATTATATTGAAAATACCGATTCGCTCTTTCGTTTTTATTTATCTTTGTTGAAATAAATGTATTCAACTTTTTAATACATCAAAATAATAAATTTGTAACAAAATAATAATTATTATCAACAGTCTTCGATTTTCAATTTACTCAATTGGAAAGGAAAATAAGACTGTCTGAACACGAACAGAGTACATAAAAATCCGTAACAAAGAGCTGTTCTTGTTTCCCAACATAGATTTTTTTATGCTCTTTCAGATAATAGTTTTATTACCTTTACTTAAGTATTGTTTACGCTAAGGTTCTAAACCAAGGTGGAAGAAACTCGGCTGTTAAGGCGCCAAGTACTTTCCGAGGTTTCTCTAAGTGTAAATGAAAAAAACTGCAAGTATCTATTAATAACTTGGGATTTTTTTTACAAAAAATGATGTTTCGTAAAGAGAATTGATTGTTAACATTTATCTAGTTTTAATATCTCCCTATAATTAACCATGATAGATACGAGGAAAATATTTTAGATACAAAGTAGACGATTCATAATTCTAAATGAAAAAAAAATCTCCTATTCAGAGAAAATTACTAATTTTTTATAAATTTTTTAAGTTCTAGATAATTATTAAAAAAAATGTTGATATTTTCTGATTAAAATGTTTCCTTATATTACCAATCTTATATAATTCCATTTTTATGCATAAAAAAAAAATCATTCAGTTGGATCGAACCTTCAAACTCTTTATTAGCTATTGTGCTACTCGCCATTGAGTTATACGCACATAAAAAATACATTTCGTTAATATAAATGTTTTATTTAAATCGCGCTAAGGTGAGGGCTTGTCTATTGGTAGAAAGAGAAAAATGTAGAGTCTAAATTTTTAAATTTCATTCAATTAACTTAAAACGAATTCTGAAGATTTCAAATAATAGGCAATTAACAAATGTAAAAAAAAAAAAAATGCAACTAGTGAGTTTTGAACCCACTACTAAAAGATTGGTAGGTAGTTAGTTAACCCCTGAGCTACCAAGTCTTTCTTTCCCTTTGATAGAAAGGTTCTATTTAAATTCTAAACCGAGGTGGGCTTGCCGTGCGAAAGAAAGAGACAGCATTTCTGTTTGCATCTGTCTCTCTTTCTCTTATTACGGTAGATGTACTTTAAGAAGTTCTCGTGGTAACAGGATTATATACCCTCATATAATGGGATCAATATTTTTTTTATTAAAATCCTAAAAAAGGTCTTTCAGGTACCGGATAACAGTTACTCTGAGGAGTACCACTTGCCCATGCTTGATATAGACCCTACTTTTCCTATTTGCCCCGCCTTCATCATCCCCGTACATTGCATCGAGAAGTTATTCTGACGATTCTCGATTGTCCTGCCATCACTCGGGCATTACTGTAAGTAAAATTTTCCGTCCAAATACTTCCATTTGCATGGTTCTTCTATAATATTTCTCTTCTCTGCCAAGGCTTAGGGTATACATAACTATAATGTTTGAAGTAAAAGTAAATCCATTTTGTTTTTCATATCTTCAACTTCTTTTTCAAAGTATATAAGAAACTTTTCTGGTAACATATGAATCTCATCCAATGATAAGCAACGAAAATCCATTCTAGCATAGAGCTTTTTCAGCACTGGTCGCATTTTGTTGATTGAGTTGGAATCAAACTACATCTTCATCTTCAGTACATTTTTTAATGCACAATTTAAAGCTAAACTTGGTCCATGATGCGAAGCATGCTTCCATCTTGGTAAATCGGGAATAATATGCAATGGTGGGCAATTCAAATCATCCAAGTTAATCACAGTTTGTCGGTTACTCACAAACTGATGCGTCCACACTTTCTTTTCAAGACCTTTCACATAAATGAAATTAGCTTTGCCTATTACATCAACAATTATACCAGGCATATCTTTATATATCATTTCACCAGAATCCCATTGAAGTCCATGGTAATTGCGAGTATACCAACGATTTATTACTTGAAATTTTTGCGGTAATAATTTCCAATCAAATGGTTGTTTGAAGAATAAACACAACTGATTTTGTACTGCTCCGTCAATAAAGAAAAAAATCACTGCAAATTCTTTCACAACAAATTGATTTGGAGGAGCTTTGAATCCCTGAATATCAACAAAGATACCCATTGTGTAGGTTTGATGTTACCAATTCAAAGGTCTCAAACTAATTGATGGAACTTTACAAACGTACTTTATCTAAATTTATGACACCACATCTTTTCTACGAAACCGGCGATCTGTTGATATTATAATAAACAAAAAAGAAAACCTTGTTACTTCTATGACGTCGTTTGTTTTGAAAAAGCTAACAAAGAAATAATATTTATGAATAATATTTTTCTGGGAATTAAAATCTAACGTACTTCCCTGCGAATAAAACTTTCAAAAGTTACAAAGAAAATTGCGCTGTTAGAAAAATGTGTTTGAGTTATTGGTCGCTAGAGTAAGGGGGCTATATATGAACAGAACAGATTGCCAACAAGTCAGTTCAGCAACAGAGATCATCGGACACATATCTAAGTTTACACGCTTAAGTGTAGAACAGTGATTGGTAAATTGTTGTGTGTGAAATAAATATGGATATTAAACCGCCGGAATTACAACGCCATTGAGTGAAAAAATGTTGGTAATAATTATCGCCTGGTGATCGATAGTCGTTACAGGTCGATAATATTCAAAAAATTTAAATTCTTCACCCACCACAACAACAGCGCTACTCAGTGAAAAAGATTGACAACAGTTACCAACATTGAATTGGTAACAATTGCCAGTAAAAAAATTCAAATTCTTTCTCCCGCCACAACAGCAGCGCTGCCCAATAATTACCGACTGCAGGTTAATACAGCGCCATCTAGCGGAAAACTGGGAACTACATCTACAACCGGTAAGTTACCGGCACTGTCAATAAATTACCGATGCCGTTGGTATTTTCCGATAGGTCGGTAATAGTAGATTGAGCCAGAACACACACACACTTAACTACTCATCTTCATCAAATTCATTGACATGAAAATCTGTTGACACCTTGCCTGCACTATGGATTGTTAGCGAATTATATTTTTGTCTTGAAACAACCGCTTTCAAAACTCGTAGAGATGGTGGGTGTGGTAATTGTTGGTTTTTCTGCCAATTATACATGCTAGCTTCTATTCTTTGATATGGCAATTGTGCAGCCACATCAGGATACCTAATATTGGAAAAATAGAAAAAAAAGATCAATTAAATAAATAAATCGAAAAAGGAACGTACAGTTCGCTTTTGTTAATTATAAAATCATTCTATTACATATGACGATGTAACAAAAAAAAATATAAACATAGAATCTAAACATTAGTTTACGTTTCCAAACAAAATAGAGTAAAAAAGATTGAAATTTTTAGTATTAACTAACGTTGTATTATCGTGTGCTGTATAAAATATCATAATCCTTGAATAGAGAGAATGAAAAGATCGAAGATCAATGCAATGTTAAAAATGTAAACAAAGTCCGAATAACAGGTTGCGCTTCGGAAACAAATTCAAATGGCTAATACTGGACTAATATTAAAAAATTAAATGATACTCACAGTTTTTTAATATTATTATAAATACTTCTTCTACTCATCAATTGCACACGGCAAGCAGCTTTCAGTTGTTTCTTGAAATGACTTTCGGCATGGAGATAAAAATTTGCGGCGTGATTGTGGATGTCAGTAAGATGAAATGAACCACTCATTATTTCACCTTTGCCTTTGCAAGATTCAGAATTTGCAAATTTACACTTTACACATCTGTAACATCAATAAAAAAAATTACCATAGTTATTTACTATGAAGAAGTTCTTAGCAAAATTACAATTTTCTTTGTAAAGATTGAATATAATAATTAAATTGAATAGTAAACTTACATTTTTAAAGGTGTTTTTTTAGATATTACGTACGGGTAGCCATTAAATACCCGATCGGTTAGTTTTGCTTTGTGAGAAGGCATTTTGGCATTTAAGAAACAAAACTAATAATAATTTATTTCACAAAGACACCTAATGAAATTCGACGACAAAAGTGTGTCATGGTTCGAGGTCGATAACAGTCAAACCGAAACTGAAGCAGTCTCATCTACGATGCAACCTGTAAATCTACCGGGACGTATACATAAGTCCAGAAGTCTATAGTCCCGAATAGGGCAAAGCCACGAAAATTTATTGTCCCGAATAGGTTATTACTTCGAAAGGTTGAAATCCCTAACCAGTATTGCCATGAACAATGCAGTATATCGAATTAATCAGAACTCAGGTACACTTAAACATCGAATACTGTTTTATAGCGAACTACATATTGCTACGAACTATACATTGCTACGAATGTCCAATCTCCCGAAAAACAATTTTCACGCGGTTTTGATTATTACAACTATCGGTAATGTAGTTTTTGAAAAGCAAGTTGGTATTATCATATGAATATAAAGCCAAGTACAGGCAAAACAAAAATTTTTTTTTTCAATTTGAAATCAATGATATTTTAAAAACCATTATTCTCCAGAACAAATATTAATTATTTCTGAAAAATAAAAAAAAACGACTGAAGACTTGGTTTTTACAGAGTAAATAATTATACTAGAATACATTAAATTATTGCGTTTAGTGATGGTAGTTAATAAATGTTTTGTAGAAGTAAATAAATAAATAAATAAATATGTGATTGAGGAACGAAAGTCATAATACATGTTTTTCAATTATATTCTACTTTTTTGTTTAAAAAACAACACTATAAAAGAGAAGTAGAATATAATGAGAATAATTGCCAACGGCCTTGATCGATTCGATACTGGCTCAGTTGATTAAAAATTAATTATTATCTAAATTATAGAACTTTTTTTGTTTTTTTTTTTTTTATCTTATAAGATAAAATACTCTTTACTCATTAATAATTGCTTATTATTTGCTATACTTTTACTAGTTGTTGGAGATGATATTGGTATTAAAGAGATGAAATCACATCCGTTGGATCGTAACAATATGGATATTTTTGTGCGTACGTATCCTTTTTTTATTTATTAATAAAAGCATTATTGAATTTATTAAAAATAATCAATTTGATCAACATTTATATTATGATCAAACTCCATTTTCAGTTGATCATTTACAATTATCCAAGTGCACTTCATGTCAAGAGAATGTTTGTAACTACATTGCAATGTCATGTTGGCACTGATTTTTTCGCGGAATGTGTGCACATAAATTAACAAACATTGGTATTAATAATAGTGCAGATGTACGCTGCCCAATCTGTTTTGAGAAAGTTATTGCAATTACCAGAAAAAACGTAAGTGCATCAAATGGTCGTACAAAAAGTAAATAATCAATTTTAACAACTTCTATATATATGATTATTTTTACAGATAACTTAATTTTGATACTTTTAATGGTACTCCAATTCTATATCATATACATACTATGATCTATTCCGCACTATTATATGATAACATTTTGATATTGATTTCAACATTATTATTTATCTTTTAGTATATTTAAAAATTATAGCAAATAATAAGCAATTATTAATGAGTAAAGAGTATTTTATCTTATAAGATAAAAAAAAAAAAACAAAAAAAGTTCTATAATTTAGATAATAATTGATTTTTAATCAACTGAGCCAGTATCGAATCGATCAAGGCCGTTGGCAATTATTCTCATTATATTCTACTTCTCTTTTATAGTGTTGTTTTTTAAACAAAAAAGTAGAATATAATTGAAAAACATGTATTATGACTTTCGTTCCTCAATCACATATTTATTTATTTATTTATTTACTTCTACAAAACATTTATTAACTACCATCACTAAACGCAATAATTTAATGTATTCTAGTATAATTATTTACTCTGTAAAAACCAAGTCTTCAGTCGTTTTTTTTTATTTTTCAGAAATAATTAATATTTGTTCTGGAGAATAATGGTTTTTAAAATATCATTGATTTCAAATTGAAAAAAAAAATTTTTGTTTTGCCTGTACTTGGCTTTATATTCATATGATAATACCAACTTGCTTTTCAAAAACTACATTACCGATAGTTGTAATAATCAAAACCGCGTGAAAATTGTTTTTCGGGAGATTGGACATTCGTAGCAATGTATAGTTCGTAGCAATATGTAGTTCGCTATAAAACAGTATTCGATGTTTAAGTGTACCTGAGTTCTGATTAATTCGATATACTGCATTGTTCATCGCAATACTGGTTAGGGATTTCAACCTTTCGAAGTAATAACCTATTCGGGACAATAAATTTTCGTGGCTTTGCCCTATTCGGGACTATAGACTTCTGGACTTATGTATACGTCCCGATCTACCGTGCAAACCGTAGCTCCCTCTTTTGTCATCTCATTCAAATAATATGTTCCCGCTATTAAGAATGTGTTAATTGCGGTTATATGAGAGATAGTAATTTGAATCATATGAGTGAAGTTTGACTTTAATTATTTAATACATTAATAATAAATAAGTGAAGTAGTTCTATATTAATTTAATCATGTTGAGTAAAATTTCGTATAAACATGGGCCAGGAGTGTCTGCTCGTAGTAAATTAGATGAAAAAATTTTCGACGGGTACTCTTACAACTATTCGAAAAAAGTGAAATTAACAACGTAAATAATTATCTGATTTTTATTATCAATTTGATTAAATGTCAGTAGAGTGGATGTTATACTCATTTATTTATTTACTACAGGTATCTAACGTGCGCAAACAAATACTTGAACAACTGTAAAGGAACAGGCAAAATAGTGAATGATCAATTTACATTACTCCATAAACATAATCATGCTTCCACTGAAAAAAGAATAACAATACATGACTTCGAAAGAGTTTTATATAATGCAATTACAACACAAAGATTGAAATCATTAAAAAGTACATATGATGAGATTAGTTTATTGTGAGTAAATTTACATTCAATTCCAATTAATTTCGTTTTTAGCATTAGTCATGATAACATTCATTTCGTAAAAATTATTTTAACTAGTTCAAGTTGAACATAATTTTATTAATTATCATAGTAATGACATTACAATGAATGTTATCGCATACAAGTAGCTAAAAATTTCTGAACCCATTGAGAGTAGTACATTGTACACAGATTCGGTGAAGCAGCTGTTATCAAAACTTGGGCTGTGATGGAACCACGAATGAGGCGATGGCGTGCGAACGTTCAACCACCTACTCCACACACTCTTCAAGAATATCAGACGATTTTAGAAAATCCTCAATGGTCATTTCTCTCAAGAATCATGAGCAAAATATTGTGATGCGTGTATTCACTATAACTAGTCAAGATGGCTCGCATGTAACTATACATGGAAATCCTGAATTATTACAGCGGATTGAAGCATCATATTTATTGATGGATGCAACATTCAAAATTATACCAAGGCAACCGAAAGCTCATCAATTGTTCTCGGTTTTAGCATTGGTTCATAATACGGTAAGTCATTTCGCTTACTTTACATCATTACAATTTAATATAACTCTAATTATTTTATTCATGGCTGTAAATGATTGTACAGGCTACACCAATTGCATGCAGCTTAATGAAGCGCAAAACTACTTCAGCTTATGTAGCAGTACTTACTCCTACATCCAATATTGCACCTCGTTTGAAGCCTACAGTTATAATATCAGACTTTGAAGCTGCTTTATCATTAGCGATTAATTTGACATTCCCAGAAGCTCTACATACAAAATGTTTCTTCCATTACTGCCACGTATGTATACATACATTGACATATAAGCATAGAAAATGTATAGATTACATAACAAATACACTCATTTTTATTTTTTGATCGATCTCTTGGATTCAACAGGCATTAATGAAGAGACTTAAAAAATTAAAGCTGTTACCTATCATGAAACAATGGGATTTGGGTCAAATTATTGTGAAGAAATTCTTAGCGTTAGCATTACTACCATCTCAAGACATACAACGAGCTTTCGAATGGCTTGTTGACAATATTCCAGAGCCCATACGCACCATATTTGAAAGATTCATAAGGTATTATATCGGCAATGGATAGTAAAAATGCGTCCTGAACGTTTTTGCGTATTTAATATGTTACTTAGAACAAATAATTTTGCGGAAGCGCATAACCGAGTTTTAGGAATTAAATTTGGGGAACATTCGTCGATTTGGACTTTCACAGGTAATAATATTTTTGAATATAATTCTATACAGTAAATTTTGGTTATAATATTAGTACTTATTACAAATTGCATATTCACATGTACAGTAGCACTCAGAAATATTTTGAGAAAAGAAAATTTATTATTATCTTCTTTAAAATAAAACTATATCAAAAAATTTCTTGAATACAGTGAAGAGCAGTTTGACAGTTATTTTTGGAATGAATGCAAACATAGGATATATTCTAAAAAATAACATATCAATTTTTGTGTTTCTTGTTTGTTTCCAATTCATGCAATTAATATGTTCGTCGAAAAACTTTTAATCACGACTGTATCTATTATGTACTTATGTACTGCAGAAAATATGAAAAAACTTGGACAAAATTCATTCCTGGAATATAATAGCTTAATAACTGGAAACAACATCAAGCGGTCTATGCGACCTTCAAATGTTATGTATGACAACAAATTGCGGCAATTGTGGAATTTATATAAATTACGACTTGTAAATGCTTCTCAATTTTTATCATGTGCCAGTCACGACTTGAAAGCATTCACAAAAAATGAAATTGATAATGAATTATTATTACATATCGATATATCAATCCAAAGTAATGATAACATAATCAGTAAGTAATTACAAATATTGTTGAATATGAATCTGTCAAGTATATAAACTATATCTAAATAACATTTTTGCAGCTTACAATTTAGAAGATTATGTACATTATGAAGTATTTCAAGAATATGACATTCATCAAAATATATTTATAGTTTCTTAAGTGCCCTATATATACTAAAATCAGATCTACAGACAGATGAAAATTAAATACTTGTTGCTTTGTCCAATCTCTATAAACATTTGTATAAGAGGTTTTAGTCAATTTAATAATGCAACTCGTGTAAGTCCATGACTAAATATTCCATTAAAAAGAAAACTATTACTGATTTCTGATATTCACATCGACATTTTTAATTTTCTTTAATTAATTATTTATTGATAGTACGAATTTATAAGCTCTTTGTTTGAATGAAATTACGGTTTGAACTCACTAATCGGTAATTTACCTTTAGTGACCTTTATTAACAACAGTAGCGATTCAGAGTGCGCTAGCATCGCAAAATATAGACAGAGAGAAGACTGAAAGAGCCCACGGCATAAGGATAATTTTTTTAAAGGAAGTGTCGCCATCTTACCCTGTTTCGACCCAGACGAACTAAAATGAACCGAGGTCGTGACTCCGTTAGTAAAACAAAGTAGAATTTTTACAGATGATAAGAGACCATCAACAAGCAAGTGATCATCATTACCGATAACAAGATAAAATTAAAGATAATTTTTTAATTTTAATAAAAAAAAGATTTTCGTGAATAAAATTGTATTAAAATACAATTTTAATGTGCTAGAATAAGTTCTTCATTTTTTTATTAATTTTTTCCTCTCATTCTCCTTCCATTTCATTAATTACAAGTATATATATAACAGGGAACGTGTCATCAGAGAAGAGAGACCAGTATAGAAGTTCAGTTCTTATGGGGGCTAAGAAACTGAGTTAGAGATTACAGAAATGACCGCGAGGTGGCACGCAAATACAGGATTTGAACGAGTAAACCTAGAAGGCGGAGCATTGCTAGGCTTGGGACTAGAGGGAGAAACGAGGAAGAGCGGCTATGTCTTCCGTTTCACTTACACTCTCGTAGAATCTCAACGTTGATTCTCCACAACTCTATACAGCTCTACAGACTTAACAATTTCCAAGCTTCGCCTGCATTAATCTCGCAAGCTAAAAAAATGATAAGGGTAGTCATGATGACCTAATAAATGATGTAGGATCATTAATTTATTTTTAAAAGAACAATTGACGTCCCAGAATAATTTTTGAGAGCGTCAACTTGCCCATAATTGCCCGTAGAGCGCGATTCGAAGATCTTTAAAAATTCACATCGTCTCTAATTATAAACATTAAGAGACGAAAATTAATAAAGATAGAGACAATGAACTGATTAATGTGATCTGTAAAATAATGAAGAAGTTCTTAGAATTTGAGAAAAGAAAGACATTTATTGGAAGTTACATCCGGTACAAAATTAAATTTTTTTACATATCTATTATTATTAATAATTAAACACAATTAATCGATTTACCTTAATCCTTTTTTTTGGAAATAGAAAGAATAATCATAACAAAGCTTACAAACTTATATCGAGAGAGAGAGAGAAAGAGAGTCATTAGAGAGTAGACATAACTGCGAAATTTATTTTTTAGAATAATGAAAAAAAAAAAAATTGCAAAAAAACATAAAAAAACAAGTAGGGCTCATTCGATAGAGAATTTTTTTCTCTTTCGATAGGTATATATAAAAACGGTTCCTAATTTTTGACCCCAATTGCTGATATTTCTCGAGACTTAGAAATTTTTCTAGCTTACAGTGCATCAATCTCGCGAGCTCGAAGAAAATATTCTAAGTCTTTGACAATCAGGGAGGTATGAAAATGGGTTGAAAAAAGGTAACCGTTTTTATACATACTCAATGAAAGAGAATTTTATTCTCTTTTAAATAAGCCAAACATGTTTTTTTATTGGTTTTTCAATTTTTTAATTGTTTATCAGGAATATAAGTTAGTAAGTATCGGGATGCGTTTGGTCCATTGGCAGATTATGTATATACTACTCTTAATATTTTTGATACAATTAATACTCTAACAATCAATTCAATTAATCATACTTTCTTTGTTTTTCACGTAGAGATCATGTCAGTTTCCACTTCTCACAGTTCTTTCATGTCTTTTTTTAAGAGGGAGGAGGTTGGGTCCAAGCCTCTTTTCTTCAGAATGCGCGCCATACACAATTTTACTTCAAAATACTTTTTACTAGACGTCGAATACGTTGTCTTGTTTCTAGTGGATTTTTTATTTGTCTTTGCATTTAAAATCTTCGGAATTTTCGAATCTACTATTACTATTTCTACTTCTTATTACCTTTTTTATCTTTTGCAACATTGCTGTTTCTGTGTTTTAATTGTGTACGTAAAATTCCTGCTAAAATAATAATATCTGATTATTCTTCGGTACATTATTAACATTGTAATTAAGTAAGTGAGAAAGTGAATAAACAATGGCATCGAGAAGACTGTGTGCTTATTTAAGGTGCAAAAATTCGATTGACAATAGTCCACATTTAGTGTTCCATCGATTTCCTGCTGATAATCGGTAAGTCAGTTCAATTTACTCTATGTCATTGTTATGTGTTTCTACAACTGTAAATGCCTATAGATCTACCTGTAACCTGTACACAAGTTTAAATATCATTCTTGTGGTTTGGCACAATAACATGGTTTACAAAATGATTTGATTGTTCATTATGCAATACTACGTGTATTACAAATAATGACTCAGAATAAAAAAAAAATTGTGTGGATAAATCAATCATTTATTATTAAGCACGTGGAATATAGCTATTTCTAAATCTAAAATGTCAGTATCCGCGACTATCATATTATTTGATGAAATACAGATTTCACACTTTTGAACGATAGACAAACTTATGCTCGAATTATGTGAATAATATATAGTTTCGACCGGCTCCAGATTTCGAAGGCATGCAGACCATTTCCTCGTCACTTGCTCGACTTATTACCTTAAAAATTCTTGGGATTTTCACTCATTTGACTAAGGTACAGGAGATTAGAAACAAAGGTGAATCTTTCCAAATAATGTATAACAATAAAAATTTGGAAATATCTAATGTTGTATGTAAATTGATTACCAATAAATATTTTTTTATTTTTGAAAATTCGAAGAGTTTCGATATTAATCTACAAATCCATGCAACCTTTTGCTCTGCAGTTGACGCTCTCATAATTGCCCACGCTCGTTTTTCTTAAGTTTCAATTGTATTATAGATTTTAAGAAGTGAATTAGACTCCTATCGATAACCCTATAAATCTTTATTTTTTAAAAATTTTATTCCGAAAGTTAGTAATTTTTTATGTCTGAAAAATCGAGTTAAAAGTACGTTTTGCTCTGTAGTTGACGCTCTCATAATTGCCCACGTACATTTTTATCAACTTTTAATTGTTTTATTAATTCTAAATAATAAATTAGACTCTTATGAAAAACCCCGTTGATTTTTATTCCTTAAAATAAATAATTTCAAAAGTTATTAATTTTTAATGTCCGAAAAATCGAGTTAAAAGTACGTTTTGCTCGGTAGATGACGCTCTCATAATTGCCCACGTACATTTTTATCAATTTTTAATTGTTTTATGAATTCTAAATAATGAATTAGACTCTTATCAAAAACCCTGTTGATTTTTATTTCTCAAAATAAATAATTTGAAGAGTTATTAATTTTTGAAGTCCGAAAAATCGAGTCAAAATTATGTTTTGCTCTGTAGTTAACGCTCTCATAATTGCTCACGCTCGTTTTTCTTAAGTTTTAATTGTTTTTATACTCTAATCCGTAGAGAAATAAATTCTCTATTCAGTTAGCCTAATATTTTTTTTCCAAATATTCTTTTATTGTTTATAATTTTAAAAGCAATGATTTTGCACCCCTCTTTCTTTTCCCAGTACTCTAATCTGATTGAACTTTGGGCTTTTCTATGATTTTTTTGTTTTTAATAAGGAAACGATCATAATGATTAATTCATCGTGTTTAATTATTTATAATACTTATGATGTTGAAATATTTTCGTCGTCGGTAGATTGATTATTATTAATTATCAGTTCTTCTCTGCGAGACAAAGGGTGTCGTTTTTAATCTACAGATCCATGCCACTTAGTCCACTTTTTTGTTTTGTTTTAATTTTATTTCCTGTTCTTAATTTTTTCCTGTAGGAGTAAGAGAGACCGATATACTCAGCATTCGTCTCGCTCAGTTTTGGAGGCGTGGCCAACTGGAAATGATTCCAGCGCCATCCTTCGGCGGGTTTACAGAAACTCGTATGTTTTGTTCCGAGATTACCGACATGTTAACCCAAATTACCGACATGTGAACCCAAACTCAGTCCGCGTTGTTAACCCAGCATTGGACTTCTATACTGGTCTCTCTTCTCTGGTGTCATCGATTTATCTTTTATGGAACAAGATGAATGGTAGCATTTTTTCTTACAATTATTGATAAAAAAAAGCATTTGAAACAATCCGAGGCGAGTACCGGCGCTTCGCCGGCAAGATTGATCTTCACCCACCGTACCCAAGCTTGTAACTTAAGACTTACAAGCATAAATCAAAGAAATGTAAATATGATGGCTCAGTAGTTAGAGCATTAGATTTTTATTTTGCCGAGCGGGGTTCGATCCCAGCTAAGGCAAAATTTTTTTTTCTTTTTTTTTTTTTATTTTAATTGCATATTATTGCAAATTATAAACATTTAAATAAAAAAAAAGAGGAATTCATGATTTTGTAATTATTCCTCGTAATATCGATAAAGGAAGAGTAACAAAGTGTAGAAACAGAGTCACTAACCGCTTTCTTACGGTGTTTAACAAAGAAAACATTTTTTTCTAATAAATAAAAAATACAATTAATCGTATTAAACTATTAACAGCATGTCCCGGCACTTAAATATTTAAATTGAAAAAAAAAAGAATTTATGATAATTTTTTTATTTTTTTTAATATTGACCGAGGAAAAGTGACACCGTGTTGAAACCGAGTCATTGATGGCTTTCTCACGTAGTTTATTGAATAATACACTTTTTTAATAATTTAATAATACAATTAACTGTTTTAAACAATTAGCATCACGTTCCGGCACTTCGCCGGCAAGCTGTATCCCCACTCTTCGTACCCAAGCCTGCAAGTTAAAATTAATAAATAGTACTATATAAGAGTAAATACATTGGCTCAGTGGTCAGCACGCGTGATTTTTATTTTGCCGGACCGGGTTCAAGCCCAGTCACGGCCAATTTTTTTATTCCTCTTTTTCTTTTAAAATAACGTGGCATCATAATTTTAGCATGCCAAAATCAGGTTTTAATATTAATTTATATTTTTTTTACAATTACTCTTACAATTCATCGCGGAAAAGTAAAAAAATGTTAAGACATAAAAAAAAAATTTGTTTTTATATTGCTACGTAAGTAGTGAAATGTTTTTTATCAATTATGAATGAATGAAAAGTGGTCAGAACAATCCGCAGCAAGTTCCGGCACTTCGCGGGCAAGCTGTATCCCCACTCTCTGTACCCAAGCTTGCAGCTTATTTTTTACAAACATAGATAAGACAATGTAAGAATGCTGGCTCAGTGGTTAGAGCGACAGATATTTGGTTGCCGAATAGGGTTCGAGCTTAGTCATGGCAATATTTTTTTTTTCTTTTTTTTCTACCTAAATTGCATATTAATGCAATCTGTACATAACAAAATTACAATAAACGATATTTATGATTTTAATTTTTTTATTTTTCTTCAAAGTAACAGAGAAAGAGTGACAAAGTGCTAAAATGGAGTCATTAATCGCTTTCTCACATACTTTAATAAATAGTAGTTTTTTTTTTAAATAAATAATCAAATTGATTGTTTTAAACAATCAGCAGCACGTTTCGGCACTTCGCCGGCAAGCTAAACCCCCACTCTCTGTACCCAAGCCTGCAATTTATTTTAAACACAAATATAATTAATGAATGGGCATGCGTGATGGCTCTGTGGTTAGAGTACCGGACTCTCGTTTTGCCAAGCCGAGTTCGAACCCAGTCATAGCAATATTTTTTTTTATTCAAGATGCATATTCTATTATTATTATATGATTATTATTATTATCATTATTATTATTATTAAAAATTTTTTTTTCTTTCTCTTTTAAATCATTATTTAGTATTTGATAAATACATTTTTAATAGGTATCTCTTGATGGATATCATGGTGATTGTTCTGCAATGTTTGTAGTGGTAAAAACTGATGAAGATGCTATTAAATTAATAAAGACTGTAGAAAAGTGTCTCAATGCTGCTATAAAAATTTGCAAGCCAAATGAAAAATTCAGTAGTATTGGTATAATTAATTATAATTAATTTATATTTAGTTAATTTGGAGTTTCAATTAAAAATAATCGTTATCTTGTAGAGAATATTATCGAAGAAACTGCCTATCAAGATCAATTTTCAGTAATTCCTGTACTTGCAGATCATGGAATTGGATCTTATTTTCATGGTCCTCCAGATATTTTACGTTTTGCTATTTACAAAAATGTGGTTCAATTATAATTGAATTTAAAAAATATTTCCTTATATTCGATTATCTAGCAAATGACTATTCTGGAAAAATGCAGCTAGAAATGACATTCACAATAGAGCCCACTTCGATGAAGGTGATACTCAAGTTGCTCTTCTTAATGACGAACTGGAATAAATTATTTGATGTAACATGTTGATATAATAAGTGAAAATATTAGACAAAATTGAAATTTACCCTTGGAAAAGAACGAGTATCTCTCATGATGAGAATTTCCATATATTCAAATTATTTTTTTTTAATACATTAAAAAAAAAACATTAATTACAACCTTTCTTGCACCTTCTGTTTATCACAGAAAAAATGTATTTTTATGTCCAGCTTAATTGACTCAGTTTCTACCGTCAAATTGATTAAGTTATATTAAAAAATACATTAGAAAAAAATTAATTCCACCCCTCTCCACCCCCATCATCTTCAGCTTGTCACAGAAAAAATGTATTTTCATGTCTAGTGACTAACTTTTTAAAGCTGAATCGCCTGAACTATACTAGAACATACATTCCCACCAAAAATTAATTATTAAACATCGTTTTACACCCTCAGTAATATACAAAAATATTTTTTTAATCCCTCCCTCTGTTTGAAATGTCCTTACCAAATTTAGAAGAATAGTTCAATAACACTGATTCTTGATATGTATCACCAGCGTTGAGAAACAATGTTGGAGTTGGTGATTTTTTAGCTTCCCTTTTTTAAAAATCGTTTAATTACATCGAATGCATATTATTTGTGTGCACTATGCTGAGAACCCATTTTTTGGGAGTCGGCTGAAAATTTTTATGAATAGTTGGCAAAATAAATACTGCGTCACTTAATAAAATACTACTATAGTAGTTATAATTATTGTGCAAGTATTGTGAACACGTTAAACGTCATTTTCTTTTTCTTTGAAAGTTTGAGAAAGTGTTCAGGAGCTTTATACTCATGTATTTAAGTTTGGAGTACAAATGAGCTGCTTATTCACTTACCATTAGGAAGTTTTCTTTATATGTATCTAATATAACTTTATTGACCTTGGAGATGTATTTTGATAGTGTGCATGTATCAGTAGACGTGCCCCGAAATTTAGTAAGGCGCAAGTGTTGGAAATTCTTTAAAATAACAAGGTTCATTCACATTTAAATTCATTCTCTACAAGTCATTATATATTCAAAAATTTAATAATACATATATGAATTATTGGTTTTTTACCTTCTTATACTATTAAGAATAATTTTACTTTTACGTAGTTACACTTTCCTTTAAATATACTTTTTAATCCATGACATTGTTAGATTTCTGGGAAGCAAGACATTTGTACGAATAAATTATTTTTAAAAAAATTTTTAAAATTATAAACTAGATTAGTGCTGTAATTGATAGTTGATAAAATCATTAAATTAAATGTTTTTGATTTAACATTTTTTAATATTATTAAAAAATTTTTAATATCAAAGAAATCATTTTGAACTGATGACTAAAATACATTGTTTATCATTATAGTAAAAAATGTAAAACTCGTAAAAATATTTATGCGTGGTAATGATTTGTATTTGAATATGATTTGAATATTCTCTTTAATATTTCGTCACAGTAACAAAATTCGGTAAAGGATCAAACGCGTTTGATTCTTGGGTACCCAGAATGACGCTTATAGTTATATTATATAAAAAATAACTTATTTTCAAACAATTATCAGAACAAAGAACCAGCTAGTACAATGAACGGCGAGTTCTGGCACTTCGCCGGCAAGCTCGATCTCCACCCACCAAGCATAAATGATAAAAGTGATACTATGCTGGCTCAGTGGTCAGCGTGCTTGATTTTTATTTTGCCGAGCAAGGTTCGAGTCCAGTCACAGATAATATTCTTTTTTTTGTGTAATGAAGGCATGTGATTATAACGATAATATTTTATTCGATCCAATAGTATTGTTATCAAAAACACATTTTGTCATTCGTTTCAATGTTTCAAGTTTGAAAATCAATGATATTTCATTCATTTGAGTAAATAAAATGATTTTATTCAAATATTCATAATTTCGAAGAAATATTTCACTGCAACTATTTGAAATTTCGATGTTAATGATCGAATGAAATATTTTTTGTATGAAGTAAATATTTTTCTCAGTGTACTTGTAACATCGAGTGATGTCGAGACACATCGTTTTCATTACATGTATGTTACAGTTTTCTCTGTATGGTACTTAATTATTATAATAAACTAATAATTTATGAAAAGAATGAATGATTTATAAACATTATTTATTACAAAAAATCTCTCAAATTCTACTATTCATAACTAATTAACTTTGTACTTAATACCGATTGACAAATAACAATTTATTGATGAATAAAAATCGAACAATCTTTGTGCATAAAACACATGGAACAAAATTACAATTACTGTTTAAAATACGAATTTTCACACAAAACATTAACAATGTCTACAATTAAATCTTTTTTTTTTTATTTATAGTACGTTACATGAAACATCGAAATATGGTTTCACTTTTTATTTACAATAATTCATTGTACATAATTTGAGAATAAAAGAAGTTCAAATATTCTTTAAATAAAAAGAATATAGCTAACACCCTTTTTTATTCACCTTCATATATTATAAATGTTACATATACATTATGAAATTTGAATTCTTCATTTACATTGTATAAAATTGATATCTGTTGTTTTAACATTGCTAGAATTCAAGTAGTTTTAAATAACAATTTAAAAAGTTATCATAAAATACAGTTTTGAATTTTCCTTCAGTAAAAAAAATATTTCTGAAAAATATTAAATAATAAGTGTTTTTTTGAAGCCAGTTGTTAGCTATTCATTATTGATTTGAATTTTAATAATAAATATTACCAGGAGACGCCACGTGGAGGCCAACTGACTGAAAATTTAGAATTATGAAATGTTCTTCGTACTAATAAAATTAGATCTTTAATTCTCTTAATTACTTTTTTCTCTCAAGTACTACTTTTCAACGAAAAACAGGCTACAATTCATAATTCTAAATTTATTGTCTCCCTGTGTTTCAATCAGCTTCTCTTAGAAGCTGCAAAACACAATTATTCAATCAGCAGAAATGTTTGCTGTGAATATTTTTTGTCAATTTGATCAGCTCTATTATTTTTAGCTGCAAACGACTTGATCAGCTGTAACAGAAAAAAATCAACTTTTGATTAACTAGCTGCAAAAAAAATTAATTTCAATAAAGAAAAGTTTGTAAATTTAATCAGCTATTAAATACAGCTGCAAATAATTATAATAATTACATCAGCGTCTATAAAGATACTGTGAAACATTTTGTTTCTTTTCTAATATCATAAAAATTTATAAACCCTTCAAATTTTTCATTTTCTGAGTTAATTGGGTATTCACATTCTGCAAATTCTTCGATCGAGTTTCATGATTATGAAGCCGTGTTTGTGAATGTAGTTTCACGATAAGTAGATATTCTAATGCATACAATCTGTGTTGATAACAGTGATCATAGGTATTAAACCAATCCGGCACTACTTCATTTACAGCCGATATGCATAAATTTTTCAATTTTTTTAGAATATCCTTCGAAGCCCATAATTCTTTATAAGAATTTTCGAACTTTTGCACTTGAATATATATGATTTTTACAAATACATCTGACGCGCTGGTCAATTTCGTATATATTTCTTCTTCTTCAATATCATCATTAAACTCATTCACAATATCGTCTTCAGGAGTTTCATACTCCCTATTAAAGAGATAAATTTCATTTAATGTCATTTTTTCATGAACACCTTTACAAATCAAATTGTGGCATAGCTGGCAATTTACTTTTTGTAAAGTTTTGAAAGCTACAAAACCACTCAAATATGTTATTGCATTCTTTTCATAATGCTTTAACTCATTGGTGTCATGACTAAAACTGTGTTGTTATTTAAGAAATTTTGTACTTCAGCAATGTGATAATCCATTTCTGTTCTTTCTGATTCATCCATATCATCCTCTGGAGCATAAACTTCAGTACTATCAAATTGCTGTATGATTTCTTGCGATTTTGCACTAGGTGCATTAATCAAATTACTGGCATTTGAACAAACTACATTACCACGTTCACTTGTGTGTATATAGCCATTTGATATAATATGACGGATAGAAATCCGACACATTCTTGCTGTAGGGTTTACATTAAATCCTCCTCGCTGTCTTAATTTTGAGAACAAATGTTCTACTGAATCTTGATTACAAAGGCCAGTTGCTAGTTCAAAGTTTGGATATATTTTTTGAACCGAAGTATATAATTGAAGCAATGCCTGAACGGTAATTACTAGACCTTTCATGCACGGTAATTTCGTCATGTGGTCAGAGCTTACACTCCATTTTTTTGACCACTTCACGAAGTTTTCAAGAGTATCTTGAATGTCATCATTTTCAACTGATAATACTCTTTTCCCACCATACGTATAATTGGGGCTGTAAGAATTACAGGCATCTATAACTGAATTTAATTGTTCTGCAAAAGATGCAGAATTCCTCCAGGTTTTACTTTTTAAACTGCCTGTTTCACCCGCTGTTGCAATTGCACATGCTAACCGATTGCTAAATATCTGAAAAGCTCTTTTTACATTCATAGCTTCCCACGGTTTCGGATTCATGTGCTGATCGGTTATATGCGACAATAACTTTGAACCACTCACATTTGCTTTATCTAGTTGCCATGTGTTTATGTAGTCATTCCAATCGACAATCACTTGATTGCTGATAAACAATTTTCCTCTTTGTTTATTTCTCAAAACAGCAACAAGTCTTTTTATCAGATGTGGAAAATCGAATGAAGCTAAATATTTCTTATTATTCACGTCGAATTACGGTTTATCTACACTTACATTTAGTTGGTTAAATAAACTTTGATTTGCTGGTCCTTGATCACATGTGATCAACTGAACTTCAGCACCAACTTTTTTAAGTTCTTGTAGACACGTCAATAATAAATTTTTTAAATTACTTGCGTCAATTCCTTTTTCTGATAAAAAGTATGCAATTGGTTGACGCCATAAGTTTTTTATATTAATACTATCTATACAAAATACCAATATATATTTGGCTTGTACTGCTGATCGTCCTAAGGATCCTAGATCTTCCAATCCTTCAATATAATCGAAAAACGATGAATATTCTTTCCAGCATTTGATTGTTGTTTCATCAAATTTTAAACAACAAAGACGTTCTTCAGGCTTTAATTTTTCTAGATGAATTTTCAAAGCTTTGAAAATGAAACTTGAAAATCCAGGTTCAATATTAAAATTCATCAGCCATCTTTTTAAAGTTGATGGGCTTGAAAATTTACAATCCGCCTTTCGTAAACGATTCAAAGCTGCTGGAGAGTAATAATACAACTGGCTAGCAAGGTTTCTCTCACTATCTGAATATGGCGTCTTATCTTCATGTAATTGTAAAGATATTAATGTTTTAGCTGACGCCGATAAATTCATCTTATCAATAATAGCCATTACAGCATTTTTTTATTTTCTAAATATTGTCTCCTCTGACGCATCAGAACGAGTTTTAGGAATATACTCTTCTGATTTAGTCTCTTTAAGACGTTCTTTATAATATTGTATTGCATTTTCAGCAGTCTTTAATTGTTTTTTTAAATAATTTTTTTCTCTAGTGATTTCTTCTATTTTTATAGTCAGCTCATATATTCGTTGATCTTTATCATACTCACTAGCACTATAGCTATCAACATTCGAAGTACATAAAGTCGATGTGCTAGGTCTTGCATATCCACCAATATTTTCGATACGTACCTTTTTCACAGGTACAGGAGAGTTTTTTTCATCGTTAGTTTTATCGAAATCTTTTACAGCAACATTGAATGTCGATTCTACTTCCAGCTGATCAATATTGAGGCTATTCTCATTGACAGACAGCGTTGGTGGATAATTCGGTAGCGGAATACTATCTCTCCTTAAATTTGACTTATATGCATCAGTGAATGCACTGTCAGGAAAGTGGTCTCCGCAAATACCGTATCGACTTAATGTACTTAAACTTAATTTTCTTAATTCATCATTTCCTACAATATGTGAAAAATTGATTAGATATAAATATAAACATAAAAATTTTGGAGTAACAAATTAAATTACAAAGAAAAAATACTACTGCTCATTTTTTTGCAATTATGATCCCATTAAAGTTGTATACTTGTTTTCTAAATTCTACATAGAGATGCTCTAAAAAAATTAATTCAACGTTTAAACGTATTTCGACTTTTTAATCAGTTTTGAGATATATTATTAACCGGAAGGTTTACGTTTGGACCCTATTTCTTTTATATGATACCATTGAATATTCCATTCGCGACGTTAGAGTGAGTATGACAATCAATGAAACTAAATAAATATTATTTTATGGAAATATCTATATATAAATTCTCGATCAAGTTTTGGTGGAATTGAATGGAATTTTGCATCAATATCGGATATTATATTTTTAAATAATCAAAGCATAAAAGAAATTAAGAAATTCGAAAAAAAATTCTGTATTGATTTATATGAATGAATTCAATAACAAAAATTATAGTCTCTTTGACAGCAAAATTGATTTTGCAGATACTTCTTATTTCATAATGTGCCTGTGTAAACATTGATATTATAATATAAAAGTATATACTTTCTGTTTCAAAGCAGTAAAACCTGACGGATTTTTCTTGCATGAAATAACGAAATTCGTAATATAACGTTACTTCGCACATGTTATTTTTCTGTTACAACAAAAATAGTGAGAATTTACTCAGCATTTATAACTCGGTCAATTATTACTATCTAAATTTTCCATTCTTGTTCGAAGTTAAGAGAAGTGTTCAGATGTAAGGAAAAAATGAAAAACACGTTGCACGTATGCATTAGGTAACTTGGTTTCAAAGACTGGGTCAACTAGTGTTTATAAGTATACTTATAAGGTGTTTTTAATTGTATTATCGTCTTACTCTTTGGCCCTCTTTGTAACGTTGAAAAATTAATAAATTAGGGAGCATTATTCGACTCAATTTTTAATGCTAAATCGATAAATATTATCTAATTTTTCAACTTTTCCTGATGTTACGAGGCGTGTTCACAGTTAAGATGAAAATGCTGTTTTGTTTATTATATATTTAAAAATGAAGTAAGAAAAAAATCTATTTAGGGTTTGTTTTTGTTCTCGATATTGATATTTTATTTATGTAATTTGATTAATTTTATATTATTCGTTTTTTTTTTTAATAAAATCATAATTATATAATGAAAAAATTTTATTGTACGAAATTATGTTTATAAGGACTACGTCTAATTTCCAATCGAAAAGTTTATTAAATAATATAAGTAATTTCCATCACGATATATTCAGGAACTTTTTTATTTATTTTTTTATTCATTATAATAAGGATAAATTATTTTTAGATCTTTTGAATGTGGTTTGGATTTAATCAATCTTTCACGTTTATCATTTTCTATTCATTTTTATTTGATTGGTATTTGGCTAAAGTTTTCAATTCTAAAATTTTTTTGTTATTTCCAATGATTGACTCAATGAGTTTCTTAAATTATTTAATGCAATTTTTATGTTTATTATTTTATTAATCATTTTGTACTTGGGTTTAGAATACGGATTGAATTGAAGAACTTCAAAATAAATGTTGTGAATTTAGTGTAACAGTTTATCAAAAATATTTAATTTGCACTAAAAGAAAATATTAAAATTTGTATTTCATTTTATCATCATTTTATTGCATTTTATTTTTTTATGCTCACTTGTAAGATTATTCTTTGTTTATATTACTGTCTTACTCCCTGGCCCCCTTGTAACGTTGGAAAAGAATTAATAAATAAGGTAGCATTATTCGACTCAGTTGTTAAAGCCAAATCGATAAATATTATCTAATTTTTTCGATATTACAAAGGGTACTGAGTTAAGAGGTGAATAAATAAGAGAGCTCTTGCATATAACCATCATCGACTTGGTTTTTAAAAATCACTTCCAATTGAAGTAGATACATTACCATGCATAATGAGAATGACGTCATGTGATGCATACTTGATAGAACTGCAATCAGTATCATCAGAATGTCAATGTGTTTCAGAAAAATTAGAATATGATATTGCTCCTAAGCCAGTTGCTGGATCATAATTTGCATAAACTGCTAAACATATTTCAAAATTCATTAGAAGTTGTCAATCTACCTTAAAGCTTGTAAAATATTGATATGCCTGATTAATGCAAGATGGAAAATGCAGTAAGTAACATATACGTAGTTTTATAATTTGTGAAAACAAATATAATTTATTATTGTGTTTTTTTAGATGTAATGTATCTCGAAAATATTACATACTCAAGTAAGGTGTTGGTCAACGTCTTTCAATGTCTGTGTTATTGTATGATTCATATTATGAGGACATGCTAGAAAAAGAATTGTCAGAATTCAAGGAGGATGGTCATTTCTTTCGTTATGTAAATGATTTCTTATATCTTACAAAGTCTAAATTTAGATTTAAGATGCTGCAAAGAGGTAGTTTTAATTCAAAAAGTCTATAAATAAATGGCATTCCATTATCATCTCTATAAAGTTATTTACAAAAATTTATTAGATTTCTAAAAAAAGTTAATCAAGGTATAGAGTCATACAATTATACGTTTAAACAACGAAAAACTCAAACTAATTTGATGACGCATAACAATGAAGATTTCATTTATTCAGAGTGTCGTTTTAATATTAAATCTTTTCATGTTACATTACAGCTATTTTAAGACTACTTGACGATACATTAAGGTACCTCTAAATTAGCTTAATATCTTAAATCTAAAATTCCTACTAATATTTTTTGTATTATTAACAATGTATTTATTCATAGGATATCTAATTATGAAGGTCTACAATTATGACCACGAATCATGGATTTATCTATTCATTTAAAGAAGTAATTCTGATTAACATTAAGAAAGCTTCAGTACTCAATGCTCAGCGATTCATGAGCAGATCACCATCGATCGGCTTATACTATTTTCCATGTGAACAGTGAGTCTCTTGACAATTATTTGCCAATATTTTTTTCATTTTCTAACATTATAAAATCAGTCGGTTTAAATTTTTTTATGTACTAAGTAATAGATGTTTAATTTTATTATATTGATACAATCTATTTGCAAATGTTCTGCCTTGTTGGTTCTTGAAGAAATTGGATTGAAGTTGATATTGATTTATGGAGACTGGAGAAATGGTTAGAGCATTCAAAAGGCATTTAAAAAAAAACCAAAATTTTCCATTAAATAATATTGAAGAACTTAAAAATATCATTCAGATTCATCAGGAATTTCGTTCAGAACAAAATAGTTACAAAAATATTATCATTAGTTTAAATATTGTGGAATCTCACCTCGCTGATCATCCTTAATATATTAAAAAAGCAAAGTATTACTATACGTAACAGATTAATTACTTTAAATAGAACGTAAGATCTATTTTGTCCAACTGCTAAATCTTGATAAACAACACTTCAAAGTACTCTTATAAATAATTAACAATTCTATCAAATTGTTAATAAATTGTTGATTACAGCTGTACGCTTTTTGATAATTTAGTTTCAACGATTTTTCATTTCATATTTATTGATTGATTCAATTATATAATTAAGTTATTCATGATTTGTATATTAAATTTATTAAACTGTATATGAAAAAGTTAAATGTAAGAATTAGGACAAATTTTTGGAAATGTATGGGAAAAGTTTATTTTAAAATAAAAGTGTCTGTAGTGTTATTTATAAAAGAAAGTGTCTTAATTTTAGTTTCAATTAGAAAGTTCTATTTACTCATTGTAATTTAAGCTAAAATGAAAAAATGAATATAACCTCAGCTATTCTTTGACAAATGATTTATTAACTGCGTTTTAAATTGCGAAAGGGATTTAAGTGTGTTAGTTAGAAAATTCTAAGACCCTATATTTTTTATTATAAACTGTTGATCATTATGATACAGAAATACCTTGATTATTTTTTAATTTATGCACATAAAATGTACATTTCTCGAAAGAATATAAATGAGACAAATGGCTTTTTTTTCTTAATCATGATTTTATAATTTTCATAATTAACTATTTCGAGGAATCTTAATTGACATAAAAATTTTCAAATTATTTATTGTGCACAGTGCGACATATACCTAAGACTAAACGGATTTTGAAATGATAATGAAGCCATTGTATATTTAATTTTTATTGAGAAAAATTATTCAGACGTTTATTACATGCAATTTCAACAGGTGAAAGAGAGAAAAAAAATTTGCTGTGTCTGGGTTTGAACCCTCAGGCACTCCAATCACAGAGCTAGTATACTTTCGTTCAAGTAGTATATGTTTATATATGTTCAGCTACTTGCTCGGGTAATAAGGAGGATGGAGATCAAGCTTGTCGATGAGCTGCCAGCACTTGCCGCTGATCATTCTAACTGCATGTCATTGTTTTTAAATTATTAAAAAAATACTGCTACATAAAAACATGCTTTTTGACACTATCCGAATTTTTTTTCTTGCTCTTCCACTATCAATTGGAAGAATAATGATAGAATAACTTTAAATTTATCTTTTAAAAATAGTTTTAGTATGTTAAAATTATAAGTTAACTCAATTCTAACAAATAAAAAAAAAACTTTTTTTGTGATTGGCATTGAATTATATGAATTGAATCAAGTAGATTTTGCTGCATTAGTTTAATTTATTCCAAATGATTTAGATGATATGAATCCTAAGAAAGACATGTCTTGGCTAACAATCTCTTATTCGCTGGGTGAAGTATAATTGTAAATCTTTTTAGGTAGTTAAATAATACTTGTGCATTAATTGAATAAGATACGTTCTTTCCTAGGTTTAATATTGTGAAAGAGTCACTGATGCCTTTGATAGACGCCTTCTAAGTTTTACTCACATCTGGTTTTGAATTTTATAAAGGCTCCAAAGTTCCTTAAACACGAATTATCCAAGAATATATGGATTGTATCAACAATTTACCAGCTACTGATACTTCTGAAGTCTCCGGTTTATATTCTAATGTCGATATTACGTATCACATTAATACAGCAAAAGAAATTCTGTATGCTATCTTAAATGTTCAACCAAACAAAGATGGATCGCAGGATCGTAAAACTAGAGAAAATATAGTCTATAGATGAGGTGATGAAATGCTCAGCAAGCTACCAAAACAGTACAATTCATTTTGTTGGGCTTTGGATTCAGTAGTTCTACAAAATTTAATAACTTGATATAATATAGAAGATATTAAAAAACAAGTACAAGCAGGTGTCTATGTTCATAGTTTCTTTTAAGAGGGAGCATCTTTAGATAGAAAAACAAACAAGTCTAAAGTTTTTTATGAACAAATGCCAGTTATGTATATTTTTGCAATAAATACTACTGCAGGAAAGGATTCAAAACTATATGAATGCCCAATATACAGGAAACCTCAAAGAACTGATCAAAAATATGTTGGATCAATTGATTTTGAAACTGACCTTAATCCTCGGCATTGGACTCTGAGAGAAGTAGCACTTTTATGTGATATTAAATAAATAAAATTGTATAGAATAAATATTGCAAAAAATATGCGACTTGAACGATTGTTAAATATAAATAAATTACGCATTTGAAAACTATAGTATATTTTGAGTGATATAAAATTACAGATCTTTATTGAGCATATCTAAAGTACATATTTAATGGCTTACTTTATAAATCTGTTTTGTCTTGATCACATTTTAAGTTAATAACTTTAAGCTATATTTATTTTCAATACAAACCAATGATGAAAATACCAAAGTTTAAGCTACACTTATTTTCAATGATGTTATTCAGATTGTAATGACAGATAAATGTTGTATCTAAATTTTATTCAAAAATCATTTGGTCGCAGATCTTTAACTCAAAATTTTTTTCATATTACTTAAAAGTAAAAAAATTACTGCTTTGTTATTTTTAACAAAATAAACATGAAATGAAATAAACCTTCTCTTATGTATCTTCCAGACACTTCAATATCTTCATCATAAAATGGTACAAGACTAAAAAATTCAGAAAAAATAAATTCTTTTTCAATAATTATCATATAAACATTAATATGTTGTTTTAAAAATAAAAATGCATTATTTTGGATGTTTCTTGTCCAGTGTTCATTACTTTTTGATTGTTGTTGCTAACTAATTTTTTATTGTTACTGTTATTATCATTGTAGTTGTTTTTTTTATTGTTATTGTTCTTTATATTGTTATTTTCATTTTTATTCGATTTTCTCATCATTTCTTTTCTATTCTTCAAACTGTATCTAAAAAATTGTAAAATTTGAATAAATAATCAGATATATTTATATGGAAACTCACATTTCATTTCGGACTTGCAAATATTTGCCACCTCTTCTTCTTTTATTGTTTTGGCTTTTGTTTTCATTTATATTTAATATTTTCTCAATGATTTTGATATGTTCATTGAGTTTTTTAATGTACTAGTAAGGTTCAGGCGCGCTGCGCGCGCTCAACATCATATTATATACGTAAATAAACAGAAAAAAATTATATTTTATTTTTAAATTAAAAATTTCTCCCGCCATTATTTCTAACAACCAATCAACACACGAATAAAAGTGTTACAGATATGACGTAAAATTGACGATGACCGATCATGCCTTTTTTAAGAAAGGATACAATGCCTTCTTTTTTTAATTCTCTTAATTCCATTAACTTTTTTATGTATTGTGCTTGAGTTCCAATTGATTGCTCTGAAGACACTAATTAAACATGCAAGTATTGAAGAATAATTAAAATACTGATCATAACAAGAACATAAAAATGATTAACCTAATTATGTACTATATATTATTATATTAAGACAATATAATAACTTACTTTCGTTTAAACAATTTTTTAAGCACACAGAAATCACTGTAATTCACCAAAAAATATTTTTACTATACATACCGATAACACACAAACAAACTCATAACACACACATGGATAATGCGAATTATAGACATTCAACAATATTTTGATATGACTTCATGTCACAATTATTGAGACATTAATTTTTGATAAATTTCGGTTTTAATTTCAAATTGTAGTTAATTTATTTTTATAAATAAATGATTTTTTAAGTATTTATAATAAAAATTCAAAAATTATCTTTAATTTTATCTTGTCATCGGTAATGATGATCACTTGCTTGTTGATAGTCTCTTATCATCTGTAAAAATTCTACCCTGTTTTACGAACAGAGTCACGACCTCGGTTCATTTTAGTTCGTCTGGGTCGAAACAGGGTAAGATGGCGACACTTCCTTTAAAAAAATTATCCTTATGGCGTGGGCTCTCTCAGTCTTCTCTCTGTTTCTACTATTTATTATTGCGATACCCGAAAATTTCTATTTTACCTACGTGAATAATGATATATTAATTATCGGTAAGTTATCAACTCACTGTATTGACGATGCAATTGGGTATGATGAGTGAAAATCATCATACTGTTATATTTCCAAATATCATTCGTTACGCTACGGAGCTAGGTATACCGAAAGACGACACGGAAGAAGGGTTAATACGAAAACCTCCATTGAAATGTATAAAACATCAGATACAGACTTTTAGAACTAATTTGCAAGTAAAAAGCTCGTTAAAAATTGAAAACTAGTAACTATCGAATCATCATCTCAGTAATATATCATTTGAATGAGAATATTGAATAAGTTGTGTGCAACAAAAATTCTTTTCACTATTCCGATATGGAATAATTCTAAGTTTATAATTGTTTTAACAGACTCATTAATATCTAAAAAAATTTAGTTCTTACAACATCGATATTTCGATTATAATTACTAATTTACATAAAATTTAGACGATTTTACATTTAAACAAACACATTTATATTCAAGAAAATAATTACAATTTAAACACTAAATCTCTCAATTAACATGTTTGGTCCGTTCTCATCATACTCTTCTCGGGTCAATAACATGAAATTCAATGTGGAATCATTTGTAAGTACTTTTCCACCTTCCCATGCATAAGTCTCTGGCCTAAAAAAAAAAATTCATTGCATGAGACGTTATATTATACATATAAACTAATTTATAGCTAGTAAAAATTACTTGTTCGGTAACGTGACATTAATGAGCAATTCTTCGGGTGCGAGACTTCGAAGATTATTATACAGTCTTTCTTTGAATCCAGGAAATTTCGTATTACCGCCAGTAAGAACAATGTTCGCTAATAAATGAGGCCAATATTCTTCTTCACAAGATTTTATGGAATTCATAATTGCTTCAGGAATCCCCATTTGTCGAATACCAACGTCAGACGGGTTAAATAAAATTTCTGGTATAACAAATCTCTCGTTATTCAATCGTAAAGTTTGTTGCTCTCCCTGTGATTGAGGGTTACGAAGAAAACCTCGTCTGAGAGAAGTATAATCAGGAAGAACATAATCTTTAATAATTGAATTATGTTCTAGATTCATTTGTGCAATTTTCATGTCCTTGTAAAAATCTTGCGATACAAAACATGAATCTTCTTTCACTTGATTAATTACGTAGGTTTCATCCATTACATGTAATTGACGATAAGAAATTATTTCTTTTAAATGATTTGTCAATAATTTACCGCCAACATCGATTCGTCGAATTCCATCTTTGAATTTTACCCCATTCACATAAGGGACTATGTAAGTAAAACTGTAACCTGAATCAACGATAATGCAAGTTTTACATTCAGAGTGTGTATTTTTATAATTCATATAAGATAAAGTCGGTGAATTTATTAAAAGAAAACTCTGGCACTCATATTCTTCAAAAAAAATTTCAGTCATAGTTTCTTGAATTGGACCAAAATTAAATAATGGTTCTGTCACAATTAATGGCATTTCACTAAGATTTACATTACAGCAATCTTTTGAAAATAATAAATCCCAAACTGTTTTTTGAATATCCCAATTAACAAGATATCCTTTCTGGAAAGGAAGCATATAAAAAAGTCCTGAAGCATCACGACAATCATCTATTTGATTGCCAACAAAGGGTCTTCTACGTTCACTTTTAGCTTTCATAATACAATTTGGAATTATCCTAAAAAAAAAATAAATAACCGTGAGTAATCATTTTAAAAAAGTCGAAAATAATAATTTAAAACAAATTTTACTTACATTGGTTTATCAGTAGTGAAACCGACTTTAGCAGTATAAGCACCGTTGTCTAAAATAAAAGCCATTGTAAGAAATTTTGACAGCTGAAAATGTGATCTCTATGCCACAAAATATTGTAGACAATTGATTATGCATTCACAGAACCAATGTTTTTTTTACATAGTATAATTGAACTAATCAAAATTGTATGCTGTTTTCACTTCTTTTAAATTTGAGATAAGCGACTAAATGTCTTTCTTAACTGACACATAATACATAGACTCGGGTTCATTAATGCCTGGTGTACAACTGATTAGCAA
Source organism: Chelonus formosanus (assembly GCA_028641665.1). Lineage (NCBI taxonomy): Eukaryota > Metazoa > Arthropoda > Insecta > Hymenoptera > Braconidae > Chelonus > Chelonus formosanus. The sequence continues at coordinate 14,664,618 of CM054002.1, forward strand.
ATACTGACCGCGGGTATAATTTTTTTTTATTTAGTTTCCAAACTAGAATTTTTTAAGCTCGGGCTAAACTCAAAAAATTATAAAATTCACAATTATATTCCAAATATGATGTTTCAGTACATAAAATAATTTTTTTTATTATTAGAACTGTCGAACGGTCTACCGCAAATAACTACAATCAGCCAAAATTACTTGAGAAATTAATAAATTATAAATTCCTATTGTCATGTTTGCACGGCCATCTTAATTCCGAGATATGGGAAATAACTGACTAATTGCTCTTTTTTTAAGAAATTTCTGCTGATTTTTGTTAATTACGACAGATCTTTGTACCTTTCTAATTCGAAAAAAAATTACTTTATGTATTAAAACATCATATTTGGAATGTAATTGCGAATTTTATAGTTTTTTGAGTTCAGCCCGAGCTTAAAAAATTCTAGATTGGAAACTAAATAAAAAAAATCATACCCGCGGTCGGCATTTGCTAATCAGTGGTACACCCAAACGCATAAATGCCTGGTTCATACCTTAAGAGTAATTACCGACTGAGATAGATTTGTTTTTGAAATAAAGCTTCTACTCATAAATTTTTTAATCCGGGGTCATATTTAAAATGATGAACCTGATTATTTAAATTACTAAATTTAACAAACTCATTATGTTTTATGAGTTGTAATTATTTTTTTATAATTAGAAAATCAGCAAATACCAGTTAAATTGAAATTATCTATGAAATCTGGATAAATTATAAATAATTAATGTTTTATTTTTCATCATATAAGATTAAGATGACAGCTATGGAACTCCATTAAAAAATGATAAATTATTTATTTTCTATCGAATTTCTGTAGATAATTTTTACTTTCACTAGTATTTGCTGATTTTCTAATTATAAAAAAAATAATTACAACTCATAAAACATAATGAGTTTGTTAAATTTAGTAATTTAATTACTCAGGTTCATCATTTTAAATATGACCCCGGATTAAAAAATTTATGAGTAGAAACTTTATTTCAAAAAAAAATCTATCTCAGTCGGTAATTACTCTTAAGGTATGAACCAGGCATTTATGCGTTTAGGTGTATGAACCAGGCATTTATGCGGGACGGCTGAATTGTCCAGGGTACCAGATTAGTGGTTTTTTGTTGTTAAGTTGGCACTTCCGGATCTATAGTAAAGAAATATAAGAAAGAACTCTTTGCACATAAAACTGGGGTAGTATACTAAGAGTTCCAATAGATGTCGTGAAATGTTGAGTTCTATAGCGGCTTATTTAATTTTAAATTATTTTTATTTTCAATGTATTAGAATATATTTATGTAACAAATGAAACAAATTATAATTTTAATTGATTAACATGCATTTTTCAATTAATCGCACTTTTTCTGTACATAGATAAAATATTTTTTATTTATTATACGTTATATATACATATATAATTACTTCACAATATTACTTGGGGTCATAATTGTTTTTATTTATCAGACATTTTATTCTAATACATTTTTTAATAATATAATTCCAAAATTTATCGCTAAAAAAATTATGGAGATTGATAAAAAAAGTGAGTTAATATCTACAAAAATACAGTAGTATTCTGCTCCAGCATTGATTTCTTCAACTATCATTAACAATGATCAAGAAAACAAAAATGAATTTGATGTTAAAAGAAAATGAAGATCCGGATGAAGTGGTAGATAGGCATGTACTAGTTTTACTACTCACTGAGTTTTTGCAATTTTTAAAATACAATTAAAGCTCCAAAATCATCTGTAGCAAATATGGAAAAAAAATTTATCATAAAATGTTCTTAATATTAAACCAAAACTACGAAGAAGTTCAGGAATGGTTATAGATTTGATTAATGAAGTCAAATTTAATAAAGAAGTTGAAAATAATTTAATAAATTGTTATTTAATAATACATTAAGCAATTGCATTAAAAAAGAGAAAATTAATGACGAATATTAATTTTAAAAAATCGAAATTAGAAGATGGTGATGAAGATGTTAAAGAAAGTGAAGAAGAAAATGTTGATTTGAGTGATGACAAAAAATGAAGAAGATTATAAAGAAGAGAAAGATAAAGAAAAAGCTGAAAAATATGAAATTGAAGATAAAGATGAAAGCAAGCAAGAGATGTCTAAAAAAACTTATTAACATTGTTATAATAGATGATAATTTCAATTCTGATAATGAATGATCCATGGATTCAGAGTTTACGTAGTCTAAAATGACATTTGAAGAAACAAAAATAAATATTAATATTATTAATGATGAAGAGAATTTATTATCTTACTAACCAATTCGAAATGATACGAAAATTAATAGACAAATTTATAGGACTCCTTTAAGTTCTAATCATTCTCAATTTTTGCAGCCACTCTTGAACCAATATTCATCAAGTCTTGGAACATTTAATGATAATAGAATAAGAAAAATAAGATCAATTTATCACCTTTGGTACCTAATATAATCTGTTATTGTATTATAAAATTATAAAATATCATATCAATCAATGAAATAATTTTTCTGACAATTTTCCTTATTTATCATAAATATTTATTCATTTATTATTCAATAAAATATAAAATTTATCCGTGAATAAATAATAAATATATTAGATTTGTATAGTAGTAATTATTATGAATTTAGAAAATAGTAGCCTTCAACAGCATTCTGTTTTAATTCTAAAAAAAGATCTTTAATTTTTTATCAAATAGAACCCTGAAGAAATGTTATATCTTTCCTCAATGTATGTAATTATTTTTAAATTAATAAAAAATAAATTTAAACAAATAAGATTAACAATTGCGTAAATACTTTATTGATGTGTCCATTGATTGTCCAAATCCTTTTAAGACGTTGCACAGATTACCACTCCAATTTGTTATGAAGTCACAAACATACAACGGTTTCATAGATAACTCCAAAAAATCACTTTCACTAATAAAACCATTTAAATTAAGATAGCATAATAAAAATTGTTTATAATATTTAATATACTTTCATTTAATTTTTTATAAATCGATACAAATTCTTTTAATTACTCCGTACATCCTGTAAAATAATTATGCGTGATTACTTAGGAGTATTTGTGGCTTGTACACGACAATCACTACCTGATGAACATGACAAGTAATATTCTTACGCCATCTCCCGTTTATACTGAGAATTCGATTTCACAATGGAATGACATCAACAATTCAATTTATTTTTAATAATAATAATCATTTTAAATACTAATTATATTATTAAAAAATGTATTAGAATAAAATGTCTGATAAATAAAAACAATTATGACCCCAAGTAATATTGTGAAGTAATTATATATGTATATATAACGTATAATAAATAAAAAATATTTTATCTATGTACAGAAAAAGTGCGATTAATTGAAAAATGCATGTTAATCAATTAAAATTATAATTTGTTTCATTTGTTACATAAATATATTCTAATACATTGAAAATAAAAATAATTTAAAATTAAATAAGCCGCTATAGAACTCAACATTTCACGACATCTATTGGAACTCTTAGTATACTACCCCAGTTTTATGTGCAAAGAGTTCTTTCTTATATTTCTTTACTATAGATCCGGAAAAGCCAACATGTTTCTAATTATATATTTCATCAGAAACAGATGAATATTTCATTCATTCGCGGTAAAAAAGCGTCATCAGTACTACCTATCAAAAAACTAAGACACTAGTTGGAATTTTTTTCTGTTCTATCGTAGCGAGGTAATTTACCGTTTTAAATTATTGGGTACAACTGCTAAAAGTGATGATTGTAAAAAAGTGGGAGCATAACTTTTGTCAGGAAATAAAATATTTAAATATAAATTAAATATTTGACAATTATAAACATTTATTATAACGTATAATAAAAAATATGATAAATTTTTTAACAGATGAAAATAAAAATAGAAATGTAAAAAGGCAGTATATTATAGAGTTTCAGCATAAATAATTAAGGCTGGGCTCAAGCCAGAAAACTGTCTGATCCTCCCTACCCAAATACATTGAATCGTAGTTTTCTAATTTCTTCGCCAATTTACATTTTTACTTAGAAATTTTGGTCTCAAATTAAACATTATTTTACGCTGCAGTGCGCTAGATAGCAATTTTATTAATCTAATTGATTTTATTAATAAAAAAATTAAAACAAAAAATTGAATAATTATGAGTTGATTTGCAGCGCTTCAACGCCAAGATGACCGCTACAAGGTTATGAAGTGAAATCATAAATTATTTATTTTCTATCCAATTTCAACGTCTAAATGTTGTCTAGCGCACTTCTTGCAACATTTCTAAGCATAAAAAAAATTATTTCACGCAATAATATTGAATAATTACGAAGAAATTAGAAAACTACGATTTGGGACAATTATCGTTGGAAATTAGTTCAACGAAGTCCAACAGATAGCAGCACCATGCTCTTAATTGACCCAGTCATCCATATTTGAAAAATGCTCAATTCGTATGAAGAACTGTTGGTGCCCTACACTTCAACGACTGTTATAGTCAATATTGAATGTAAATAATGATTTTTATTAAACATTAAGTTGTATAATACCTGAAAATAAGTTCGACTAAACATATTTATCAATTATTATCATTACTATCAGTTATAAATATCAACAAGCAAGCTCAATTTTAAGTTTACATATTCAAGTGTGGAGGTTAAATTTAAAAAACATGATCACCTTCTCAATAGGATTTTGGCTCTGTGGTTAGAGCGCTAGACTTTTGATTTGTCAGACAGGGTTCAATCCCGGTCATGGTCAATTTATTTTCTCCCTTGTTTGTTACATTTGCATATAATTATAATTTTAACAACTTAAAGCTAATCCTCAATCACGATTTGAGCTTTTTTTTCAATTATTCATTTGATTAATAGACGCTGAGTGAAAAAATATTTAAACAGAACCATAAGCCCTTTTTTGTACAGTTACACCCGGGTCCATTAATGCCTGGGGTGTTACCTTTTGAGCTCAGCTTATACCCTCCGAGTGATTACCGACTGCGGGAGGAATTTTTTTCTGTAGAGAGTTTCCAGTCTATAATTTTTTAAGTCTATGTTATAACGAAAAAAACCACATAAATATTTGTTATGACCTAAATATGATGTTTGAGGACGTTAAATAATTTTTGTTATAATCAAGGAAGTAGCAAGGATTTTTGCGATTAAGATTTTTTCAACAAAAAGTCCTTCTAAAATAAATGATTAATTTTCCTCTGTGTAGTGTTTTATCGGCCATTGTGGATTCTAAGCATGGGATATGAATAATTAATTATTTATTTCAGAAATACTTTTTGTTGTTGAATCTTCATTGTAAAATTTCTTGCTACTTTTTTGATTATAAAAAAAATTATTTAACGTCCTTAAACATCTCATTTAAGTCATAATAAAGATATTTATGGTGTTTTTCGATATAGCATAGACTAAAAAAATTATAGACTGAAAACTCTCTACTCAAAAAAATTCCTCCCGCAGTCGGCAATTATTCGGAGGGTATAAGCCGGGCTCATTTGATAACACTCCAGGCATTTATGGACCTGGGTGTACACCCAAACGCATAAATGCCTTGTTCATACCTTGAGAGTAATTACCGACTGAGATAGATTTGTTTTTGAAATGAAGTTTCTACTCATAAATTTTTAAATCATGGGTCATATTTAAAATGATGAACCTGAGTAATGAAATTACTAAATTTACCAAACTCGTTGTGTTTTATGAGTTGTAATTATTTTTTTTATAATTAGAAAATTAGCAAATACTAGTGAAAGTAAAAATTATCTACCAATGTAAATGAACAAAAAACGGTTTATGGTTCTGCTTAAATATTTTCTTATTAGTCATCAATTTACTAAATAATGGTTTCACATAAAAATTAAAATTGCTATTCGAAACTAAATTTAGCATTATGAAATTGCAATTACATGCAATTTGAATAAAAAAAAATTTGGCCGCAATTGGAATTGAATACTGCTCGGCAAAATAAAAGTCAAGCGCTCAGACCAACAGAGTCAGCATATTTTTATTTCTGTTTGTTACTTTTATATCCATATAAGCTTATCACATATAAAAGTAAACAACACGCTAGGAACAGAGAGTGGGGGCTGAACTTGCTCGCCAACCGTTCGACTCGCAGTCTTCGCTGTGACAAATAAGACAGAGATGAATAGATATATTCTGTGCTCTGTCTTGCTCGCAACAGATGATTCAGGCTGGGCTTACTTGAAAAAAAAGAACCACTACCGGCATCGGTCGAAAGTAATTGTTAGGGAAAGTGGCTGTGTCGATAACAACGAAAACGCGTCAAAAGTGGTAATTTACAGTGATGTATGCGAATTGAAATCAAAAGAGGTAGTCAGAGTGCCCCTTTGGAGTTGGAATATTTGAAATTTCAAATGCATTTGAAATTTATGGCGGAAAAAGAAAGAAATAAATAATAAAATGTATAAATTCTATAAATCCATTAATTATAGCACTGTCACGATGCTATCATAGCAAATACTACAGAATAACGAAAAATTATTATTAAAATTTTTTAATTGTCACTAATACTGTAATTGCAAAAATTGTATTTTACCACGAATCAAAAATTAGTTAATAGTTGTAAACTTGTCAACACTACCGTATGAAATGGCTACAAAAGGTAATAAATAAGACATATTATAAAAAACCGAGCTTGTCACCATTGATGATTTCAAGATAAAATACATTCTAGCACAAAATCAAACCCGTATTATATCAACATTTGACTCATATTATGGAGAAATATACATTATTCTCGTTCTATGATCACGAGTTTCGCAAATTATTTATAATTTAAATATTAAAAAAATAACATTTTAAAGAAACTTTTTCTTCATCATGGTTCATTCATTCAATTTTCTATAACTTACTTATTAAGATTAATTTTTAAAAGTAATGAATAAAAAAATAGAACAACTGTCTGTCAGAAAACTGTTATAATTGTATCATCATTTGTTTTTCTTCAGTTAACTCATAGAAACAATATAATGTCATATAAGTATTATTTTTAACCAATTTCTCTTTCAATTTCCTACTTATTTACTTATTACTCAAAACAAATATTTTAATCTATCGTTATTGAGTATTTTTTCTGATCAAATAGCATTTTTACTCGTGATTTTTTTTTTGGAAACAACTCTTTTATATACATTTATGAAAGAACCATGAAATGCTCAAAATTATGTACATTTAACAAGACTGTACAGATATTGTTATCTTCGAAACGGCTGTGAAAAATGATTGCCGTCTATCTCTGTAGAAAACATGAGAGGTATAATTAATAATTGTACAATTTTCATATATGTATTTCATATATAATGTATATATATATTTCATATATAATTTCTTATAAGATATGAGTCATATTGAAGTTTACACGATTAGCACATAGTTCCGTTCGCTCATTATATTTCTTACTTTCAAGACATTACTTGATTATGTCAAAAAAGGCTAATGATTATTATAGTAATTTTTGTAAGAATGTCATCCCGGGGGAAAATAAAATAGATCTGCACAGATCTACATTTTCGCCATTTTTTAGATCTAATTTGATCTACTTATATCTAAAAAACTATAGAAAATTTGATCTAAGTAAATCTATATACATCTAGTGAGATCACCGTATATTTATACAAATTACTGTATATCTATGGAGATCTCTATTGATCTCGATGATAAAAAAATGTAATACATCTACAGAGATCACAGAAGATCTAAAGTGATCAAAACAGATGTACACAGAACAAAGTAGATCTAATAGTGCCGAAAAATAGATCAATGTAGGTCTATCTTATTTTTCCCCGGATGAGGAAGAATGCGTTGTGCTTCTTCTGTATCCGTAGATATTTACATGGATGTATGAACTAGTCGATGATTCGAATAAGATGTTCGTAGTTCATCGTAGAGACCAGTCACGTGCTTTGCTGTTCCTGATGTACGTGAAAAAAAAACAAGATTTTAATTGAAAAAGTATCAAACAAATTCAGCTAGTAATATATTTTAAAAACATAATAATCACAATGATGATGATGGAAACAAAAGATAATTTGTTATGAAGCATTATTAAAATAAAACTTACCTTTGCAACTACCATCGTTAAAAATCCTGAAGCGTTGATTTTGGAGTAGGCGGTGCTTGTTCCGGTTAGACCTGCCCTTATTCTCACTCCAACAGTAACCATTCGCTTCATCATATTTCTTTATTATTGTCATTGAAATGCTGCTCCATTTTCATAGTAATTCCATTTTTTACATGCAGCAATAATCATTATTCTGATTATTAACTGCAGCAAAATTGGTTTAGTAATTACAAATCAATATATATCTTTTTTATTCATATTATATGTTGAAATTCCAACATCGTTTAGCCTGTAAGTCTGTATTGAGTTCTAACAACCCATTATATTTATTAAGAAATGAAGAGGTCTTATGAAGACCCTAATGTACTCTAGTAGCACGGTCTATTTATAAAATAACATTTTTTCAAGCTATTATAAAATTTTATTATTATATCATGACAAAACTGCCGACATCATTGACAGCGCCATAGGTATCTGCTTCAGCATTTACACACGGACTTTATGACACAATATTACAGCAAAATTAAACTCTAAACCTTCCTTTGAATTTAATAAAGAAGCTGGCAAAAAAATAGCAGATCTTCAACAGAATATGAAAGACATTACTTCTTCAGTCAGTAGTTAGTATTAAACTACAGAAAAAAATTGACAACTTTCATATTTTCACTGAAAATCTGCTGGTTTCTTTGAAGCTAGATTCTGCATTAAATCTTCTACAAAATTTGGAGTTAGATTTTGAAAAAATATTCTGCCATAAGACAGCTATGTAAATGCAGAAGCACAGACCTATGAAACTACTGTTAAGTGAGAGATTGTGTACATGATCGCCATGGAATATTTTTGACAGACTTTGAAAAGCTGGCTACTATGGTGATAGGTATAATTTTATTCAATTTCATCAAATGTATGATACTATCAAATACAGACTTTCAGTTTCCAGAGCGCACCACGAGGAGGTAGATGTCGGAAATAGATCACAATAAGATCAAAATATAATACACAAAACTTTTTATAAATGTATAATATCTTGCTATTATATGAGATCTATTGGCGCTCCAAAAATGATTACTTACTTTTGATTCAAATTTTTCCACTATTCTTTATCATTTTACTCGTAAACTATATTATTCTGATTTCATAATATTCCACTAATTCACATTTGTAATGTTTTCATTAGATCTTATACACATGCGAATAAAAGAAATTTATTGTGTTTTCTTTCATTACTTTTTTATTTCGATTGTATTTTCTCATGTACTTTATATTTGGTATTGTTGAAATATTACCAATTTATTCATCATATACTTTTTTGTCTGTTGTAATATCATGCAATTGACAGGCATTGTTTTTTTAAACTTTCATTACTTCTTCTTTATTTTACTTTCATTACACATACTTTTCTTATTATAATTTCATGCACATGCAACGATGCATAAATGCAAGTTACTATTAACAATAACTATCATTTATACACCTATTACTTATTCATATCATTTTTATTTTCATATTCTTGTATTTCTTTTCATTTTACTTTTTCATGGGCTTTATATTTTATATTCTTTTCTTTTGTTGTCATTTCATGCAATTAATAAAATTTAATTTTTGCTTTTTCACTAACTTAGTTTTCATGTTTTTACACATTTTGTATTATTTTTCGTCTTTATTATTAATAAAACTTTCAAAATCATATGTTTCAATAATGTTTTTTTTTGACATTACAATATTTTGTATCTACAGGCAATGGCTAACAATGAATACGTACAATCACCAGCAAAAAGCTGATGTTCTTTTTTCAGACGTTGCACATGTTGCCCATCTTTTGTAGATATTGATCTCATTTCTCATAGATTTCTATGAATTGTTTTTCATTATTTTTTAATTATGTCTACTAGATTAAAGATCGATGACTTTGTTGGTGTTTCATTGTGTTTTGAATTTAAACAGAATAATGTCTACTCAGCTAAATATACTTATGAACATGCACTATTAACTTCTTATACTTACATAAGTTTTTATCATTTCCATTAATATTTTATTTCTGCATTCTACATCCTGAAAAAAATGTAAACACAACCAATAATTGTTACTTTCTTACCTACACAACATATATTAGTCGATAACGATTGTTTCTAGTTCATCAGTGTTAACAGCTATTCGATTTGATCTTGGCTCATTGGTTTGTCCACACAAGCATGTTCTGTTCATAATATTCAAATCATGAGCTATTTCACATGCACCTTGAGCAATTTTTATTGCTTCCTGTAAAGATATTAAATTGAGATTTTTATATTGACCTTCTCTTGGAAAATGTTCAATACGGTTATTGAGCAGCATCTCTATCAAATGTGGTCTCATACTGAAACGATCATAAGTTACATCTTCTGGTTTTAAACCATACATTAAGGTTGTTGCGAAAGCTATAGAAAACTCTCCACACGAATAGCCATTCCGTTGATGTTGAACATCCGGAAATATTACAGGGTTATTATCGAAATCATAATAAGGATATAAGCGTTCTAAAAATATTCGCTCTTCCTCACATAATCTCTTTGAGTTCAATGAATCATAAATGTAAATTTTTTCAGTATCGTAAAAACTGCAAACCCAATGTTTAACTGTCGAATTATGTAAAATTTGAATATGACTTTTCAAGGGACATACTGCTCTAATTCTATCTGGAACTTGAATTTTTGCGGTATACTCTGGATCGTAATAATCATTACTGACGGTCTTCATTATTTTTCCAAAATAATCCATATTCATTACTTCATTACTTAACCAAGCGTTATTTCTTATTATGTCTATATCTCTTTGACATATATTATTTATATGAAATAAACTATTCACGAATTCATCACTAAGTTCATCATCATTTTTATTTTGAATTCGGAATTCATCACTTTCCATTTTTTGATTATTCCATTCACTATTTTCTTCATCATTATGAATTTCAGCTTCATTATCACTGTAATTTAGAGCCGGGCATCTATGACTAATTATTTTTTCATCATTTCCGTTACTCCTTATTTCATCGTGATCTACTTCATTATTATTAACAGTTTCATACAGAATTTGAGATCCATTATAATTTATTTCCTCATCATTCAAACAATTATTGTTTTTATCGTAATCAGTTCCATCATTACTGCAATTTTCATTAATTTCTGCTACATTTGAAGTTTTGTTTTCAATTCTTTCATTTTGATTACTGCAAAAGCTTTTGTAATCAATAACTTTAATTTCACCGTTGGTCCTTATCGGCATATTCCGCTTGATTCTACTATCAATTATTTCTGGTATCAATTTTTGTTCATAAAATGAAGTTAATTGTACTACCATGTTTTTCATCCAAAATTCTTTATTTCTCTTTATCTGGACAGTTTTGATTCCTTTCTTTGTCCACAGCACAAATAATCCATGTGTCTTGCCCGTTATTTCCATAGCACCTATCATTCTATAAAATAGGTGATGTTTTTCATTCAATCCGTTCAAATTTTCGTTAAACATATTATGCATTTTTTCGATTTTTTTTTCTATTGCTTCATCCGGAGTTACATTTTTTGCTTTGTAAGGGCACTCGATAATTACAACGGTATCATCGTCTTTCACGGTTGATGTAATACCATCTGGTAATGCTGCTAAATATGGAATCTTCCTATGAATAAATAATCCGCATTCTTTAGTTTTTATGTTATGTTGATTTCTCAAGTTCTCTAGAGCTGAAGTTTTTCCGGTTCGTTCGTATTTATCTAACAGTATCTTACGAATTGATGGCCATAGAACTTTTTTTATCGTTGATGCACCATAATTATTAGATCTCATTCGACAAATTTCACCAAAATATCGATCCATTAATAGATGTTTTTCAACTATAAATCTTTGATGATTCGTATTTTTTGATTGCTGAGAATTGGCTGTACAATTTTTGTTCTCTTGTAGTTTTCTTTGTAATGTTTCATAATGTCGACATACTCGATCATCAAATTCTTCTAACTTCATATCCGGTTTTTGGCCATTTTTGCCATAATCTTTTTTACCTTCTTTAGAACGACATTGCTTTTTTGGTGCGTTTTGCGTTAATTGTTTCTCATCTTTTTCTATATCTTCATCATCACTACAAATTACTTCGTATTTTCGTTTACTTTTATTTTCTCTGAGTTTCTGAACATTTTCACTATTTTTCTCTATTCGTCGGGTTTCCATATCTATTAATGCTGTAGGTGGAGTGTAATGAAAAAAATCATTCAGTGCAGATCCTGCTCGTCGTGTATTGACATGTATAGTGGCTAATGCTACAGCACCATTATAAGCGCCTCTTTGTATTTTATTTTTGCGTTTTGCACCAATTTTTTTACATATTATCGAATTAATTGACTCAACTATATTTGTATTTTCATTATTGATCAAACTTTCTGCTTGATAACATAAGTCATCTAAAATATTGGTAATTTCCTGAAATAAGCCAAGGTTCATCATTTCAGTAACTAAATTTATTTCATTTTCTTTTGATTTTCCGTCACAAAAATATTCATCACAATTATCGTGTTGACCGAAGACATGGTACGGAACATTTTTTATATCTTTTTGTAAGTTTAATATTTTTTCATCAAAGGTGTAATTTTCTTCATTAACCCTATATTTTGCTGCTGCTTGTATATCGTAACGAATTCGACAAATATTCCGTAATAAAGCCTTCTTATAATCTGTACCTTCTCTTCCAGTTTTCATTTGGGCTACTTTTTTCAACTCTTTTCCAACGTTACAAAGTAAATGAGTAACACAATCCAGTTTTTCAATGAATATGTCATTATAGGGATTTGCTTGAAGTAGTCGCAAATATACACTACTGTCTTGATCACTTATCACTTTTGTATACACCAATTGATGATCTTCAATACTTCGCATAAATCCTTCAACAGCTGCGTCACTTTCCATTGCACAAGAGCTTTGGTCTGCTGACCAGTTTTTATAGCATCGATGAGGCCTAGGTTCTTCATTTCTATTTTCTGCTTGGGCACATATCTGACAATATTTATTTCTTACGCCGTAGAACAATATTTTATTTGTATTCTTGCCAACTATTACGGTCGCACCTGATTTTGATCGGCCCTGAGACCCGTAACTTCTTGTACACCAGGTTCCATCGATTTTTACTGTACAGGCAAGATAGTTCCCTTTTCTACAATTATTTTCTTCCGCAATTTTTCGCTCTTCGGCTCCTGCTCGCCTCATTTCATTATCTGCTATTTCTATATTAGCATTTTGTACGAAATCGTTTATTTCGTGATACGTTTTTTCTGCCATACAACGGATTCCCATATATGCAAAAATTTCTTCCAATTCACTGTAATCTGTACCAGACGATTTTGTTCCCGCCACTGCACAAGTATTGATATCCATGTATTCATTATGTTTTGATTCTGGTTCTGATGAAATGTTCAACGTTTCATTACATGAATCGCAATGAAATTTGAACTGTATTCTGAGCCCGAGATGCTTTATTCCAATGAATTGAATATTATTACTTGAACATTTGTCAGTTTGATGAAAATCTGGACTAAAAACTTTTTGGATCTCATTCATAAAATATAAAATATTAATTACACACCTTTCAGTAGGATCTACTGGATGAAAGGACTCATTAGATGGTTCTTTAATAGATTCAACATGATTAGAATCATCATCAGATTTACTTTCATGAGCATGATTGTTTGTATCCATCTTTGGAGAAATTTCCGAAATTTTGTTTTGCATTGGAATGCCCTGTACATATTTATTTGCATCATCAACTTCTATACGCTCGATGTTCTTTACTACTGTGTCGTGAAAAGGAAATTCATCGTCAATTGTATGTTTATCTACAATTCTATTACCAGAAGCTTCAAACAGTTTATTATGTGCTGCAGTTTCTTCGATGCGTCCATCATCAATTTCTATACGTTGAATTTCGTTTATTACTACATCATTAAAAAATTCATCCTCACTTGTATATACGTCTGTAATTGTATCTACAGAAATCTTATCAGTTTTATTTTGTATAAGAATGTCTTGCATATATCTATTTGCATCGTCAATTTCTAAACGTTCAATTTCTCCTAATACTACGTCATTTAAAAAATCTTCATTTGAAAACTCTTCCCATTTCTGATGGTTTTTATCATTAAAATTTAAGCTTACAGATGAATTATACATCACCGATAATTGTTGATTCCCTAATTCTTTGTTGCGTCTGGAAATAAATGCATCATTACGCATCGAAATAGTTATAATGGAGGAAAATAAATTTTTTGAAATGTATATACATATGTATAAATTGACGATCGATTTCAATTATTTTGTTTATCGGAAATCGACTGTCAATACGTTAGCGATTATGTATTTATTATGAACAATGAAATACAGTTAACTGAAGAAATACGAAGAAACTAAATAATAAATAATGAACCTTAGAGAACGATAAATTATGTGTTACTTGTGGTGTACAGTTACCTTTTTAGTATTTTAATGAAGTATATGTGTATTGTTTTTGCTTTTTTTTCTATTCCATCAATTGTTTATACATTAGTAACAGTCTAGCTCAAAGAATATAAATTTATAGGAGTATTTACCAATATTTAATAAATTATTGAATTTAATAATAATCATTTAATATTTATTTTTGTTTTTCAAAGCAAAATATCAACAGTTGAAATATTATTTTTATGTAGTTCACTTTAGACGTCATTCAATGAGTTCATAATATTCTATGAATTCAAAGTAAAAATAATGTAACACATAAATTATCAGAGTTTTTTGCAACCGCTAATATCATGTATATCACAACGATTAAGAATAATCATGACATATACATTATATTTTGGAAGTATGCTATTTTAACACGTTAGAAAGATTATGAAATGGCATCATATATGCATTGCTCCAGCGTATCATTTTCATTTGGTACAATGTAACAATATTTAAAGTCTTATGACCATCGTAACTTTAAATATAAATTACGGAAAACTCAATCTAATTATCGTACTCTGCATCAATAAGTATTCTCCTATTGTTAATATGTCGATTTACGTAAGCTCAAAAAAAAATGTTTACTCCAGAAGGTGCCTACATGTACTTTATATATACTTTATATATAAAGTACATGTAGGCACCTTCTGGAGTAAATTAATTATTCATATATGAGTATCGTATCGGATGAAATAAAAATGACGCATTTAATGCAAATTTTAAAATTTCGAATCATGAAAGAATACAATTAAAAATCTTTCTTATACTTATTGTGAATGTTAAATAGAAAATATAATATAATTAACAACAATTTTTAATTGTTTAGTGAGAATCAATATTATGTATAACTCAATATTAATGATAGTATCGGAATGTTGCTAATAGCAATCAAATATTGTTAATGAAAAAAATATATTATAAATGGTACCACAATATTGCTAATATATTTATGAAAAAAATATTTAATTTATAATAATGTAATATTATCATTGACGATTCAATTTCGTAAGGAATGACGGACAATGTTTGATAAATTTCAATACAGGTAATCGCAAATTAATATTCCTAATAAGAACTGAATACTTTCGTTAACCCTTTATCATGGAGATAGATGCAAGGGCGAGAAAAAGTAAAAGTATTGGTCACTTCTGAACGATTATTAAGTTACACTTTATCACGGCTTCAAATTTCGTCTTATTTTTTTACTAACAAATTGTGAATGATTTTTGAAAATGGAATTCACTAATAGTTATAAATTACGTTTCAAATGATGGACTTATCTTCAGATCGAATCGGGTTTTATTTGTTTTTTGAACTGACCTACATGAATATTAGATGGAAGCTTTTAGTCAAAAATGCCAAATATCTCAATTGCAAAGACAAAACAAAAGAAACATAGTGCATAGAAGGGTTTAATTGTAAATTTTAATTTTCTTTATATTGATAGGAAAGAGTATACGATAGTCGATGTGATATAGAAATGAATTTATGTACTGAATGGAATCAGTAGCAGTTGCCATTTAATTATTATTGCTGTTCAATTCTAAAAATCATCTCAAATTGCTATACCCATAT
Source organism: Chelonus formosanus (assembly GCA_028641665.1). NCBI lineage: Eukaryota > Metazoa > Arthropoda > Insecta > Hymenoptera > Braconidae > Chelonus > Chelonus formosanus. The sequence continues at coordinate 14,680,820 of CM054002.1, forward strand.
TGTAATTTGATTTCAAAGCATCAGTAAACAATCAACTGTTATTCATCAATAATTTTTTAAATGTAACAAAATTACTGTCTAAACTAAGTATAGTATTAAAACATGAAAGTAAACAAAAATGAATATCAGTATGTTATTTATAAATAAGGTAATTGACATATGAGATGAAAATATTCATGAGGAAATGTATAAAACTTACCTGAGACGTGACTTCCTTTTTCGGCTTAATCGTCGAGCTGATAATCGTAATCTTGTTTTTGGATTATCACAAGCATCCCGACGATATCGACGTTCCATATTGTTATAAATAAATATCTATAAAATAATAGTATAACATCTATAATATCTAAAAAATTATCGCTAACGATTCATATACGGATGAGAATGTAGCACAAAGACAGCACATGGATTTATTCAGTATAACTTACCTTTTAATAACTTGTAAGAAAATGAAATAAGTGTAACAATTTGTTATCGGTTTTTGTAAAAAACAAAAAATAATTATGTTGTTAGAAAACAAATCGAAAACAGTACTCCAATAATGACCAATACATCAAATGTCAATGTGATTGAATAACGCGATTTCTATAGATGTATATGTGACAGCAATAGTGGCGCGACTAAAAATTGCTAAAAACCGGAAAAGGATTACGCGGGATTTGAATGTTAAATGGTTTTTGTTTATTCATTGATTTTGTATGGCGTTTGATAAATTTTAATTTTATTAGAATATGCATCAACGCAAACAGTGAAGTTGAAATTGGAAAAAAAGTCTAAAGAATTAATGACAATTGAGAAAATCACTTGCAGAAGAGAGAGGGGTATAGTAGTATAATCCATGTGTACCAATCAAATTATATGGTGAAATTATCGTCTGAATTGAACTGTCCAATGGGATATGACGAATTTGAATTGATAACGTATATTGTATGTGTGAACATAACGTATAAAATAAGTTATAGTTCCGGCATCATGGCAACGAGTAAGTATGCTCTATTTTTTTATTATTTGATAAGTATTTTTGATGTTTTTGAAGAAAAAGTAACTGAATTTTAAGTGATGTAAAAAATGTTCAATATTACATTCGAAGAAACGTTATTTTTCAGATTGCGAAAGTGTAAAAGAGATGCTGTCTAAAATAGTTGATATGTTAGATGAAAAGCAGAATAAAAATGAAGAAAATCGCAACGAAAATCCGAATCCATCCGTATCCACTGAAAATTGTTCGAATTATAATAGTGCATCAAGCACGGTACCAGGGACAATGCCAGTGCCGCAGACCTCATCAATACAACTTCAAAATCATCCAACTCATAACTTCACACCAGGAACAGGATCATGGACAATGCCCACTCAGCATTATGGATTTGCATCATATCAAAATTATCCCACTCATAATGTTGCACGAAGCACGGTACCAGTACAATATTACAACCCGTATATGCCATGCCAAAATCATCAAGGTTATAACTGTGCACCAGGCACTTATCCCGAATATTACCCGGAGTATTACCCTCAGGTAAATTGCTTTTATCTACATGTAATTTGCTGTATATATTTTAACAAAACATTTTATACAGTACGATGACTATCCACAATGGCAAGGAGGAAGACGCGGATACTGGGGACGAAATTCATGGAGACGAGGATCATGGAAACGAGGATATCGAGGACGAGGATTCAATCGCGATTATTAAAACGAATTATAAAAATTTCACTCTTTACATCATCTTGGTGAAGCTTTGATTAATCATACTTAACGTTGTAATAATAAATTGAGTTAATAAATTATCAGCTACTGCTGTAATCAATATGTTAAGTTGTTTGAGAGCTTTATGTTCCCATCAGCCACGATTAAAAAATGTTTACGTGTATGTTGACATTTATTTCATGCTAATCATGATGAATTATTTTTATGACTAATAATTCTTAATAACGATAAAGCAATAATATAATTATTACAAATAATTATTACTTTGAGAAATTGAATGTGTATCTTCTTTATAACAGAATCATTGAAATTAATAATCGCGATGATGCTAAATTTTAAATAAATATTTATGGGCTATTATTTTAAAAAAGTACAAAGTAGGTATAGTATTCAATTATTTAAATATTGCAATAACAAAATATCTTTTTTTTTTTCCTAACCAAACACTATGTTTATTGATAATAAATAAAATTAATTGTTATGAAGGAATTGATTTTTCATGAGAGATTTTGAAATGAAAATAATAAATAAATGAATTAATTTGGAAAAAAAAAATATATTAAAAATGAAAAGAGCTATCTTAATAATTAGTTACAGAAATGATGAAGATCTACATGAAAATGCATAATAATGAGTATGTTCCAATTATGAACGCTTCAGTCTTGGCCACCTTGTGATCAATTTTACTCCAAGCTAAGGTCCTAGAATCTATCGAGCTACGTGTTAATACCTTGTTTTCAAAAAATGAACATACTTTTTAATTCGTAAGTAAACAATACATTTTAAGAATAATTTATGTTTTATATATTGGACCCTTGTAACTATTTTTAGGGATATGCCCTTATTTATTAATAAATAATAATATAATTATTATTTTAATATAATAATAAATAATAAAATAATAAAATAAAATAAAAAAATAAAAAAAAAAGTGAATAAGACTGATGAATTCGATTCAACCTTTGTAAATGATTATTCATGAATCAATTTTAAAATTTTTATGAGTACTCATGAAATTGAGAAGTTTTTGGGTTTTCTATTATCATATAGAAGATGTTTGATGAATCGAAACTAGCAGTGTTATCTATTCTAAACGTTTATTAAACAAAAATCAATGAGTGAAACAGCAGTCAATGAAAGAAATAATATCAGGAAAAAGTTCAGAAGATAAAAGATTTATAATTTTTTCATGAATAATCATTTACAAATGTTTGTCAAAAAAAAAAAAGAAGGCCAAGTGATATTACAGACAATATATCAGAAAATATTACTTTAAACAATTACAAGACTTCAAAAATTATAAACCTATTTATTGGTAACATATGTTTTTCATATGAAAATTTACAATTACTTGATTTTGAGGTTTCCAAAGAAAAATAATGACATTAGTTATAAATATCCAGATGATATATGGTTAAATTTGTAAATTATTGCTAGGAGATAATTGGAACATTTGAAGAAATGGAAAGTTTTAGAAGATTAATTGTTACTTCAAATATTCTAGTCATAGAAATGAGCAATGGTGTTTTTTACTTATGAACTCAGTAATCTTCCTTGTATATAGTTTAACACCGAAAGAAGCATTAATTGAATTATAATAACTTTATACATCTATTAATATTAAATAGTGTTTTGGAAAATTGTTTATATTATTTAATATACGTTTAAATATTTAAGACTTCTAAAAGAGAATAAAACAAAAAGTCATGTGAAATTGGTCAATAAAATGAAGTTTTTATGTTTGATGGTTTTGTATATATTTCCTTCATTTCCCTTTATTTTGAATGACATTATTCCTCTGCTAGAATAAAATTTAACAATAACATATACATTGTATACGAGTTACTGTAAATTATAACAAACAAATGATTCTATAATAACACAACCATTGTATTGAATGTAAAATTTTTCTTTCCTATACTTTGTTACATAGATATTTCGTTTTCTTTTTAAACATGACACTTTTGATCTAAAATTTTTTTTTAATTGGTCAACAAAGTGCAACAATATTGTTTCTAAGTTAAACCGTAATCAAAAAAATTTTCAAGGCTTCAAAATAAAAAATACCTTATGTCTATAAAAAAAATTGAAACAAATAATCACAAAATTGATCATTAAGTTAAACTTAATGACTGCCTTAACTTTCAATAAGATTTAATTTTGTTTGGAATAAGAATAGTGAAAATAATTTATCCTCTTCACAACCTCTGAGATTGAAGTTCGAAGCTGAGGTATTCAAGTTTTCTGAGTAGTTGAAATTAGAGCTTCTGCAGTTCTATAACATCAAAATTTATTAGAACAAAATTAATGAGAACAACTAGATAGTTGAAAACATAGTCATTTTTCATAAACTTACCGTGGAATTAAAGTACTGATCTTCGTTGAATTGAGCACTGGCCTCGGCACGTTTCGTTGACTATTCTCTTGTTGAACCGTTTCTAATAAATTATGACTTGAGGGACAGCCCTGTAAATTATACACTAATTTATTGAAGGATCAATTCCTTATAAATAAAATTTTTAATAAGATAATTTTTCTAAATTACCTCATAGTCTACAACAACATTCCTTTTAGGCTGTTGATTATAATCTTGACTTTCATATCTAAAATGTTCATGCGCTTCATGAACTAATTGTCATTTTTTTTTATTCAGACTTTGAAAAGAATAACTTTTTTTCGTCATTTGTTTAGCTATTTGAACTAAATAAATTGAACTAACTCGCATGGAGAAAAATTGAATCAAAGTAAATTAACAATAAAAAAATCAGTTTCTAAAAATCCTCGCCATGAAAAATATATAATAATTCAAATATAAAGATGATAATTATAATTTCAATTGTAAAAAAATATATCCTTCTATCCTGTATTTTTAAATTCTTCATTGTAACTTGGTTCACTGTCTGTCAGCTTGAAATTTCTTATGCCAAACATACTGACAGCCGACAAAGGAAGGGCCCCGATAAATTTTGTTACAGATGCATGCGGACTGCTTGTAGAGTATTGTGGCGCTATCTGTTTGAAACATAAAAATTAATTTAGGGTATTGATCACCTCAAATTTTTCTCGTCAAAATGCAGTTTATTTATTTATTTTTTTACTGTGAAACATTTTTATAAACATTCTAAATAATAGTATACAGGCCGGAAGACAGAGTAATAAAGCATAACGAAGCTAATTATTTTAAAATAAATGATTATTGTCAAGCAACTGATTACAGTGGAAGCCGCCATGACACATGAGTATTTTAGTGATTTGTTACATACTCTATGGTGTAATGTTTAATTATTTTATTAATTATTATAAATTAAATAAATCAATTATATTCTTGTTTATCGCCGTACAAAATTAAATAAACATTCGATCGGGATCAAAATCTTGCGAAAATGTACTATTTTCACGTGATAATCTGACGAGAAAAATTTATAGTTTTTTTTCTGGGGGGAAACCGAAGTAAAGCCCAGCCTTCAAGAATTTTTTAATTTTTTGGTGCCCTACGGCAGAGAGAAGACTGAGAGAGCCCACGGCATAAGGATAATTTTTTTAAAGGAAGTGTCGCCATCTTACCCTGTTTCGACCCAGACGAACTAAAATGAACCGAGGTCGTGACTCTGTTCGTAAAACAGGGTAGAATTTTTACAGATGATAAGAGACTATCAACAAGCAAGTGATCATCATTACCGATGACAAGATAAAATTAAAGATAATTTTTGAATTTTTATTATAAATACTTAAAAAATCATTTATTTATAAAAATAAATTAACTACAATTTGAAATTAAAACCGAAATTTATCAAAAATTAATGTCTCAATAATTGTGACATGAAGTCATATCAAAATATTGTTGAATGTCTATAATTCGCATTATCCATGTGTGTGTTATGAGTTTGTTTGTGTGTTATCGGTATGTATAGTAAAAATATTTTTTGGTGAATTACAGTGATTTCTGTGTGCTTAAAAAATTGTTTAAACGAAAGTAAGTTATTATATTGTCTTAATATAATAATATATAGTACATAATTAGGTTAATCATTTTTATGTTCTTGTTATGATCAGTATTTTAATTATTCTTCAATACTTGCATGTTTAATTAGTGTCTTCAGAGCAATCAATTGGAACTCAAGCACAATACATAAAAAAGTTAATGGAATTAAGAGAATTAAAAAAAGAAGGCATTGTATCCTTTCTTAAAAAAGGCATGATCGGTCATCGTCAATTTTACGTCATATCTGTAACACTTTTATTCGTGTGTTGATTGGTTGTTAGAAATAATGGCGGGAGAAATTTTTAATTTAAAAATAAAATATAATTTTTTTCTGTTTATTTACGTATATAATATGATGTTGAGCGCGCGCAGCGCGCCTGAACCTTACTAGTACATTAAAAAACTCAATGAACATATCAAAATCATTGAGAAAATATTAAATATAAATGAAAACAAAAGCCAAAACAATAAAAGAAGAAGAGGTGGCAAATATTTGCAAGTCCGAAATGAAATGTGAGTTTCCATATAAATATATCTGATTATTTATTCAAATTTTACAATTTTTTAGATACAGTTTGAAGAATAGAAAAGAAATGATGAGAAAATCGAATAAAAATGAAAATAACAATATAAAGAACAATAACAATAAAAAAAACAACTACAATGATAATAACAGTAACAATAAAAAATTAGTTAGCAACAACAATCAAAAAGTAATGAACACTGGACAAGAAACATCCAAAATAATGCATTTTTATTTTTAAAACAACATATTAATGTTTATATGATAATTATTGAAAAAGAATTTATTTTTTCTGAATTTTTTAGTCTTGTACCATTTTATGATGAAGATATTGAAGTGTCTGGAAGATACATAAGAGAAGGTTTATTTCATTTCATGTTTATTTTGTTAAAAATAACAAAGCAGTAATTTTTTTACTTTTAAGTAATATGAAAAAAATTTTGAGTTAAAGATCTGCGACCAAATGATTTTTGAATAAAATTTAGATACAACATTTATCTGTCATTACAATCTGAATAACATCATTGAAAATAAGTGTAGCTTAAACTTTGGTATTTTCATCATTGGTTTGTATTGAAAATAAATATAGCTTAAAGTTATTAACTTAAAATGTGATCAAGACAAAACAGATTTATAAAGTAAGCCATTAAATATGTACTTTAGATATGCTCAATAAAGATCTGTAATTTTATATCACTCAAAATATACTATAGTTTTCAAATGCGTAATTTATTTATATTTAACAATCGTTCAAGTCGCATATTTTTTGCAATATTTATTCTATACAATTTTATTTATTTAATATCACATAAAAGTGCTACTTCTCTCAGAGTCCAATGCCGAGGATTAAGGTCAGTTTCAAAATCAATTGATCCAACATATTTTTGATCAGTTCTTTGAGGTTTCCTGTATATTGGGCATTCATATAGTTTTGAATCCTTTCCTGCAGTAGTATTTATTGCAAAAATATACATAACTGGCATTTGTTCATAAAAAACTTTAGACTTGTTTGTTTTTCTATCTAAAGATGCTCCCTCTTAAAAGAAACTATGAACATAGACACCTGCTTGTACTTGTTTTTTAATATCTTCTATATTATATCAAGTTATTAAATTTTGTAGAACTACTGAATCCAAAGCCCAACAAAATGAATTGTACTGTTTTGGTAGCTTGCTGAGCATTTCATCACCTCATCTATAGACTATATTTTCTCTAGTTTTACGATCCTGCGATCCATCTTTGTTTGGTTGAACATTTAAGATAGCATACAGAATTTCTTTTGCTGTATTAATGTGATACGTAATATCGACATTAGAATATAAACCGGAGACTTCAGAAGTATCAGTAGCTGGTAAATTGTTGATACAATCCATATATTCTTGGATAATTCGTGTTTAAGGAACTTTGGAGCCTTTATAAAATTCAAAACCAGATGTGAGTAAAACTTAGAAGGCGTCTATCAAAGGCATCAGTGACTCTTTCACAATATTAAACCTAGGAAAGAACGTATCTTATTCAATTAATGCACAAGTATTATTTAACTACCTAAAAAGATTTACAATTATACTTCACCCAGCGAATAAGAGATTGTTAGCCAAGACATGTCTTTCTTAGGATTCATATCATCTAAATCATTTGGAATAAATTAAACTAATGCAGCAAAATCTACTTGATTCAATTCATATAATTCAATGCCAATCACAAAAAAAGTTTTTTTTTTATTTGTTAGAATTGAGTTAACTTATAATTTTAACATACTAAAACTATTTTTAAAAGATAAATTTAAAGTTATTCTATCATTATTCTTCCAATTGATAGTGGAAGAGCAAGAAAAAAAATTCGGATAGTGTCAAAAAGCATGTTTTTATGTAGCAGTATTTTTTTAATAATTTAAAAACAATGACATGCAGTTAGAATGATCAGCGGCAAGTGCTGGCAGCTCATCGACAAGCTTGATCTCCATCCTCCTTATTACCCGAGCAAGTAGCTGAACATATATAAACATATACTACTTGAACGAAAGTATACTAGCTCTGTGATTGGAGTGCCTGAGGGTTCAAACCCAGACACAGCAAATTTTTTTTCTCTCTTTCACCTGTTGAAATTGCATGTAATAAACGTCTGAATAATTTTTCTCAATAAAAATTAAATATACAATGGCTTCATTATCATTTCAAAATCCGTTTAGTCTTAGGTATATGTCGCACTGTGCACAATAAATAATTTGAAAATTTTTATGTCAATTAAGATTCCTCGAAATAGTTAATTATGAAAATTATAAAATCATGATTAAGAAAAAAAAGCCATTTGTCTCATTTATATTCTTTCGAGAAATGTACATTTTATGTGCATAAATTAAAAAATAATCAAGGTATTTCTGTATCATAATGATCAACAGTTTATAATAAAAAATATAGGGTCTTAGAATTTTCTAACTAACACACTTAAATCCCTTTCGCAATTTAAAACGCAGTTAATAAATCATTTGTCAAAGAATAGCTGAGGTTATATTCATTTTTTCATTTTAGCTTAAATTACAATGAGTAAATAGAACTTTCTAATTGAAACTAAAATTAAGACACTTTCTTTTATAAATAACACTACAGACACTTTTATTTTAAAATAAACTTTTCCCATACATTTCCAAAAATTTGTCCTAATTCTTACATTTAACTTTTTCATATACAGTTTAATAAATTTAATATACAAATCATGAATAACTTAATTATATAATTGAATCAATCAATAAATATGAAATGAAAAATCGTTGAAACTAAATTATCAAAAAGCGTACAGCTGTAATCAACAATTTATTAACAATTTGATAGAATTGTTAATTATTTATAAGAGTACTTTGAAGTGTTGTTTATCAAGATTTAGCAGTTGGACAAAATAGATCTTACGTTCTATTTAAAGTAATTAATCTGTTACGTATAGTAATACTTTGCTTTTTTAATATATTAAGGATGATCAGCGAGGTGAGATTCCACAATATTTAAACTAATGATAATATTTTTGTAACTATTTTGTTCTGAACGAAATTCCTGATGAATCTGAATGATATTTTTAAGTTCTTCAATATTATTTAATGGAAAATTTTGGTTTTTTTTTAAATGCCTTTTGAATGCTCTAACCATTTCTCCAGTCTCCATAAATCAATATCAACTTCAATCCAATTTCTTCAAGAACCAACAAGGCAGAACATTTGCAAATAGATTGTATCAATATAATAAAATTAAACATCTATTACTTAGTACATAAAAAAATTTAAACCGACTGATTTTATAATGTTAGAAAATGAAAAAAATATTGGCAAATAATTGTCAAGAGACTCACTGTTCACATGGAAAATAGTATAAGCCGATCGATGGTGATCTGCTCATGAATCGCTGAGCATTGAGTACTGAAGCTTTCTTAATGTTAATCAGAATTACTTCTTTAAATGAATAGATAAATCCATGATTCGTGGTCATAATTGTAGACCTTCATAATTAGATATCCTATGAATAAATACATTGTTAATAATACAAAAAATATTAGTAGGAATTTTAGATTTAAGATATTAAGCTAATTTAGAGGTACCTTAATGTATCGTCAAGTAGTCTTAAAATAGCTGTAATGTAACATGAAAAGATTTAATATTAAAACGACACTCTGAATAAATGAAATCTTCATTGTTATGCGTCATCAAATTAGTTTGAGTTTTTCGTTGTTTAAACGTATAATTGTATGACTCTATACCTTGATTAACTTTTTTTAGAAATCTAATAAATTTTTGTAAATAACTTTATAGAGATGATAATGGAATGCCATTTATTTATAGACTTTTTGAATTAAAACTACCTCTTTGCAGCATCTTAAATCTAAATTTAGACTTTGTAAGATATAAGAAATCATTTACATAACGAAAGAAATGACCATCCTCCTTGAATTCTGACAATTCTTTTTCTAGCATGTCCTCATAATATGAATCATACAATAACACAGACATTGAAAGACGTTGACCAACACCTTACTTGAGTATGTAATATTTTCGAGATACATTACATCTAAAAAAACACAATAATAAATTATATTTGTTTTCACAAATTATAAAACTACGTATATGTTACTTACTGCATTTTCCATCTTGCATTAATCAGGCATATCAATATTTTACAAGCTTTAAGGTAGATTGACAACTTCTAATGAATTTTGAAATATGTTTAGCAGTTTATGCAAATTATGATCCAGCAACTGGCTTAGGAGCAATATCATATTCTAATTTTTCTGAAACACATTGACATTCTGATGATACTGATTGCAGTTCTATCAAGTATGCATCACATGACGTCATTCTCATTATGCATGGTAATGTATCTACTTCAATTGGAAGTGATTTTTAAAAACCAAGTCGATGATGGTTATATGCAAGAGCTCTCTTATTTATTCACCTCTTAACTCAGTACCCTTTGTAATATCGAAAAAATTAGATAATATTTATCGATTTGGCTTTAACAACTGAGTCGAATAATGCTACCTTATTTATTAATTCTTTTCCAACGTTACAAGGGGGCCAGGGAGTAAGACAGTAATATAAACAAAGAATAATCTTACAAGTGAGCATAAAAAAATAAAATGCAATAAAATGATGATAAAATGAAATACAAATTTTAATATTTTCTTTTAGTGCAAATTAAATATTTTTGATAAACTGTTACACTAAATTCACAACATTTATTTTGAAGTTCTTCAATTCAATCCGTATTCTAAACCCAAGTACAAAATGATTAATAAAATAATAAACATAAAAATTGCATTAAATAATTTAAGAAACTCATTGAGTCAATCATTGGAAATAACAAAAAAATTTTAGAATTGAAAACTTTAGCCAAATACCAATCAAATAAAAATGAATAGAAAATGATAAACGTGAAAGATTGATTAAATCCAAACCACATTCAAAAGATCTAAAAATAATTTATCCTTATTATAATGAATAAAAAAATAAATAAAAAAGTTCCTGAATATATCGTGATGGAAATTACTTATATTATTTAATAAACTTTTCGATTGGAAATTAGACGTAGTCCTTATAAACATAATTTCGTACAATAAAATTTTTTCATTATATAATTATGATTTTATTAAAAAAAAAAACGAATAATATAAAATTAATCAAATTACATAAATAAAATATCAATATCGAGAACAAAAACAAACCCTAAATAGATTTTTTTCTTACTTCATTTTTAAATATATAATAAACAAAACAGCATTTTCATCTTAACTGTGAACACGCCTCGTAACATCAGGAAAAGTTGAAAAATTAGATAATATTTATCGATTTAGCATTAAAAATTGAGTCGAATAATGCTCCCTAATTTATTAATTTTTCAACGTTACAAAGAGGGCCAAAGAGTAAGACGATAATACAATTAAAAACACCTTATAAGTATACTTATAAACACTAGTTGACCCAGTCTTTGAAACCAAGTTACCTAATGCATACGTGCAACGTGTTTTTCATTTTTTCCTTACATCTGAACACTTCTCTTAACTTCGAACAAGAATGGAAAATTTAGATAGTAATAATTGACCGAGTTATAAATGCTGAGTAAATTCTCACTATTTTTGTTGTAACAGAAAAATAACATGTGCGAAGTAACGTTATATTACGAATTTCGTTATTTCATGCAAGAAAAATCCGTCAGGTTTTACTGCTTTGAAACAGAAAGTATATACTTTTATATTATAATATCAATGTTTACACAGGCACATTATGAAATAAGAAGTATCTGCAAAATCAATTTTGCTGTCAAAGAGACTATAATTTTTGTTATTGAATTCATTCATATAAATCAATACAGAATTTTTTTTCGAATTTCTTAATTTCTTTTATGCTTTGATTATTTAAAAATATAATATCCGATATTGATGCAAAATTCCATTCAATTCCACCAAAACTTGATCGAGAATTTATATATAGATATTTCCATAAAATAATATTTATTTAGTTTCATTGATTGTCATACTCACTCTAACGTCGCGAATGGAATATTCAATGGTATCATATAAAAGAAATAGGGTCCAAACGTAAACCTTCCGGTTAATAATATATCTCAAAACTGATTAAAAAGTCGAAATACGTTTAAACGTTGAATTAATTTTTTTAGAGCATCTCTATGTAGAATTTAGAAAACAAGTATACAACTTTAATGGGATCATAATTGCAAAAAAATGAGCAGTAGTATTTTTTCTTTGTAATTTAATTTGTTACTCCAAAATTTTTATGTTTATATTTATATCTAATCAATTTTTCACATATTGTAGGAAATGATGAATTAAGAAAATTAAGTTTAAGTACATTAAGTCGATACGGTATTTGCGGAGACCACTTTCCTGACAGTGCATTCACTGATGCATATAAGTCAAATTTAAGGAGAGATAGTATTCCGCTACCGAATTATCCACCAACGCTGTCTGTCAATGAGAATAGCCTCAATATTGATCAGCTGGAAGTAGAATCGACATTCAATGTTGCTGTAAAAGATTTCGATAAAACTAACGATGAAAAAAACTCTCCTGTACCTGTGAAAAAGGTACGTATCGAAAATATTGGTGGATATGCAAGACCTAGCACATCGACTTTATGTACTTCGAATGTTGATAGCTATAGTGCTAGTGAGTATGATAAAGATCAACGAATATATGAGCTGACTATAAAAATAGAAGAAATCACTAGAGAAAAAAATTATTTAAAAAAACAATTAAAGACTGCTGAAAATGCAATACAATATTATAAAGAACGTCTTAAAGAGACTAAATCAGAAGAGTATATTCCTAAAACTCGTTCTGATGCGTCAGAGGAGACAATATTTAGAAAATAAAAAAATGCTGTAATGGCTATTATTGATAAGATGAATTTATCGGCGTCAGCTAAAACATTAATATCTTTACAATTACATGAAGATAAGACGCCATATTCAGATAGTGAGAGAAACCTTGCTAGCCAGTTGTATTATTACTCTCCAGCAGCTTTGAATCGTTTACGAAAGGCGGATTGTAAATTTTCAAGCCCATCAACTTTAAAAAGATGGCTGATGAATTTTAATATTGAACCTGGATTTTCAAGTTTCATTTTCAAAGCTTTGAAAATTCATCTAGAAAAATTAAAGCCTGAAGAACGTCTTTGTTGTTTAAAATTTGATGAAACAACAATCAAATGCTGGAAAGAATATTCATCGTTTTTCGATTATATTGAAGGATTGGAAGATCTAGGATCCTTAGGACGATCAGCAGTACAAGCCAAATATATATTGGTATTTTGTATAGATAGTATTAATATAAAAAACTTATGGCGTCAACCAATTGCATACTTTTTATCAGAAAAAGGAATTGACGCAAGTAATTTAAAAAATTTATTATTGACGTGTCTACAAGAACTTAAAAAAGTTGGTGCTGAAGTTCAGTTGATCACATGTGATCAAGGACCAGCAAATCAAAGTTTATTTAACCAACTAAATGTAAGTGTAGATAAACCGTAATTCGACGTGAATAATAAGAAATATTTAGCTTCATTCGATTTTCCACATCTGATAAAAAGACTTGTTGCTGTTTTGAGAAATAAACAAAGAGGAAAATTGTTTATCAGCAATCAAGTGATTGTCGATTGGAATGACTACATAAACACATGGCAACTAGATAAAGCAAATGTGAGTGGTTCAAAGTTATTGTCGCATATAACCGATCAGCACATGAATCCGAAACCGTGGGAAGCTATGAATGTAAAAAGAGCTTTTCAGATATTTAGCAATCGGTTAGCATGTGCAATTGCAACAGCGGGTGAAACAGGCAGTTTAAAAAGTAAAACCTGGAGGAATTCTGCATCTTTTGCAGAACAATTAAATTCAGTTATAGATGCCTGTAATTCTTACAGCCCCAATTATACGTATGGTGGGAAAAGAGTATTATCAGTTGAAAATGATGACATTCAAGATACTCTTGAAAACTTCGTGAAGTGGTCAAAAAAATGGAGTGTAAGCTCTGACCACATGACGAAATTACCGTGCATGAAAGGTCTAGTAATTACCGTTCAGGCATTGCTTCA
>CM054002.1:14695224-14883026 GCA_028641665.1 Chelonus formosanus
GTTATAATTATCTTTATTTCGAAAGGTACATAATTCTTCATTAAATACTTTATTAATATCATTTTTATTAATTAGACAAAAGCGACAGAAATAATTAGCGGAAAAGCTCTCTACCAAGCCAAACAACTCATGGAGACCTAAATTATCTCCTAATATTAGCGCTAATTCAAAATATATTTGTATTTTTTCATCACCGTTTCCAACTGTTATACCTGTTTCTTTTAAGAAAATTAGCTCTTTCATAACCATACAAAATACTTCTGATTTGGAAACAATTTTCCTATCTAAACTATTTACTAATAAAAACAAAAAAATATTTGCTAATTTGGACCGATATTTTGGAGGCAAGCATAAAATACTGAAATACAAAGCTCCACATTTTTGAATACCACGATGACAACCAAGCGGATTGTTGTTTTCATAGTCATCGAAGTGTAAAGCAATGGGTAAAATTATTTTGCCATTTGATTTTATTTTGTTTTTCCAAAAATCTCCTTGAATATAATTATGAATAATTTCACGATTCTCTAATGATTTTATGTATTCTAAGGTATCGTTTAATACACACGGTAATTCGAAAAATCTGAAGAGTACGTGTCGAATTGGTATAAATTCCAAAGTCAATGGAACTTTAGTAAGAATTGTCAAGCCTTGTTTCATCCGATATTCGTCACGATAACCAATAATTTGATGAATCGGTTTAATGAATGTTCCGATTGATTCAAAATATTTAAATGATTTAAATGAAGAATTAAACGACTCAAATGGATTCTGAAATAAATTGAACATGCTTTTAATTTTTAACTTATTTTCAGGATTTTCGTTCAATGAATTTAAACGATCCAAAATTGTATCACGAAGTAAGTTTATACAGTCACTATTCAGAAATGAAGTGAAATCTTTAATCAGCATTTCAACGCGTTTTCTAGGCGAATCCGAAAAACTATTAAGCTTAGATACCAGTTTTGTAGCCGATAATTGTAATAAATCATTAAAATTATTTGATTGATCGTAACTATTATTTGCTGCTACATCATTATTAATAAATTCATCCGAATCCGAACTTTCTTGGTATTCATCATGAATTTGCAGGATATCTTCATTAACTTTTTCATCTAAATTATTACAAGCTGATACATTTGCCGAGTTGGTGACATTAATTTCATGATCAGTATCATGAAAGTGATCAACTTTATCAATTGATATTTGATTATTAGGTGTTTCACCATTAGTGTTGACACCATGTTCTCTTTTTCGATGACTAAAATAACTATTGGATAAAGAATAAGTTCGATCACAATTCAATTCTGTACAACGATATGCAGATAAATATAGATGAAATTTTCTAACATGATCAATGAGTATGGTATTACTCTCCATACAGAGTCCACAAGCAAAACAATGAAACATTTCTTTTGAATAGTATTGAAGTAAGAACACTTTGAAATTAAGTATCTAAATAATTATTGTATTTTTTTTATTTTATAATAATCAAATCAAGCATTAAAACAACTATGTTTATAATAATATTATGTATTAATTAGGATAGATACTGAACAATTATGAATCAGATTAGTTTTAAAGTACTATATGTTATAGAAAAATATATTAACTCCACTTAACTAATGAAATTAATATCTATTTATGAATCAATAATTTGAACATAAAATCAAAATATATAAAAAAAAACTTTACTATTATAGAACGTTTGCATTATTAGTAAACTCTAAAACTGTCATATTTATATCAATATTATATATTAATTATGAATGATACTGAATAATAATGGTGAATATATATCGTATTAAAATACTGACTAACGATTAATCTAATTATATTTAAGTTACTGTATCCAATATAAAAATATATTAACTTCACTTAACTAATGAAATTAATATAATATTAAATAATAGTATAATAACTCAATTTGATTAATGAAATAAGCATCTATTTATGAATAATTAATCCGAACAAAAAGTAATAAATTTTAAAGAAACTTTTAGTATAGTTAAACGTTTGCTAAATCATTTATCAAGGTTTGTAAGCTCGTTGAATTGAACTCGTCTTTTGTATTTATACCGTATATAAGTTTTTGCAGCAAGGTCCATACATGACAGGAGGCTTCTGGATAATTACAATCGAATGCAAAGAAACTTTTAAAAGTTAAGTCGATCGCGCTAAAGACATCCTTTGTTCGATACCGCTTGTTTTCGATATAAACGTATGCATCTAAAATCTTCTCTAGTTCTCCAACGAATACAGCGATGGGCTGGAACGGAAGATTATTCTTTTTGAGGTATTCTTGTCGGTCTTCAATGACTTTTTCAACACATCCGACATTCTGGAATAAATAATATCTGATTACTCTCTATATAATTAATAGACATTCTCTCTTATGAAATGAAATTATCATAAATTTACCGGTGCTATTAAAAATATCGAGTCACGAGATTCGAGAAATGAAGCACGCCGTTTGGTAATTTTTCTTTTTTTTGGCACAGATGGAGATGGATCTGTCATTAAAAATTTCATGTATGGATTACTCATCAAGGTGATCAATAAATGTATAATGACTGCATCTTGATTACCTGTAAAAATATTTAAATTTAAGCATAACAAATTTAATTGACGAGAAATGCCTTTAGACCAGTTGTAAAATATTATAAATTCACCTTTCTCCAAGTGCCGCAAATTTTGAGCCAATGCATTATTAGTTACGTTTTTTGGTTGTCTTGTTGTCCATAATAATTTTTTAATTTTTTCTTTTACAGTATCCCAGGTTTGCATGTAATTACGTCCGTTATTTGGATATAATTGAACAAAATCAGATCTTATCTGTTCAAGACAAATATATAAATAGAAAAAATAAATAAGAAAGATAATTAGTTTTAACGCGATGAAAAAGTATTTGTTAATTAACTTTACCAATTGAGCTTCAGTGTTAGCTGTTAAGCATGGGAAAGTTTTTAAGTATTCACTAACAGAAAAACTATCTCCCATCAAAAGATTACGACGGTACTTAAATGAGTCTTTCCAACACTTCAAAATAGTCTCGAATGGGTTATCACTGGGATTTTTCAAAGTAGCCAGTGCAGCATCAAGATTTTCTAAAAAAAGGCCATAGAAAATCAATATGTCATACATATACCTATATAATCATTATTATTGTAGTTATATTTATTTTACCATCAGATTCATCAGAAGAATCTTCAGATAATTCTTCCTGATCTTGAGGGTTTTTACGTTTTTTTTTCAAGCTTAAAACGCCTTTGCGCTGCAAAACATCCGTTTTGTAATAGAAATGAGCTGGCAATTTTCCGCCTGGTCCAGATTTTCCTTTATCATCAGCTTTAAATGGAATGAAATAGGTACCTTCACTTTCTCTAGGAAACACAGTTTTGATTTCTACAGCAAGTGCTTTAAAGTCATCTGATGTGAGTCTGCAATTAAAATTTTCTGTGTAAATGAACCAATTGATACATGAAAAACTTCAAGAAAGATAAAAAATAAAATATACAGAAAAAAATTCCATAACAATCAATTTATGCAAATATTGTTTTTAATAATATACTAAAAAGATATCATACGTTAACGTAGGTGGTGTTGTATCAGGAGTAGCTTTTTTCAAGTAATCGTCTATTACTCGATATATGACACGTCTGACCAGAAGATTCCGCAGGTCATTAGTAACTGTGTTATCTTTGAAAGCGTTAATAATACCTTGACCGTACTGATCTTGAGACAAAAATTTGTATTACATCTATTAATGATAAAATATAAAGAATCGTTAATAAAAAATATTATTAATGAATCACAATAAATATAGAATGTTCATGTTTTTTTTAAATTTCTACTCACTAAAGGGGTATCATGAGTTACAACCCGAGGTATACTGGTGGATGAATTAGTGTTAACATTATCAGTAGGATTGTTAGTATCGATAGAATTATTTGTAGGATTTCTAATATCATCCTGTTCTAAATCATCTCTGTACTCCTCACTCTCATCACCACTACTACTCGTATGATGAGTTACATTTTTCTCAATAGTTGAAGATTGTTCATTATTTAAGTTATGAATGAGCCTATTGTCGGTATTTATGTTTTTCTGAACGATTAAAATGTCATTTATTATATTATTATCCACAATCAGGTTACTTTGATTTTCTTTACGAGTATCAAGAGCTACATCAAAAGTTGGATCACAACAATCAGATTCTATAAGGCTATTGACAACGAGTAAAGAACCTTCTATTTCGGAATAATCATTGATAATGTGTTCTTCATTTGTTTTTGTTGTATTGTTATTATCAGGTGTGGCAACACTTTGTTCATTTGTGTCGGTTGCACTGTTAGCGGGTAGGTTTAGTGAAGTGTTAGGCTGTAAAGAAAATATTAATTTAAATCAAAGAAAAAAAAAACATAGAAAACTACAACTTTGGAAAAAGTAGTTTACTATTCATTAAAATGACTTTTTTTGCCAAACAAATATTAAATTTCAAAATTTTTTTAGAGGAAATAACAAAGTAACTTCAATTATCAGAGGCAAATGATTTTAATTTCTAAATAATAAAAGAAACGTACACTATTGAACTTGAAAGTGAAAATGATTCAACTTGATAATAAATGAAAATAAAATAAAATATGAATGCTTTAGTAACATATTGGCGAAAGAATAGGTTAATTGAATAGATGAAAAATGATTTGAAAATAAATAATGCAATAATAACTAAATTAAAAAAATAATTATCAATAATTGGAAATAATGAGCTTTTAATGCTTTTTTATACACATTAACGCCGCCAAAACATCTGAGAGATATTACATCGGGCTAAAGTAAACACGTGCTAGTTGTATATATAAATATATATTCAAGACTGTCGTGTCAAAACGCGTACCAAAACATTCATTGTCAACAGAAATCGATGTAGCAAATAATTTTTTTTATAATACCTCTTGTGTAACTGTAAAGCTCTCATACCACTTCTCAAAATTAAGTTTTAATACATACAATTCATCAACATTACGTACATACTGATCAAACAAATTAATATCTTTAGCAACAGAATGAGGATCTAGGTTGTAATCTAAAAACAAAATAATACATAAAAAAAATAAGTACGTATCAAATTTAAGACTCAATCTCTTCTAAATAATGACCAAACACGACTCATAATCACATGATTTTGAATAATGTACGAATAAAAAGTGAAAAAATATTGAGACACACATGAATTAATATTAATTTTCGACGACAATTACGAAACTCGAAAGATATGTATATTACGAAAATGGAAAAATTTGAATTTATGTACTTACATTGAAACACTGGAACGAGGTGTCCTAGTCCCCAGTCTTTGAGCACTTCCCACATAATTTCACATATAAAAAAAATTTCTGATAAAATCTAGTCTTAGTCTACAGAGACAGTTATAAAACTTAAATGATCACTAATATAGGCACTGATAAACGCAGCACCAACTCGGATAAACACTAAAGAAAAAAGAGTAAAAAACGCATAAACTTGGATGAACACTAAGCACTTATTAACGCAGCACCAACGTCTTCGATCAAATGATCTCGCTCGCGCTCAAATCAAAACAAAGAATGAAACGAAGACCCGAACTATTGCAAAGGAACCGTTTGCGCGCAGTGAATAAACTCCAAGAAAATAACGAACTGTATGAGTCACTCAGAAATGTTATAGAAATTCGTTAGGTGAAAATGATAAAAATTAGACTTTAAATAAAATTTACATTATATCTTATAAAATTCCCAAAGAGGAATACGATTTCTTATTATTTTCTATTAATTAAATAGCTTAGTTAATAAAGAATGATCTCCAAAAAGTAAAAATTATTATATATTTGAGGAAAAATTAGCTTGGCAAGAAAGTAAAAATTGTGAGATTGGTAATGAATCTGGCAATGTTCATATCACGAGATGACTTGTAGTCATTCTTATAATAAATAATTGATGTGCATCAATAATTATATTGTTAAAAATAATTATTCTAGTGCTGGCTTTATAAACTGGAGACGTTATTCTGCGCATCACTATTACTTTGTGATAAGTAAATTTTTCTAAGCTAGCTTCATCAATTAAATAGCTCAGTTAATAAAGAATCATTTCTAGAATGTAAAAATTATTATATATTTGAGAAAAAATAAGCTTGGCAAGAAAGTAAAAATTGTAAGATTGGTAATGAATCTGGCAATGTTCATATCACGAGATGACTTGTAGTCATTCTTATAATAAATAATTGATGTGCATCAATAATTATATTGTTAAAAAGAAGTATTCTAGTGCTGGCTTTATCAATTCGAAACTGACTCACTATCTTTTGGTTTTTATTGTAACGCTAGTAAATTTTCTAGTGCTGGTTCTACATATTTTGCTGCACTTAAATGTTAATATTACGTTTCTCTATTGTAATATTGAATTTTACTTCCGATATAGATTTTTTTGCATTCAAGCAAATACTTTTTACTGTCACAACACTACAAATCATTGGTTGAAGTGTGAAAATTTTCTGTTGTCATTATACTTTATGATTCTTTAGCTGGAATTATAATTAGTGCTTTTATTCGATTAATTTTTCGTTTTCTGTTGAATATATTCTGTTTTGCGCTCATAACTTTTTTAACGTGAAATGGTAAAAAATTATAAACTCTCTCTATAAAAACCAAATTCTATAAAATTTACTTCTCAATTCTTTAATTATTGCTCGGTCTTATCACTTCTTCATAGGCATTTGCAAAGTTTATAACAGAACTGGATTTTTTACTAAATTTTCAAAGCCTGTTTTCTCCGTGTAATCTTCATTTCACTATTTATTTTAAAATCATGAAATTATTGTTCAATAACTCTCTTTCTTACAATTACATTATTCATTGTATTATTCTCAATAATGAGAAATAATTTTATGATACTAATTTTGATAAAAAAAAAAAAGTAATATAACTATTTACAGGACTAAAGGCATCCGCCTTCCTTGTAGTCTCTGTTAAATCAAGTGATATCACCTATACAAACTATAATATAAAATATTCTAACTAATTGAAAAACAAGCAGATGCATGAAAAATTATAATTTTAAATGTTATTATTTATTTAGATTTAATATTGTTCGTTAATTGTTTAATTTATTATTATGTAAAAAAAATTTCATGTATACACATTCGTAAAAAAATTAATTACGTCTAATAGGTATAATACCAGAATTTGAAGTTGAACATATCGACATACTGGCAGAATTGAATGTAAACGGAGCACCACGACGGCAAGTACTTGAAGACAATATGATCAGACGAAACAGATTAATTGAAGGTGATGATAAATAGCTAGTAAAAAATTATTACTGTACTCTAATATTAGCAATAACGAAATAATGTGTTGTATTACGTGTATATTTTAGAAGGAATATTTGTAACTGATGATGGAAAATGTATTGGATGTACAACTAATCCAGTCCAAATGGAATTTTTGCCATGCAGACACTGTATTTTATGTGAGGTTTGTGTGGACCGAATGAGAGAGAATGCCGCTAGAGATAGAGTTGAATTAACATGCCCGATGTGTAGAAGTACTCCAATAGGAGTGAGACGAGTAGAATAAAATGGAGAAAATGTATTACCTTCAAATTGTAATATACGATGCTCAAAAACTTTCATAACATTTCATAAATCTTGATACTAAAACTTTTTTTTACAGGAAAAAAACATTAATTACTCTTTATTTTACTATTGATTTTAAAATCAATAATTTATTATTCAATAACTCTCTTTCTTACAATTACATTATTCATTGTAATATTCTCAATAATGAGAAATGATTTTATGATACTAATTTTGATAAAAAAAAAAGGTAATATCACTATTCACAGGACTAAAGGCATCCGCCTTCCTTGTAGTATCTGTCAAATTACGTGATATCACCTATACAAACGATAATATGAAAATTTAAACTAATTAAAAAACAAAAAAATAAGACAAAAAAATTTATTACTCTTCATTTTACCATTGATTTTAAAATCGTTAAATTATTGTTCAATAATTCTCTTTCTTATAATTATATCATTTAAAACATAATT
Organism: Chelonus formosanus; assembly: GCA_028641665.1. Classification (NCBI taxonomy): domain Eukaryota; kingdom Metazoa; phylum Arthropoda; class Insecta; order Hymenoptera; family Braconidae; genus Chelonus; species Chelonus formosanus. The sequence goes on from CM054002.1 coordinate 14,703,315, forward strand.
CATTTCAATATTCTAAATAATGGGAAATAATTTTGTGAAACTAATTTACAATGAAAGGATAATACCACTAATCACATGATTAAAGGCATCCATGTAGTATCTGTATAAACAGAAGTATAAAAAATTATAATTTTCGTGTTCTAATTGATTCTAATTTAATATTATTTGTTTGATTTATTACTATGTAGAGGAATAAATTATTACAATAATTCAATGAAAAATTGCGAGACAATACATATTGTAATGAAAATTACTGTTTTTAAAAAATTAAAAAAAACAAAGAATATTTTTGATGAAAGATTATTTTATGGTTGGAAGTTAATATGAAACTTTTGATATTATTATGAGTTTTTTTTTTAATATTTTCATTATATTATAGTCTAATGAATAATTCAAAGTTGTGTAGACACAAAATAATGATTATATTTTTATATGATGTTAGATGTAAAAGAATGTTAGACACTTTCCAACCAGATGTATGTTAAAAGTAAAGTTAAATACGTTCAGTAAAATTTTATATTTTATATAACAAAATAAACAATTACAGAAAATGTATACGTTATTAATTGGTGAATTAATCTTAACTGTATTGATCAATATTAATACGGTATTTGGAAATAATTTAATTAATTTACCATCACATCCACTTGAAGTAATTTGTTCTTTTTTAACGTTTGAAGATATCATCTCAATTATGTTAACATCAAAACAAACTTGTATAACCATTGCAAGTTTGTTACGTAAAAATGACATTGAAATAATTAATAAGAAGAAAATTATACCAAAAGGTTTAATTGATTTTTACTTATCACCGTTTGATTCACTATCATTCAAGAATTATTCAAATATTCAATGTAAAAAAATAAAATTAAATGATCCTAATATTTGTATAAATATACCATGTTCATCGATAAATGTACTACTAAATAAAAAAAGGATGATGGAAAATTTAGTTGAATTAGATATATCAGGTGTCAGCATATATCCATTGAGTCTTCAAATTTTATCAAAATTTACTTCTATAAAAATTCTTAAGATTGGTGCAACATTTGGAGCATGTGAAAAGGAATTAAATAATTTATTTCAAACGGCAATTTTTAGAGATAAATTACATACATTTGGAATTTTTAATAATATCTATTTTCGAGGAGATTGTTTATATGAAAATAGAGAATCAATAATAATAACAACATTAATTATGTCAAATATATTAAAATTATATGTACCAAATATTACTGAGGTAAATTTTTTTCTTTCTTTATAAAATTTTATCAACATATAAAAGTACATATGATAAATGTTAAATAAAAATTTTTATTTTGTTTCAGTTTTTGTTATCAAATAAAATTATTAATAATCTCCAAGTAGAATGTTGTCATTATTTATATACTGAAAATTATTACAGTTTACGAAGTATTATTTCGATTTTACCTGAATCAACTATAAAAAAATTTATACTGATAACAAATGATTTAACGACTACATTTAATAATTGGGAGTTAGAATTTCCTTTAAATCCAAATATCAATTTAAATACATTAATTATTTCTGGTGAAAGAAATGTACATATGAATATTATTAATGAAATTCTAAATAATTCATCAAATTTAAGTTATTTACATATAATTGGTAAGTAAATATAAAATTGTAATTATAAAGTATAATTTAATTAATATAATAAATCTGTAATTATTAATTGACTAATTTCTTGTAGATTATGACATGAAGAAAATTCCATTGGAATTAGAAAATTCTCAAAAATTGACTCATTTAAGTCTAACTAATGTTAAGAATGTAAGCCATAAAACTTGGAATACTACTCTCGCAATGATAAAAATACTATCACTTCGAAAAATGGGAATTTCCTGTTATCAACTAAAACAATTTATATTTAAGAAAATAAATATTCATTGACTGATATTGATATATATGACGTGAAATTATATAATCTAGATATTTTGGCAGATTTAATGAAAAGTGAATATAATATTTATAAAAGGGAGCCAATAAATATAATAGTTAAAGAAAGACTCAAAACAAAAATAAAATTTTTGAAATTAAATAAAAAAAATGTCTCTTTTCCTCTAGTTACTTTAGTAACCAATAACTTCAAATACGAGGTAATATATTAAATTTAAAAAATAAACTGCATTATTACTGGTAAATTTAATTAAATATATTATCATATAACTTAATTATCAAATTATGTATTTTTACAGGAATTATTGAGAAGTCCAATCCCCAAAATAAACTATTCATATGAAATATAATTTTTTTTTCCCAAGAAAAAATTATATAAAAATAATTATTATGATTATTACTGTAATCAAAAATATTTTTATAAATGAAGGAAAACTTGTATTGCATCGTTGAAGTCTTTGATTCATTAATTAATTTTTATAATTTTCCTTAACTATTTTTTTTAAATTACTAAAAAATTAAAAACACAGATAACTTTCTTATAAATTAATTTATTGATAATCTAACTTTAGATATATTTACGGTAAATTTTGAAAAAAATAGTCAATTAATAATTTTAAAACAAAACCAATTATTCGAATTCACATTCATTTCTCATTTGTTGTATTTTTTTAGTTACCTTACGAAATTTACTTTACCGACAATCAATTTTAAATATCAACCGTCGGTAATTTTTCAATTTAAATGCAGTTACTATAGTTTGTGGGCTAAATGTCGCTTGGGGATATTGTTATCGTTTCACCATTTTGATTGGGCTCTTTTATGGAAGTTGTAAATAGTTTTTAGTATTTTTATAATTGTATATGAAATTATTAAGTTATTATTTATTATGTAATTAAAACAAGTTTGGTTATTTCTATCAATTTTCCTTTTTTATGATAGTTTGAATTATAATAACATAATAAATATACAGTGGACTTAATACTACAAAGGGATTTTCATGTTTGGATTTTTTAATATGGTAGGCCTTCTGATCTTTCCTATTACCCTATGGCACCCATTATTTTTCGAAATTCCGGCCTCCACCTTTAGCTTTGGGACGAGACTCGTCATGCTGCCTGGTGACGACTGGGCACACTTCAAAACTCCCTTACCGCCACACGTCCCCAAGGGAGAAGGATATCAGTCCCCAAATTAATGTCGCCAGAGAAGAGAGACCAGTGGTTATGCAGTTTTACTAAAAAAAAAAAAATTGGCCGCGACTGGGATTGAACTCCGCTTGGCAAAATAAAAGTCTGGCACTCTGACCACAGAGCTAGCATACTACTACTTACTTGATCGACATTTATTGATCATAAGTTGCAGGCTTGGGTACAAAGAGTGGGGATAAAGCTTGCCGTCGAAGTGCCGGAACTCGCCGCGGATTATTTAAACTTTTTTTTTTCTTTAATGAGTAGTACACAAAAGGTGACTGTACCTTGTATCCCGGGACCAATGTAACTGTACAAAAAAGGGCTTATGGTTCTGTTTAAATATTTTCTCATCAGTCATCAATTTACTAAATAATGGTTTCGCATAAAAATTAAAATTGCTATTCGAAACTAAATTTAGCATTATGAAATTGCAATTACATGCAATTTGAATAAAAAAAAATTTTGCCGCAATTGGAATTGAATACTGTTCGGCAAAATAAAAGTCAAGCGCTCAGACCAACAGTGCCAGCATATTTTTATTTCTGTTTTTTACTTTTATATCCATATAAGCTTATCACATATAAAAGTAAACAACAGGCTAGGAACAAAGAGTGGGGGCTGAGCTTGCTCGCCAACCGTTCGACTCGCAGTCTTCGCTGTGACAAATAAGACAGAGATGAATAGATATATTCTGTGCTCTGTCTTGCTCAGAACAGATGATTTGGAAATTTTAGAATTTTTTGGTGCCCTGAGGCTCCCTTTTTTACATGCATCTCTGTAAATTATTATTTTTTAAACGATTTCTCTGTTACCTACTCAATTTCAATTGCCATCGAGCTTCAGCCTTCCACCGCACAACGCGAGGGCGTAAAATCAACTTCCGAAAATTTTCTGACTTCAGCCAGAGAAGAGAGACCAGAGATTCTACGAGAGTGTAAGTGAAACGGAAGACATAGCCGCTCTTCCTCGTTTCTCGCTCTAGTCCCAAGCCTAGCAATGCTCCGCCTTCTAGGTTTACTCGTTCAAATCCTGTATTTGCGTGCCACCTCGCGGTGATTTCTGTAATCTCTAACTCAGTTTCTTAGCCCCCATAAGAACTGAACTTCTATACTGGTCTCTCTTCTCTGCTTCAGCCCAGCCTTAAGGAATGTTTTTTTTCAAAATACAATGTCACGGGGTTCTTTATAGATTACCACGGGTTTTCGTAAATTACCACGGATTTTTATGTTATTTTACCCGTGTGCCCATGTCCCGTGTTCCGTGTTTCCACGGGAACGTGCGAATAGTCACAGCGTTAAAAAAATTATTATGTATCAACATAATCTATTTGAAAATTTGGCTTCAATAGCCTCGTAAATAAATTTGCATAAATTTTTTCACCTGGATATTTTCTATTAAAATTTATATTTCCTGTTCTAGATTTGATTATGTAATTGTTTCTTTCATTTACAATTGCCTCTAAAATTAGCGTCAAACTCTTTTTGTATAGTCTTTTGGGATAATTATTAGCCTCATCTAAATAATGACTTTTGAATCCAGAAAGTTGAATCATCCGTGCATTTTTGGTCTGTAGAAAAATACATTGATAATTATTTATTGTAAATATGAAAAATTTTATAGTTACCTGTTCACGAAATTTGAAAATTCAATATGATGAAAAACGTTACATACGTTTAACATTATCCTTCACTAAAAATAATATCATGTCCATATTCGTACTTTCTTCATGATTGATAAAAATGTCTCTTATCTGATACTCTGATAAGACCATCAATGAATATTTTCAATTGTGACTTTCATCATTTGCAGGAAAAATCGTTGTTGTTTACATTGATGTGCATTTGCTAAGTGATGTATTTACTTAAATTTGCATTCTTCATCACATTCCATTAAAAATTTATTATTTTTTCTTTTTTACTAGAAGCATGAACATTTAAAACGTACTTCAATAATTGAATAATTCCTTTGAATAAGTAAACTGGAATCATAGTATCGTTACAAGCAGTAATAAAATCACTTTGAAACTTTATTTCTAAAATGATCACATTTACATTAATAGATAACACTTGGTTTGTTTTGCCAACTAATTGTTAGAAAACTTTATAAAATTATTTATTATTACTTACATAACTTTCTCGATCTCTATCACCGAAACGTTGCTGTATTGATCAATTGTAATAATAATAATGATAATATCTATCAATAAAAAATTTTTTAGTGATAAATCAACCGATAGAATTAATTTAATATATGATTATGTAGTTTTATACTTGAATAAAAGGCAAAATATTTTTTTTTTAAAATATTCCATTAATTTAGAAAACATGTGACATAATTTATAAAATTAAAAAAAAATACATAGATATACAGGGTGATCTAAAATTTTTATCACAAGGAAAACATGTAGAAACTAGAGAGAATTCGGAACAGATTGGCGTTTGCAAATTTTGTAAATTCGCAAAAATAGAGGAGTTATTAAATAATATAAACGACCAATCAGATAACAGAGATAACAAGACAGAGTTAGCCAGAGAGGGGAGACTTCATCGATGAAAAATGAATTACCGTGTATAAGATTGCAAAGTGACTGATATCACTCGGCAACAATTCCAGTTGATTTCTGAACCATAACAATAGGTAAACATTGAAGTGAGACAACTTTACATGTACAAGCTGTTATCCTTGTCTATTAAGCGCGAATAGACCGCACACGTAAAATGATACTTAGAATTGAAAATGATTCTACAGCATTTTTTAATATTATTTGAAAATAATATTGGAAGACTTGGAAATGAAATTTCTTCAATATTTTCATTTTTTTAAGAAATAAATTACTATTTACTTATGGACTACTTTCTTTCAGACTTTCATCGATATTATTTCCGGTACTATTCCCGGGACTTTTTTCGGGACTATTCCCATCTACTTACGCATACAGTTCTCTTTTTCAATTTTTTCCTTCCTTTCGCAAACTCACATTGACTTATGGTTTCCTTTTTTTTCTATTTTATTTAGATTGTGTCCCTTTAGAATTTATTCGGTTAAATTTTCTGTTTTTCTTCGATCGGTTTACACATTTAATTATAAGAAAAAAGAGGTGATTGAGACTACGTAAGAAAAAGTTAACGTAAATTAGTAAAAAAATGAAAAAAATCGAAAATTGAATAAGTAAATAGATAAAAGAGAGAAGAGTGTATGAGTAAGTAAATGAAAGAGAGATGAAAGAGAATCTAACTGAATGTACCGATAAGAGAAAAGGAAGTGTATTATGAGTAAATGAATAAGAGTAAAGACAGAATTAAAAAAAAGACATAATAAGCAAATGAATAAGAAGAAATAGGAAGATAAAAGGAGTGAAAAAATAAGAGAGAAAAAGATTAATTTAGTATGTAAAAAGATTGCAGACTAAAATAAATAAGAAAAAGGCAAGTGTATGAATGGGAGAGACTTATAGAAGTAAGTAGATAAAAAATGAGAAACAAATTTAGAAAGTAGATAAATTCAATGAGAGAAAAAGATTTAATAAGTAGATAGATGAGAAAAATAAGAGTGTATAAGTGAGTGAATAAATTAGAGAAAAGAAAAAAAATCAATGAGAGTATGAATAAGAGACAGGAAAGTGTATAAGTGAGTGAATGTAAAAGAAAAAATAAAGAGTTTGGGTGAGGAAATGAATCAGAGAAAATAGAAAGATTCAGTGAGTGAATGAATAAGAGGATCTAATGAGTGGATGGATAAGAGACACGAAAAATTTTGGTTTGAGTTGAATAATTTTATTGAAAATAAGAAATTTTTACTTTCTATTAACAATGGCATGTAATAAGTAATGGGATACAAAAATGAATAAATGATGTTTGAAATAAATTGAAAGTAGAACTATAACTAACCGAAATTTACAAAAGATTTTTAAAGTGTCTACCCTGAGCCAAAATGCAACATCGTGCACGTCTTAAGAGGCTGTGTGAAAGTCTATGAAGCATTTTAGGTGTAAGTCTTCGGATGGCCTCCTCCAATCTTCCTCCAGATCTCGTTTGTCGATATCTCGTGGCGATATACGTACGATTTTATAAACCCCTACAAGAAAAAATCGCACGGATTGAGATCTGGTGATCTTGCGGGCCAATTACGGATTCCTCCACGTCCGATGTACCGACCAGGAAAATTGGCGTTCAGCCAATTAATATTTCTCCTGCTGGTATGTGCTGGCGCACCATCCTGCTGGAACCAACAGTGATTAAACTCCTGACGAGTCAACCCAGCCCTCAACGACAGGGGTCTGAGGCAGTGATGTAAAAAAAAACTGTATCGTACAGAGTTCGATGAGTAAAAAGAGAGAGTTTCTGTAAGTAGATGAATGAGAGAATCTAGTGAGTGGATGGATTTGAGAAAATACAGTGTCTAAGTAAGTGGATGAATGAGAGATAAGAGAAAATTTGTGTGTGTGAATGAATGAGAGAATCTAATGAGTGGATAGATTAGAGAAAAGAGAGTCTATGAGTAAGTGGATAAATGAGAGAAAAGAGCGAGTTCAGGTGAGTGAACGAATGAGAGAATCTAATGAGTGGATGGATAAGAGAAAAGAGAGAGTTTGTTTGAGTGAATGAATCAGAGAATTTTTAAGTGGATGGATGATAGAAAAGACAAAAATTTTCTTTGAGTGAATAATTTTATAGAAAATAATAAAATGTTTCCAAATTTAACAATATGAAATCAATTTTTCAAACAGAATAAACCATATTCAAGCTGTGATCATCAAAGAATACCAAAAACCAATTCGGAAAAATAAATTTTGATCTCGCGTTCAATTTTATCTGGGATTTCTCAGACTATTGCAAAATTTTGTGATGCGTCTATTGATATCTGTCCTTGTTAATCAGAATTGAGGTTGTGTATGTGTGAAAATGAATACCGAAAAATAAAAGCTCAAGTTGTGATACAAAAGATCTAATTAATTAATAAAAATCATCCACAAAAAATCTTACGGTGAATTGCATCTAATGTTTCTAATGGGATTGATTCTTTTCCGTTTCTTCCGGTACGTGTCATATTTTTTAGCCGATCCTTTCCATAAATTCCTACTAAAAGGCGTCGAGCCATTCCTTTCGGTTGCGTATCATACTGGTTTCTAATTTCGAACATATCCCGTTCTTTGACAAAAATTCCACTTCGTGGTAACAACTCGATTAAGTGCCCTCCGCCTCTATTGTCATTGTCATTATCTTCTTGATCATCACCATTATCTTCAAAATCATTATCGGCTTCCTCGGTCATTGCTGCCATCTCCACGCTTCTCTCTACCCTCATTATCATTATCTTCATGTCCATTATCATCACCTTCATTTTCATGAGCACCACCTACACCTCCATTACCATCAGCATCATCTTCATAGTCATCTTCGTCGTCGTTAGCATTTTCATCACCTTCACGATTCCTAACACAATCATCTCCGCTCTCATAATTTTCCATTCGAATAATCCCATCATTGTCTACAAAAAGTTTGCCAAGTTGTTTTTTCAATCCTACAAAGATAATTACGATAGTTAGAATAAACAATACAATTGAGTTCGAATATTCAACACTTTTTTAACAAATGTGCTGCATGAATACCTGTGAAAAAAAGTATTTTAAACGTTTCAACATTTTAAAAAATACAAAATCAAGAAAAAGAATAAATGATGACAATGCATGTCATTATCATAATCACAAGTATTTAATGCAATAAGTCCACATATTCCATAATTCGATAAGTACTGAACGAAGAATGGATAATAAAAAAAAACTTACTGCTCTGGGCCAGAATCGTACCGACTTTCGCACGATTATTATTACACCCGTGTGCAAGGTCTCCAATCTGAAGACTATGATGAGAGAATGCAATTCTGCACGTGGCTCATCGAACGCCACGATCAAGACAATAACTTCCTTAGTAACATTCTCTTCACCGATGAGTCTACCTTTGGCCGTACCGGATGCTAGAATTACCATAACAACCATGTTTATGGATACCATAATCCACGAGCTACATCAGTCAGAAGTTTTCAGCGGCGATTTTCCATCAATGTTTGGGCAGGGATAATTGGAAATCGATTGGTAATTTATTAAACGTAGAATACCTAGCTAAAAGTTCTCGTGTATGACCTAGTAGCCAAATCAACGTAAGACTGACGGCAGACTTAGGTATGTTGCCTAAATTTGTAATTTATGTATGTATCTACCGTTTTTCTGTAGCAGATGGACGTAAGATTTTCGTGAGAATGATTTAACCTCAGAAATTTATGGCAATCTGCTGCAGAAAGCAAGCAGACGGACGTAAATCTGACGAAAATTCTGACGTCAGGAATAACTACGAGGGATATTTTGTTAAATCCTCCTTATATATTATTCTTTCTATAGGTGGGTCCTTTTCAATTCGATGGTACATTGAACTCTGTACGATACAGTTTTTTTTTACATCACTGCCTCAGACCCCTGTCGTTGAGGGCTGGGTTGACTCGTCAGGAGTTTAATCACTGTTGGTTCCAGCAGGATGGTGCGCCAGCACATACCAGCAGGAGAAATATTAATTGGCTGAACGCCAATTTTCCTGGTCGGTACATCGGACGTGGAGGAATCCGTAATTGGCCCGCAAGATCACCAGATCTCAATCCGTGCGATTTTTTCTTGTAGGGGTTTATAAAATCGTACGTATATCGCCACGAGATATCGACAAACGAGATCTGGAGGAAGATTGGAGGAGGCCATCCGAAGACTTACACCTAAAATGCTTCATAGACTTTCACACAGCCTCTTAAGACGTGCACGATGTTGCATTTTGGCTCAGGGTAGACACTTTAAAAATCTTTTGTAAATTTCGGTTAGTTATAGTTCTACTTTCAATTTATTTCAAACATCATTTATTCATTTTTGTATCCCATTACTTATTACATGCCATTGTTAATAGAAAGTAAAAATTTCTTATTTTCAATAAAATTATTCAACTCAAACCAAAATTTTTCGTGTCTCTTATCCATCCACTCATTAGATCCTCTTATTCATTCACTCACTGAATCTTTCTATTTTCTCTGATTCATTTCCTCACCCAAACTCTTTATTTTTTCTTTTACATTCACTCACTTATACACTTTCCTGTCTCTTATTCATACTCTCATTGATTTTTTTTCTTTTCTCTAATTTATTCACTCACTTATACACTCTTATTTTTCTCATCTATCTACTTATTAAATCTTTTTCTCTCATTGAATTTATCTACTTTCTAAATTTGTTTCTCATTTTTTATCTACTTACTTCTATAAGTCTCTCCCATTCATACACTTGCCTTTTTCTTATTTATTTTAGTCTGCAATCTTTTTACATACTAAATTAATCTTTTTCTCTCTTATTTTTTCACTCCTTTTATCTTCCTATTTCTTCTTATTCATTTGCTTATTATGTCTTTTTTTTTAATTCTGTCTTTACTCTTATTCATTTACTCATAATACACTTCCTTTTCTCTTATCGGTACATTCAGTTAGATTCTCTTTCATCTCTCTTTCATTTACTTACTCATACACTCTTCTCTCTTTTATCTATTTACTTATTCAATTTTCGATTTTTTTCATTTTTTTACTAATTTACGTTAACTTTTTCTTACGTAGTCTCAATCACCTCTTTTTTCTTATAATTAAATGTGTAAACCGATCGAAGAAAAACAGAAAATTTAACCGAATAAATTCTAAAGGGACACAATCTAAATAAAATAGAAAAAAAAGGAAACCATAAGTCAATGTGAGTTTGCGAAAGGAAGGAAAAAATTGAAAAAGAGAACTGTATGCGTAAGTAGATGGGAATAGTCCCGAAAAAAGTCCCGGGAATAGTACCGGAAATAATATCGATGAAAGTCTGAAAGAAAGTAGTCCATAAGTAAATAGTAATTTATTTCTTAAAAAAATGAAAATATTGAAGAAATTTCATTTCCAAGTCTTCCAATATTATTTTCAAATAATATTAAAAAATGCTGTAGAATCATTTTCAATTCTAAGTATCATTTTACGTGTGCGGTCTATTCGCGCTTAATAGACAAGGATAACAGCTTGTACATGTAAAGTTGTCTCACTTCAATGTTTACCTATTGTTATGGTTCAGAAATCAACTGGAATTGTTGCCGAGTGATATCAGTCACTTTGCAATCTTATACACGGTAATTCATTTTTCATCGATGAAGTCTCCCCTCTCTGGCTAACTCTGTCTTGTTATCTCTGTTATCTGATTGGTCGTTTATATTATTTAATAACTCCTCTATTTTTGCGAATTTACAAAATTTGCAAACGCCAATCTGTTCCGAATTCTCTCTAGTTTCTACATGTTTTCCTTGTGATAAAAATTTTAGATCACCCTGTATATCTATGAATGGAGAAAAATTGGATTTTCATGTTAACCTTAATATATATAATTATCCAATGCAACATAGACTTTCTGATTTATAACTATTTTGTCACGTGGCTGGAAATATAACAATGATGAATATTCTAATCATTTATAACTATAAGGTTATACAAGTCTATAACGTTGTAATATATTATTCAAGATGTTACAATTCCATAATTTTACAATAAAATTGAATTCTGGCTGTTCTGCATTCACAGAAATTTCTCTAAACATTTCTAAAATTTCAGCGTATACAGGTTTTTCATTATTATTTATTTTTAACATGTTTCCTACTCTATATTTTATACTGTTAATTTCTAAAAATTCAATTTCACAATGTCTGTTGAGAATAATTAAATTCAAATTTAATATATCTATATCTAATTTTCTTTTATCACAATTATTAAATGATATAGGAATAAAAAACGATTCTTTTTTCATAAAAAAGTTGCTTAATTTTAATTGTTCTTTACTAACAATTGTCTTAGATAAATTTTTTCTATTCTGACTTCTTATAGCAAAATGCTTTAAAGATGCATGATTGGATTCAAATCTCATACCCCACATATTTCTTACAGAGCCAATTTTTGACATTACATCGGGATAATGTAGTAGTAAATGTTGTTTTGGTATCAAAGCCATATCTAATTTTTTGAGTAATTTATGATGGTCTCGTTTATAAATTTTCAACTGATTAATATCTTTTTGTGTGACACGAGTTTGTAAAGTTATACATAGTATCTTACGTAAGTATATATAGTTCCCAATAGTCGTAGTAATGTGATGATTTTAATAATGATTTTGACACTTTTAACGCTGATTCTACTAAACATCTCCGACCATTACACACATATTTAAAATTAGGCATTGCATTTCTGCAGCTGTTTTTTTAACCTTTTTTTTGTAATTCGTGATATGTAATATTCGTAGGTTTATTGAAATGATGATTAAATGAAAAGTCCTTTAATCTTTGGTTAAAATCTTTCAATGATATTATACGAAGTTGAATAATTCTGTTTATGATAATGGCCATTTCTAACCTAGTTATACATTCCAGCATGTCGTGCATCAGATCAACACACGGATTATTTGCTACATGGAAGTTTTCAACTTCATTCAAAACTCCTTGTTCATTTATTATAGTTATTCGTTTATTATTCAATGCAATATCTTTTTCATAATTTTTAACTGTACGGAGTTTACAATTGTCCAATGTAAATTGATATGGCATATTAGTCAGTGATCTTTTACAAAATCTACAAAAATTTTCAGTCATTCGAAAAACTGTTCGAAAACCTAATATTTTATTTAATCCTAATTTATCACGTGTTACCACCGCAAGTTGAAAATTAACTTTAATTTTTTCATTTGAAATATTTAAAGTTATACCTGTGGTTGCTACTTTGTTCAATTACTTTATTATTTCTTTATAGATTTCCTTCGAATCACAATAATCTTTATCTGATGAATAGTATATTTGAAGCAGAAAAATGTTTAACAGTTTTGAACGAATTTCCGGTGGTAAACAAGTTATCGAAACATATACTCCTATCATTTTATTGATGGTTTTGTGCGATCCAAGAGGATTACTACACTCAAATTCATCTTCATATAAAATTAAAGGAATTGTTAAATTATTTATACTTTTTATCTTATTTTTCCAAAAATCTGTTTGGATAATGTTTGATATTCCGTGATCACTATCATCGTTATTCAATTTGGTTATGTAATTAATTGTTTTATTATAGACTTGTGGTAATTCGAAACAATTTTTGAATACTGATGGTAATCAAATTACATATCCTTTACAGTGAAATTTCTTGTGACTTGATTTATTTTTATTAATATCACGTTCAAGTATCACTTCCTTATATTCAATATAACAATTACTATTTTTTTAAATGCGTAATTAATCTGGGTTCACTGATTATTTGTAGAAAATTAATTTGAATTCTATGTAACTCGCATGAAAACTTATCTTTTATACTTGTATCATTAACATTGTTATCCATAAATTTACGTAAAGAAGTAAATAGGCTATTAACAATAAGCTCATTACATTCTTTCATTATATTTTCCGCTTGAGATCGTGTTATTTTCGGATCACCGTATAAATTAGCTTCAAAATTCAATAAAGCATCAAAAAAGAAAATATCGATAGATTTATTATCATTATTATTATCAATGGGATCTATATTGTTATCATGTAAGTTTGATTCTTCATGTTGACTATAATTAGACTCTGATATGCCATGGCGATGATCTTCAATTTCATTATATCTCTCTATTTCCATCATCTCTACATCTGAAGTTTCCATTTCAACATAATGATTAACTTTTTTATCAGTTGATTTATCTTTACATTTTAACTTATGGTGGTAAAACGAATTGTACTCAGAAAATTGTCGATTACAGTTGTCTTGTACACAGCAAAATGAAAGACCAATAATGTTTTGATGATTTTGTTTGAAGTGTGATTTCAAATGTATCGATGGGAAAATTTCCTTACACTTCGAACATCTAGCTTCCATGATTCAAAAAATCGATAATACAAATAATTTATTTATTATTTGTCGTAGCTGTTTCTGTAAATGAGTAACAATAGAAAAAACAATGAATACAAACTTTAGTATTGAAAAATTCATTAATTTCTTTCCCGTTAGTGTTCGTGTTGTAGCTGTTTTTTTTTTCTTATTAACATAAAAGGTAATATTAATTCAAAAAAAAGCCAAGTTTAAAGCAGTTATAATTACGTCAGACACAGAAAGTACAAAATATAAATAAATTACATTAGTATGGTATGGTAAGTTAACTTTCTGTAAAGAAGATTGAAAATATAACAAACGTATTAAAAAATAAAATCCAAATATTTATGTAAAATTTCATAAATATTTGACATTAAAGTAATGTTTAACAATACTTAATATAATGTTTTTGTTTTTTTTTTTAAATATATCACTAACTACAATAACTTAGATGAAACAATACCTCATACACGTAAATTTATACGTATACAAAAACATCAGTATTGTATAATACAGTGTTATATTTATAATATTAAGTTACTTAAATTAATTAAGTTGTCTACTATTTAAACAAATTTATTAAGGCTGTTAAAATAACTTTCAGTTATTATACAAAAAATGTTGCGATTTATAGTTAAAGAGAATAGAAAGTAGCAATCGTTTCAATTCATTGTTGTTTTGAAGAAAATTAATATCAAGCACTGCATCAATACAATTCGTTAGCTACTTCTTGGAACAATATATCTATGAACAATATTGAAACATCTTGAAAGAGAATTTGAGTACATGATTATACATTGTTATGCCGTACATAAGATTAGGGATTTCAGTCAATTTTCACACACAACTTTATTTGAACAGTCACAAGTTTATTGTCACTCTCAAAATTTCATTACACTAAAATGTTTAACACTAAAGATTATTATAGTTCACAATAATGTATTAGTTTAATCACTTCTATTTGTGATCGAATACTCGTAACTTTTTGACAATATTATAATTCTTATGAATCGAGAAAACTCTAAAATTCTGGTTCTACTTCTGTAAAAGGCTTTCTATCGACTAAACTAAAAATTATTAAAGTACGAAAGTAGTTCCTCGCAAAAATATTACTACACTTGAGAAAAATAAGTAAGATAGTAGTTCTAAGTCTTGAGACAAAAGCGTAAGAATATTAATGTCAGCATAATTTTGATACCCAAACGGTGTAGGGTAGTTACGGCGTAACACCCCCACCCTCAGATTGGAAAATCTCAAGAAAAGAGATTTCTCCATAGGTGTTAAGCCAAATCTTCGAATTTAGATATGCGTAATTTTGATTTGTTTATTTTACTTTTCTTATTGAGATATTTATTTTGTTTGTTAGTGTCTGGAATACTATCTAATTCTGATGAAACGGAGTTCGCGTAACATATAGTTCTCATTGGAATTTCGTTCGAATGATTTTCATTATTGTTTTGAGTTGTAGAAGACGAAGAACAACTATCTATTAAACTATTATATAGTGAAAATAAATTACTTATGATCCATTTAATCAACTGGAAGATTCTTAGTTTGTAAGCTAGATAAAGAATAACTAATACTCCTAAAGCATACATAGCATAAGTCAGCCAAAATATTATTTTTTTGTAAAGTGTTTTTGTGCGTTCATGATTACCTATCTCAATTGCTTCTTTGCTTATTTCGCTGAGTTTAGTTCCATATTTGGTCAAATCTTCTATTTTTACGTCAGGTGTCTCTATCGAGTGAATTTTGACTAAACTGAGATTCATGAATGAGTTATTTAACATTTGGAAGTGTTCATCAAAGCTGTAGCTGATCAATGGTATAAAGGTTTTGTTATTGTCATAGGTTATACTTCTATAAGAATTTAATATGATACTATTTGAAACAACACTACATCCTGGTGCGATCCATAAGATTTTTGTTTCCTTAATAATTTTATCTACTACTGTGTTATCGCAAATAATTTTGATAGTTTCAGGTTTTGGAGTCGAATATAACCATCGGTCATTACTTTGAAATTGTATCCAAATAGGATTTTTCACATAAATCATTTTAATATCGCAATCATCTTTCTTTAAATTTATCGGTTCATTAACTATTTTACTCATACATGTATCTTGTTTTTGAATATAGTATTTTGGATATATTGTTTTACAAAAATAAAGTGATTTGTGTGCTTTACATGTTTCTAAAAAATATTTGTCGCTAGGAGTGTACAATAGTCTTTCGTTATTTGTGATTAATCATGTGGGTTAGATATGTATGCCGACAGGTTTTTTTTCATCAATTTTGGAGCAGGAATCGCCCTGTATGCCTTATAGTTTCCTACTTCTAAAATTGGTATTTTGATTATATAAACAAATCTATATCCTACTATGCTTATTGATACATCGCTTATTTCTAAATATTCAAAAAAGTTACCATCGTGAATAGCGATTGGCATTTCGTTTGCTCCTCTTTCGTCTCTCATTAATTTTATAGCGCTCATAAGTAAGTCTGGTGTCAGCAATTGAGAATTTATTTGACCAATTTTTGCAAAACTAATAGATTGAACTATCATATTAACATTTTTATTGAATTCTATCAGAGCCAATTCGATTTCTAAACAAGTATCGGTTATTATAGTGTCTTTCTGAATTTTAGTTTCTTTCTCTAATATTGTTTGAATGTTTCTATCGATATTTTGAAAATTTTAATTAATTTGATCAAATTTCTTACTATACTCTCTGAAGAGACTTTCAGTTTTGTGAATAGTTAATTGCAAGGTAGGTTTGATTTTGAAATAATTCACTTATTTTTTTATTATCTTTATGAATGGAATCTATTTCATTATTGTAATAAGTTGCATCATCTGAACTCATAGTTCCAAATAGAATTTTAGAAATTTGTCCCACAAAATTAAATAAACCTCTTTTTCCCTTATTAAACTTGGCACGTGTATAGCGCAGAACAATTTATACTTATCTTGTTTAAGCGATTCGAATTGATTACGTATTTTTTTATCAAATTTATCTCAGTACAGTTATAATTACAAAATGTATCGATTATGTTGAGCCCTTTCTGGATTTCGGATTCTTGAAAAGTTAGTTCGTCTAGGTTGATGTATGATACCACGTTGTAGGTCTCGTGGAAGAATCTCACATCGCCCAAGTATTCTATGAAGATGTTTGGTAATACCGGAAAGTCCGTTTCTCTGTAAATTTCTTTTCTACCTTCAGAAAATTCAGTCAGGAAAATTCTGAAACAAATTTATATTAGCGTATTTTAATCTATTAGCATGAACTATGATTTTCTTATCATTTTTTATTATTTCATAATTGACGTCGGACGTCTTATCGGATACTTGATACGGTCCTTCCTATGGTAAGTTGAGCGCATGAGTTTTATTATTAGCTACACTTTCCTTCCGTAACCAAATCAGATCACCGGGTTTAAATGTCTGCGGATTACTCATTCTGTCGTATCTGTCTTTGGCTCGTTGTTTACTCTCAGATATCATTTTCCTGCATTCGTCAAGGTTCTTTGATATCTTGCTCTTTAATTCGTTGAGATACTCGATGTATGGTATATTGTGACGTTTCTTGACTGATGATACATCCGCTACGTTTTGTCCGAATACTGATTCACAGGGTGTGAATTTTGTTCCTTCATGTTTTGATGTATTGTAATATAAAGTAGCAAAGTGGATTATTTCATCCCAATTGCTAGCGTTTTCATTACAAAAGTGACGTAAGAAGTCCTTCAGCACTTGGTGACTGCGTTCAAGGCTTCCATTGCTTTGAGGGTGAAAACTAGTTGTAGTAATATGTTTTATTCCCAATAATTTTTCGAAATTCTTCATTAGCTCACTCGTGAAATTTGTTCCTTTATCGGTTAAAATATTTTGTGGTACTCCAAAATAACTGACCCAATTCTTCAGATATTCGTTAATAACTGTAACGGCGGTAAAATTTTTTAAAGGTACTGCAACGAAATATTTTGTAAGTTGATCCTGCAATGTCAGCACATATTTATTTTCTCTTGTTGTCAGGGGCAAAGGCCCACAAATGTCCATCGCAATTTTAGCGTTGAATTTGTTTGGCGTATCAGTAATTACCATTGGCATTTTTGTCGGCTGTCTGCTGATCTTGTTCTTTTGACAGGTTATGCAATTTCTCACGTAGTTTTCGACGTCTTTTCTCAATGATTCCCAAAAATAATCTTCCGCAATTCTGTAGTAGGTTTTCTTGATTCCTTCATGTCCTCCAGTGAGGCTATCATGATTTTCTTCTAGTATTTTTGGTATTTCTTTTTCTGTTGGAATTGTTCTGCGTTTATCATGCAGGTAAATTGTAGTTCTACTGTTTCGAAATTCTTTTATCCAAATTTTCTCTACTGTTTTACTAGGAAAACCGCTTAGTTGGACACATCCATCATGATCAATGTGAAGTTCTTCCAGTTCTTCATTAGCTGCTACCTGTTTGATTTTTCTAATTTTTCCTTCTAATTCTTCAATACTTTCTTCCAGGTCAATTCTAATAATAATATGAAATTCTTGATTGTCTTCCTCAGAGTAGACTTCTATTGATTGTGAATCATCTCCTCGAATAAATGATACGTCCACACTACCCTCAGGTATTGGGTCATTCGTGAGCGTCACTCGTTTTCCTAGCTTCGCTCGCGAGGCTAATTCTGTTGTTCTTACATCGTCTGTATTTTTTTCTTCTTCTCTTTTTCCTTCGTTTTGTTTCACGTTTACTTCTTTCCTTTTTCGTTTCTTATCAGGAAGTTCTACTTCGTTGTTATTCTGTTTCTCTGATTCATTTTCTGTTCGAGTTTTACTCAATTTCTTTCGTTTTCGAGTTTGATTTTCTGATTCTTCTCTTTCTATTTCTTTTCTTTTCTTACTTCCTGGACTCACATTTTTATTTCTTCGATATGCGAATACAGGATTTCGTGATAACGCATCTGCGTTAGTGTTCAAAACACCTTTTTTATAAACGATTTCATAATTGTAGTCTTCTAACGTGATCCTCCATCGAGCTAGGCGTGAATGAGGTTTTTATCATTTTTTTGACTACCAAAAATAATACGCCCGAGATATCCACATTAGGGATATTCGCAAGGGTCAGCTCTACCGTAGTGCAATGGTCTAGAGGAACCGCCTTCATGATCACGGTAGCCTCTGCGCCAGGTAAGAAACGAGAATCTTTTAGATTCATTAACCAAACCAATGGTCTATGATCGGTAACTATTCTAAACTTACGACCATACAAATATGGACGAAAATGTTTTACACACCATACTACTGCTAATAGTTCTTTTTCAATCGTTGAGTAACGTTGTTCAGCTGCATTAAGTACCCGACTTGTGTAAACTACTGGGTGTTCTTTTCCGTTTTTTTCTTGAGATAATATTCCTCCAATCGCGATACCAGAAGCATCGGTTGCTAATGAAAACTCTTTCGAAAAATCAGGAAATGCCAGGATTGGTTCCTTGCATAATTCTTCTTTGAGTACAATAAATGCTTTTTCTTGCTCAACTCCCCATTCCCAGGGTACATTCTTCTTCAGCAACTGTGTCAGTGGCTTTGCTTTCTTACTGTAGTCTCTGATAAATTTTCTGTAGTAGCCTGAAAGTCCCAGAAACTGTTTGACGTTCTTCACATTTTTTGGTCGAGGAAATTCTCGAACACTTCTACATTTATCTGGATTAGGTTTCACGCCATCCTTCGTGATGATATGACCAAGGTATTGTAGTTCTGGTTTTAAATATTCGCACTTATCAGGCTGTAATTTGAGATTGACGTCTCTCATTCTTTGCAGGAAGACACGTAGTTTATTATTATGCTCTTCCAATGTTGATCCGTATATAATGACATCATCTAGATAGACAAAACATACTTTTCCAATTAGGCCTCTCAACGCCTTGTCCATTATTCTTTGAAACGTTGAAGGACTATTTTTCAAGCCAAAGGGCATTATGACAAATTGATAGTGACCTTAAGGGGTACTAAATGCTGTTTTGTGTCGATGTTCCTTCCTTATTGGGATTTGGTGCAACCCGCTTGCTAAATCGAAAGCTGAGAAATAACGAGCGTTACCAAGCTGATCCAAAATTTCGTCTATGTTTGGTATAGGATAGGCGTCTGCACGAGTTTTTTCGTTTAATTTCCTGTAATCTACCACAACTCGCCATTTTTGTTTTCCTGAAGCATCACTTTTTTTTGGAACAATCCATAGAGGTGAATTGTATGGAGAGTCGGAATCTTCAATTAATCCTTGCTCTCGCATTTCTTGAACCTGTCTCAAAATTTCTTCGATCTGTCCAGGTGTATAACGATATTGTTTAACATATACTGGTATCTCGTCCGTAGTTTCAAGTGGGTGGTCACCCAGATCGGAACATGGTAAAGGATCTTCTGGTAGCCTGTATACGTCTTGGAAAGGATCTATTATTTCCCATATCTCATCCCTAACTTTTTTATCTAAAATGTGATTGAGACGTGTTTTTTCCCACAATAATTTTCTTCTAGCTGTGGAATAGTTACTTGTTTTTTCTTTTTCTATTTTCAATATTTTTGATTCTGGCCTTCTTCTATTAAAAATTATTGTCCGTTGTTTTGCTAAAATAATTGCATCTTCTTTCTCGAGAAATGAACGTCCTGCAATAACATCTTCTTCTAGGGGAAAATCGTCTGGAACTACTAGGAAAATGTGCTCGACGTTATCTACAGTAATTTTACATTCTTTTATACAGTTTACCGGTGTATTGTTAATCCCAGTTAGTTGTGCTGAGGTTTTTCTAACTGGCAATCCTGCAGTACATTTTAGTTTGATGACGTTGACGGCTGCTCCAGTATCTGCAAGGAGCGAATGATATCGCTGTCCGAGTTTACTGTCGACTCTGAGCATGAAGGCTACTCCTGGGTTTCTTGAGTTTCTTGACATTCGGTATATTTGATGGGATTGGGTACAGTTGGTTGCCGGCGCGACGGAAAATTTGTATTTGCAGGTTTTTTTGAACAGTCTCGAATGAAATGTTCCAAACTTCCACATCCGTGACATGGAAACCGTTTCTTTATCTGAGTTAAATTCCTTTGGACTTCAGTGTCAACGCTTTTTTAATTTTTATTCGGTGTATTTGAATTTCTATTTGAATTTTTTTTATTTTCATGATTAGAATTCTTGTACATTACGCGCGATATTTCTTCTTATTTTTCTGTTTCTAATGCTAGATTTTGAGCTTCTCGAATTGTGACAGGTTTTCCGGCTTTAACAAATAATTTTATGCTTGGTTTTAATCCGCGAATGTACTGTATTAGCCCTTGCTTTTCGTCATTTGCTAGAATAATAGCACGATCTCTCTTCTCATAATCAGGATTATTATTTATCGCTCTTTTGATATTAAGATGACACTCCTTAAATCGTTTGTTATAAAGTGATACCTTGTCTAGGCCCTGTTGACACTGACTTCTTTCAAGAATAGCGATGTCGTAGGATTTGCATTCGCCGAAATTATTGCGTAGGACTTGAAATAGGTCGTCTGAAGATTGAATGTCGTACCCGTCGATTGCTTTCCGTGCATTTTTAATAATTTTCTTTGAAATAATTAATCTAATAAACGTATTTCTTTGCTCGTCTGGTAGGTCAACAATGATAGATTTAATTTCAAAGATGAAGGTTTCAACTGCTATGTTATTGCCTTCGAATTCTGTGATTAACTCAAGTTGTTGTTTAAGATTTTTTATATCGGATGAAGTCTCGATGCTATCGTACGTTGTAAACGCGCAATCAAATGTAACGTGATCCGATGCATGATTACTAGGTGACGCGCTTATGGTCTCTACTTTAGTATTTGATTCAATTAATTGATTTTGTAACATTCTTATGGAATTCATCACTTCTGTCATCTGTTCCTCCATTGTTTTCGTTATTTGAATTGCGGGGAATTCGTTACTATCTGCCGTAGATTCGTTGGAATCGTCCGTATTGAAGTTAATGTTATTTCTATATTCTGCGAACGCATTTTGAGTCATAAGTAGTTAATGTGAAAAGATGGACTTTACTTACAGAAGTGTTATTATCATCATTTTATCCTTTGTTAATCCAAGTGTCCAAATTTTAAACTGGTTTGAGATACTACCGCTGCCACCAATTTTGTTATGCCGTAGATAGGATTAGAGATTTCAGTCAATTTTCACACACAAATTTATTTGAACAGTCACAAGTTTATTGTCACTCTCAAAATTTCATTACACTAAAATGTTTAACACTAAAGATTATTATAGTTCACAATAATGTATTAGTTTAATCACTTCTATTTGTGATCGAATACTCGTAACTTTTTGACAATATTATAATTCTTATGAATCGAGAAAACTCTAAAATTCTGGTTCTACTTCTGTAAAAGGCTTTCTATCGACTAAACTAAAAATTATTAAAGTACGAAAGTAGTTCCTCGCAAAAATATTACTACACTTGAGAAAAATAAGTAAGATAGTAGTTCTAAGTCTTGAGACAAAAGCGTAAGAATATTAATGTCAGCATAATTTTGATACCCAAACGGTGTAGGGTAGTTACGGCGTAACAACATACATTCACTTATAATTATAAATATTTTCCAATATTTAATTGTTTTTTTACAATTAATTTACATTAGGTTTAGTTTCTAAGATTATAAAGAGGGAATATACTTAATTTTTGTCAATCATAAACCAGCAATACGTGCATTATTGTAATACTTTACAGCTCTACTACTAAATTTACCTTAATGAAAAGGTTGCAAAATGTAAGATCTACAGTAATAGCTTTTAGTTACTGATAAAAATGTACGAAGATTTTTAAACAACTATGAAATTATTAAATTGATAAGGAAGAAAAATCAAGAATCTGACATTTCTAGCCATAGTGTAAGAAAAAATAATTGTTTTGATATCGATAAAGTGGATCAAGCTAAATCTTACCAACAATTATTTCAGTCCAGTCGATACCGCTATTAATTAAAATACTCAAAATGGTCTAAAAACAATAAACAACAATGTTGCTCTAGTTGTTAAGTGTTGGCATTACTAAAGCGAATAATAAAATCAACGGTAACGTTAGTTATTCTCAAATAGTAAGTAAAAAGATTTTGTTTAAGGTATATAACTAGTTTTCTCAAGACTAATTTTTTTGAAGTTGATACATAAAAAAATCAACTCAACTATACTTGTTCGTGCCCTAATTATTTTTTAATGGAAACAGTAGAACTAAGCAATTTATTATCGATATAGATGAACCAGAAACGTTTACTTTTCAATTAAAATAAAAGCGAAATTTATTGAATGATACCAAATGAATGATTTCTTAGAAACATTTTATGTTTCACTAAAACTAGTGAAGCAATTCATAAAAATAAACTTCAACGTTTCATCTTATCAACAAAATTCATTATATGATTGAATAATAATTAATTTAGTCGATTTGATAAATCATTGATAGTTTTTATTTGTGATATTTACTTACATTCTCGTACTTCGTTGATTGTTTCAAGCATACAATCTGACGAATCTTCAATCACTAATATTAATTTTACAATAATATAATTAAATCAATAATAAACCATCAAATTTAGCTACTTGGAAATAAAATTCAAAACAATACAGAGTAACATACTTTCATACGATACAAAATGGAAGGAAATGAAAGTTTTGGTTTGGTCCGAATTTTAAAATGATTAAAAAGAATAATTTATAAGTAAATTCTACAATAAAATATCATTAACTGAAAGAATTTTTTTTTCCCTTATAATCTTGGTGTACTTGTGATAAGAATTTTTTCATTTGCTCTCTACCCAGTAAACACTGTTATGTTGTTGTATTATGGATGTAATGTTACCAATGTGACATACTTATATTACAGCAATGTAACATAACTTTGTGATATTAAAGTGACATACTCGTTACATTATGCTAAAAAAAGTTTTTAATGATTGATGTTGCTGATATAATGAAATTATACTTGTTTTATTACATCTCTTTACTTTATAAGTTAAATTTAATTGTTTATTGTAAATAAATTTTTCTCCTACAGGGAGATTTGAACCTACGCCTTAACCCGCTCGGCCATCCTATTACTTGGTATCTAAACAAGAATATATAGGAAAACATAGGTCTAGATATCTTAATATTCTCATTGAATTTAATAATTTCGATAACAGAACGAGTAATCATGATATTTATTAGTATATATTTAGGTAATTCAAAGAAAACAAAAAAAAAAAAACGATACGATAGCATACTTGTAACAAAGTTATGTGGCATGAATGTTCCGCTTATGTAACATAAGGTAAGAATAAGAACAATATGATAAGTTCCAATTAGAAATAATAGGTAAATAATATTTTATTATTTCTGAATTAGTTTTACAAGAATGTATCGGAAAAATATAACAAGATACAATAAGAATCTATTAGTGAAAGTGATAACTTTTCATTTTATCCCGAGCTATAAGATTTTACAAGAATAACGGCTATAAGACTTTATAAGAAGCAATAAGCAAATAATATTTTTTAATTTCTGAATTGATTTATAGAAAAATATAAGACCGTTCTAAATAAGATCCTATAAGACGTAATAAGTAAGTAACGCCGTTTGCTTCCCTATCCGAATGTATAGGTTTCTATAAAAAAATATATTATTAGATTGAATAACCCTGGTAAAACAAACCGATAATATCTAATTCTATTTAAATATATTTTATAATTTCCTTCCAATCAAACTGCAATCGTTTTAAATATATTTTCTGATTGAATAAACTTCAATCCTATTCAAACTTGAATCGAATATTCTATAGCACTTTCAGATTTCCGATCTCATTGCCAGTTTCTTTTTTAAATATTTATAATCCTATTTAAATGCGTGAATAGGAGATATCAGAATTCTATGGGTTTATAATATTTATTCTCAATTCCGATTAAAATCCATATTTTCCTATTAAACTTCTTTTAATAGCAAATATTTCTTTGGCTGCTCTCTAAGAAGAAATTAATAACTATTTATTAATTCCTAGTAAATATTTACTATTTGTAGCACTTTTCAGTGATACAATAGAAAATAGTAAAATTTCACTGGTTAAACCAGTAACTAATTGGATTAGTAAAGAAGGAAATATATTTATACATTTATATATGCACGAATACATGTATATAATCACTAGCAGATTCCCGTGACTTCGTCCGCGTAATGTGCATGATTACGTTACATAATAATGAACTGATTTGGAAAGTTTATAAAATAGTACAGTCGTAGTGCAAATGATAAGCCGATCACAGATGCCGATTGTAGTGTCATAGTGAAGACAGAACCGTAATGTATTCGCAAGTACTTAAACATCAACAAAAAAAATTCGAATTTCAACGTGTAATTATATTTCTGCTTCTTTACAACTTTTTTTTATAGCGTAGGTCTTTTTTATAATGCTTATACCAAATCTAGTATTTTTAAACGAATAGAATAGGTTCCCTTACAATTCACTTGGTTTGTAACATTTTTTTTGAATAAAAAAAAAAATTACGCGTTGAAAAAACTTAAATACATTAAATAGATCCTGTTTTCTATTGTTTATAACAAATTCAATTGTTATAAACAATTTACATAAACAAAAAGTAGCCTATAACCTTTCTGACGATCCCCTTTACATGTCTGCAAAGTTTGGTTGCAATCGGATTGGCCGTTTCGAAGATTACCGTGAACAGACAGACAGATACCAGAAATTTATAAGTAGTATAGATTATTAGTCTAATCATGATTAGACATTGAATTAATTTATTCTTATTCATTTCATTTAGAAATATCCATATTTAATCATCAAATGACAATACAGATTATCTTATGAGCATAATATATAGAATAATTATACATAAATAATCATATCATAATAGGAATTATCTTAAAAATAAGTTATTTACAACCTAAGGATTAATCAGTTGATTTCATATTCAGTATATACATCAAACGGCGTCATTGACTGATAAAATCTTATAGGATCTTATAAGACACAGTCTCAACGGTTGTTATAAAAATAGTTGTTTTGTTAATTTATTATTCATTCTGATAACATTCATTCCAATAGAATCGTACAGAATCAGACGGTATATCAAACGGCATCATTAACTGATAAATTCTTATAGATTCTTATAAAGTTATAAGATTGAATCGGAAAATTGCATCAGAAATATCACTTGTTTTATAAGAATTTATGGGAAAATACTCATGAATTATCTTATAGATTCTTATAAAAAATGTGATATTTCTGATGCAATTTTCCGATTAATTCTTATAAAATTATTTTTTATAATATTTTATCGGAATGTTTAACCAGGGCTGATGTGATATCATTTTCTTGACACTATGTGACATTGAGGTAATGGCTGCGACATAACATAAACATAACATAGTTATGTACCGCGAACAACTGATCACATTTTGTAACATGTACATCACTTGAGTGTCTTAGATGCAACATAACATGTTAATAACTATGTTACATAACATTAATGTTACATTTATGTAACTTTAGTTACATATTAAAATTTTTATGTAACATATTTATAACAAGAGTTATATTGCTCTCATGTTACAATGTTATATAGATGTTATGTTTTAGGGAGATAACAGTTGCAATATCATTTTGTTACATTCATCATACATTGCAAAAACATAACATACACGTAACAAAGTGTTATGTCACACGTTACATTCTGTTACTTCGATGTAACATTCCTGCAATATTCAGTGTTTACTGGGTATATAATGCCTATGCCACCAAAAAAATGAATTGTTTATAAATATAAATCATTGGGTAAAATAAATACTTAAAATCGGATAAAACTTGCAGTATAAGAAAACTCTTAATGATGAATTATAAAAATTTGATGTTTCAATAATGCTACCTTGAAAGAATTGTACTTTAGATGGGCTTTTCTATCTTTCTAAAAATTGTACATATTGAACGTAGAAAATCAATTTTAAAATGATTAAAAAGAATAATTTATAAGTAAATTTCACAATAAAATATCATTAACTGAAAGAATTTTTGTTTTTCCTTATAATCTTGGTGTACTTGTGATAAGAATTTTTTAATTTGCTCTCTATATAATGCCTATACCACAAAAAAATGAATTGTTCATAAATATAATATAAAATTAAGTTAGGAAAAAGTAATAAACATAAAAACACTTATACTGCTAAATGTTATTTTCTATTAAGATAATTGAATATAATATAAAAAGTCACAAAGAATAACAATTATAAAAATACTTATGCTACTAAATTTTATTCTCTCGAGTATATCAATTAATTTTCTGCTCGATATTTATCAAGCTTCGATTTAAAATTGAGGATGGTTTCTAATTGCTCTTGAATAATGTGTAAGTTATAAATATAAGTCTCTAAAAAATTCCATATACACCTACTGCCTTTGGAATACTTATGCCCTTCGGTTATATATACTTTAACGATAGCAAGTATACATGTAACAGGAAAGGTGACATAGATTAATCTTTAATGAAACAAGATGAATAATAGCATTTTTTTTTTAATTGTAAATGATAATAAACTTGAAAAACAATCTAAGGCCAGTACCGGCACTTCAGCGGCAAGCTAAACCCTTCTCTCTATACCCAAGCCTGAAACTTATAAGTTTAACATATATGTTTAACATATCATTAATATTTATAATTCGTATTAATATGCTGTTAAATGAAAAATATCGAACCCTGCTCGGCAAAATGACAGTTGAGTGCTTTGACCACAGAGCTGCCACAAATGAACTCATATTATTTCTGTTTATTAAACATAAATTTCAGGCTTGGGTATAGAGAATGGGGTTTAGCTTTTCGATGAAGTGCCGGAACTGGCCTTAGATTGTTTTTCAAGTTTATTATTATTTATAATAAAAACAAAAATTCTACTATTCATCTTGTTTCATAAAAGATTAATCTATGTCACCTTTTCTGTTACATATTATAATTGTATTTATATACAATTTTATTCACATAAATCTTTTTTCATTCAAATTTAAAAATTATCTATAATTTTATCTGTTTATCGATAATAATGATTACTGGCTTGTTGATTGTTTGTTAGCATCTGTAAAAATTTTACCCTGTTTTACTAACAGAGTCACGACCTCGGTTTATTTTAGTTCTCCCGGGTCGAAACAGGGTTAGATAGCGACACTTCCTTAAATAGAATTATCCTTATGGCGTGGGCTCTCTCAGCCTTCTCTCTGTCTCAGTCTTCTATTTGGCTTCCGTATCATTCTTATTTTTGGCCTTATTTTCCCAATTGCAGAGAGGATAGACAAATATAGAGACCTAATCTAAATGGGCACTTACAGACCGACCTTTTACACGGGTTAACCAAAATTTTATATGGGAAAACGTATACCTGTTAACTCAAACTTAGTCTGGGTTTTTAACCTAGGATTGAACTTCTATACCAGTCTCTCTTCTCTGCCAATTGCGTAAAAGCCTTAATCTGTACGCGTATCTGTTGAGAATGACTATGCTCATAAACATTCAAATGAGTTGTATAATTGTCTCGTATATTGAAATAAATAATAGTATTGCATTGTTAAAAACCATTCTATAATTCTTTTCTCAAGTGTAAAATACAGTAAAATTGTAACGAAGTGCAAATAATTTTTTTCAATCAAAATGGCAGACGATAATACTGAAGATACTTTAAACGATGTAGACAATTCAGAAAAATCAAAAGATAAAATTGATTTTTGTGTATATTCGAACTCTGATAATGAGTATTTAGATACTATTGAATTTATTCCATGCCCTGAATTCCAATTTTCCGTAAGTAATGAATTCAATATTATGCTTTAATAATAAATAATTTTAAAATGATTTATATTATGATTGTTATATACAGACATTAGCTTGTTACATCTGCAATGGTTATTATGGTCCATGTTTTGAAGAACCTGTTTGTGCAACATGTCATGCATTTCTATTTCCGGACGATATTCCCAATGATCTTCCGATTTTTAGTGAAGTAAGTATTACAGTTTTTATTGTTTAATAATGAGGTTTAATAAACTAATTTAACGTATTATTTATTTTGTAGAAGACTGATGATGAAGACTCAGGCAACGATGAACCTATAGATCTTTTTTATAATGCAGAACGAAGAACAAGTCAACCTCAAAGACCTCATACATCATTTCAAAATACTACAGATGACGATTCAGTCAACGTTTATAATCAAATTCCTCAAAATTCCAAGCAGTCTAAAGATTGTCTAAGGCATGTAGATCATAAGAAAGAATCTCAAAATTATAATGGACAAGGGTTACCACGAATACAAAATTTACCATCGAAAGATAATGGTGATCGATCAAATTATAACCGTTGGAATTCTCCAAATCTAATTAATAATGGGGAATCATCAACGTCTGGAAGTTTAGCAAAAAGAGTAGAGCTTTTATCTAATCATAAACACTCTGAACATGAAACAATTAACGAATCAGGGTTGGTTGAAAGATTACCGCCAGAAGTTCTTTTAGCAGTTTTTTCTCATTTAGATGATGTTAGTCTTTGGTCAGCCGCCAATGTTTGTAGAAGATGGCATGGATTATTATTAGCTCACATACCTCCACAACAGTGGCAACAGCATGTTAAACATCGTTGGCCTTTATATAAAGCAATAGGTTATGTTGATAATTGGTATAAAGTGTATGATCGTTTAGCATCATCAATGCCTTGCCGACGATGTTTAGCTCAAATGTGTTTACGTTCAAAGCCAGCAACAGTAGAAGAAAATTCTTGGAGGCGAAATAGATTGAGAACAGAATTAAAAAGTTTAAGAACTGATCCACCTGAAGGTATTGAAGCTACACCATTAGACATAATGTGTTGTCATTGGCAAGCAACAATAACAGGACCCATAGGTAGTCCATATGAAGGAGGATTATTTTATTTATATCTTCAAGTTCCTTATAGGTGAGGAAAATTATTTAATTATTCTGTTGTTCCATAAAAAAGTGAAATTTCAAAAAAAAATTCTTTTGAATAAAAAATACATTAATTATTTTAGTTATCCCATGTGCCCTCCAATAGTAAGATTTTTAACAAAAATTTTTCATCCGAATGTATCCAGACATGGTGATGTTGGTATAGATTCAATTCACCACAATTGGTCCTTAGCTTTAACAATATCCAAAGTCTTAATTAGTGTTCAAAGCTTACTAACTGATCCTTACTGTCATATATGTATGGAACCAGAACTTGGACGCATGTACACAAATGATCGAGAAAGATTTGAAGAAGTTGCTAGAGCTTGGACTTGGAAATATGCTATGCACGATGTGGTAACATGGTCTCAATAAATATCAGTTGCATCTCTTTGGTAAAGATTTATTAAAAATTTTTTTTTGCTGTATAAAATGAGAGCTTTTGTATTGGTTTCACACGTAATATATATAATCGATTTTTTTGTATTGAAAATTATTGTTTTTATTATGATGAATAAAAGTAACAAATAAATTACAGAAAAAATAAATGTAAAAAAATTATTAAAATTTATTATACGTAAAAATAAACCATAGAAAACAAAATAACTGGTATTTCTAGCGGTTTATTTCTCAAAAGCAATCTGTGAGGTCCATCATCGTCATTTTCTATGATCTTCCGGTTTCGTGGTAGGTGAAGAGTGAAGAGATTTAAATTATGTAATTATCTTGATGGTTACCGATGCTGTCAATTTTTTTTCTTATTTAAATGCACTATAAACACACAACAATTGAATGAAATTCACCAACTATAGTTACATCTGGATTAAACTTAAAAATAATTATATAATTGGTGTATATATAATTTGTTTGAATTACATTAAGGTAAACAAAAAGTTGACTATCGTTGTAATTGAACTTTATTATCAGTTTTAATGATGTCGTTTACTTTATCTCTATGTATTCTATGATGTTTAACCATTGAATTATGAAATTTCAACTATTTAAATGTTATTTTTGTAGTCACTTCACTTTTGCTAATTATTTATTGGGGAAAATAGACACGCTTAATAATCCTTGTATAACTCTTAATATTTTTCTTTTAATTTCAAATAATCCAAATATCTATTTTTAATTTTAAGTATAACAAAAAAAGTAGTCAGAGTTGATATTAATAGTTATAATACAATAATCATATTATTATTATAGTTCTGTAATTAGCAAGAAATTTAAAGTTTAATATAACCAACAACTAAACATCAGTAACAAGTTGACGTTGTAACTTCAATATAAGACGATGTGTCGTGCTAGAGTCTCCAAGGCTAAGTGGGTGGTCCTCAGTATGGAGTCTGCGGGTCTTTCCTTACTTCGTTCTCTTCATTTGATCTTTCTATCTCACTTTTGTAACTCCAACCCACAATTGGTATCCTTACTTAGCTACTATCTTCCTCACACCCATGAAGTCTCGTCTTCGTTTTCTACGTGTGTGGCCAACACCAAGTTTTCTCTTTCTCCCTCAAGCTCGTTTCCTTTGCCTTCCCGTTACATCAACCTCTCTCAATCCCGCTTTTTCTCTTTTTCGTGTTTTTTTCTCTAATTCTTTTCCTATTAATATAAAAATTTTCTTTTTCACGTTAGCTTCTTTTTATATTCATAGTTCGGCATGAATAAAAATTAATATGCTTCTATTCATCAACAAACTGGTTTGCACTTTTGATGCTCTTAAAGACCACGTAATAAACCCTCAAATGTTACAAATAAAAAAAATCTTCCGAATTTTTCCAATTTTTGATATTTATTTTAATTAAAAAATAAATTTGTAAACGAGAATAATTGTTGAAGTCCTGAGGAAAAGTTATTTTGAATAAATCTATTCTTTTAATAAAACCTAACAAAAATAATAGTATTATCATAAAATGTTGACTATTTAATTGTTATTTCAAACTTACTCTTCAATATAATACGAAATCGATGGATTAGTAAATTGATTATCAATACATGTGACAACACTACAGATTACCTACATGTGAGAGTAAGAAAACCACAAAAAGTCAAATAAATAAGAAGGAAAGAGATGTAGTGGTCCGACGTGTGTGGCCGCGTGAACCGTGTTGCATCTTTATAGTTGGTCCGTAATAACAGCTGATATTCGATGGAACTCTACGGCCTCATCTTTCTTTCCTTTTACTTTTTCTCTTCTATTTATCCAATTTCTTGTACATCTTAGTATTAGCATTTGAAATCAATTTGTTGTATAAAAGTTATGAATTAAATAATTAAATTTATAAATAACAAATAAATTTTTAATTTGTTCTTGATTTTTTTTAAATATATTTAAATACATTCATACTCAATAATACCCTTAGAAATTCACATCCATATATCATATATTATAAATTAAAATATAATTCATGTTATCAATAAACTCTATTACACTTTTTTTTAAGTGCAGAATACAATTTTTGTATTGTTTTTAAAAAATATTCGTTCCATGTAAAAGTATTTTTTACCAAAA
Source organism: Chelonus formosanus (assembly GCA_028641665.1). Taxonomy (NCBI): domain Eukaryota; kingdom Metazoa; phylum Arthropoda; class Insecta; order Hymenoptera; family Braconidae; genus Chelonus; species Chelonus formosanus. Next base: position 14,735,861 of record CM054002.1, read on the forward strand.
TTGAATGTAAAAATTAATTTTGCTCATACTACATTCAACATTTTACGGAAATTTGAGCTATTTTTCTTGTTATGGCGTACCAAATGGTAAGTATTTAGGGTCTTTGGTCATTCATACACGGAATACTGTTTCTGGATCCTGTCTAACTTCGTTATAGGTCAGTCTGAAAAAGAAAAATAAAAATATATCTACTAATGTACGATTAAACCATCTATATAATTTATCGAAATAGTACTTTTTTAAAAATTCTTTCGTTGTCACTTTGATATGAAACGAAAATTCGTTGAAAAAACTAAAAACAGCAGTGTCGTAATTATTTTTGTTGTATGTTTTTAGGACTTTGACTAGTCAGCATCAGTATATTTTTAAACATTCAGAGTTATGCCAAAACGTTTTTTGTTTATCAAACATCATGAAGTAGATTCTTTTTTTTTTAAATTTATGTTTAAATAAAATAAATAATTACCTTTTAATATTAACAAAACAGTTAAGGGTAAAATATAATTCGTTCTGCTTAAATAATGAATACTACTCCCACTGGTGTCAACATTTTCAGATTCTTCATTACTTTTTGAATCAAGAATAGTCTTTTTAATGTCATGATATTCATGATGAACCCGTCCAAAACAAAGAATGTTCATGTTACGATGAATACTCTGACAATCATAATCCTCTGAGCCATCACATATACATGTATTTAATTTTGCCGCCTTCTCTTGACGTTGTAAAATACCAATGGAGTTACGGCAACTGAAACAGTATTAAATTAGCTTTTGAATAAACTTTAAATTAAATATACTATAATTTATTTTCACAAGGAATTAAGAAAATTATTACGAATCTTTAAATGAATAAAATTTACCGATGTGTGCATTTTTTTCCGTGAAACATGGCCTTGCACAGTTCATTATAATAATAAAGAGCTGTAGAACAAAGTGGATCAGCGTTGCAAATGCTTGTTGCGATCCGACATGAAAGCCTCGTTTTATTCATCACTATGCTGACAGGGGATCGGCAAATTTCAACTCTTTGCTTAGTTCTTATACACATAATGTCATCTTTGGCACATTCGCACTAAAAGAAAAATTAATTCAATAATAGATGATAAAATGTTTAAAGTTAAAACAAAACATGACGAATTACTAATTTATTAGCTTTATGTTTCAAATGAATTAAATAATGTTTTATTATTAAAGTAACGTCATTACTTGGAATGAGTTTATTTAGTGTGTAACAATATAAATAAGTAAGAAATTTAGTGAAATTTACTGTCATAAGTTCTTTTCCTTCGTCTGTGCTTGTAAGAGCGATAAGCGCATATTGACATGTTTCAGGACAACGAACACTGTCTCCTTGAAAGACACCAGCACAACTCGTTAAATACTGCTCAAGAGCTCCACCACATCCTTTTCTATATGCACATTTGAGTCTTGCTTCTTCACAACGTATAGATGTAGTTGTTACATTTGTAGCGTTAATTGTCACTATTGATGCCAGGAAAATGAGTGTGTGTATCCATTTCGTTCGTAGATACATTCTTTTTCCTTTAATAACAAAAAAATTAAATTATTTTTCAATTTCATTTAGTTTTCAACAAAAGAAATGAAAATTTTTATACTTATGTTTAAGACAGTATCATTTATTCGGTGACTTTGTTAAAAAAAAAACAAAAAATAAAAATCAATGGCTTTGTTTAACTTATTCTACCAACACTTTACTGTATCGAAAAATTATGACCTTGCATTACAGTATTACGTGTGTTATGCATATATAATCGTCTTACATTAATATTTGTCACATTGATTCTAAATCAAAGAGTATAGTATGAGATGTCAACAAACAATAGAACGTAGTCAACATCCGGATTCTCCACTGGTTTCTTAATGAACTGTTCTCTACGATATAGTTGGAACGATGAATGGATTAAATGTCTTTAGATATGTTCTTTGATACAGTAGAAAATTAAATACGCTGTGGTCGATCATGCTACTCATTCAATTAAGCGTATGTAATCAGCTAAAAGCACATGTTCTGAATTTATTTTTAACTAAAAATCTCATTGGATTTAATAATCATGTCACATGAATTCTTTTGAATATTTTCTAGCGAAATAAATTATTCAAAGTAATATAAAAAACGTTTAAATAAAAATAAAAGTACAAAAAAAAAAAAAAATAACAGATATAATAGGATGAATACAAGGTCCTAAACCATCTGTCCGTCGTTGCCACGTCTGAAGAGATGGCTGAGTTTTGGCCTCGAAAAGTTTTTCAACGTTGCTCCAATACAAGAAAAACTTATGTGTTTACAACTATTGTACCAGTTAGAATATTTATTTTACAATGCATGAAATAAAAAAATAATTTTATTTTTTCGAGAAGCTTTGTTTTCCATTTATATTATCTCATATTTTTTTACATCTAAAAAAAATTTTTTTAACGATTAATCGGTTTAATTTTTTTTTTCTATTTAATTTATTATCTAGAAAATTTTGAGGAATAATTGTTAAAAATTTTATGTGAATTTAATTTAATTAAAATTGAATATGTTTAGCTTTTAAAAAATAAGGCACATGCAAGTGCTTAATTTTTGTAACAATTCAATATTGAATAGCAAGTAGAAAAATATACACAAGAATGAAAATGAGTAAATCAGTTCTAAAGATCAGAGAATTTAGTTTTATTGTCTTTTTACAAACAATTATAGATTTTTTCGAAAAATATAAAACATTTTGCTTTGATATACTTGCTTATATCATACAACTTTTTTATTTCACTTTACTTTACACATCTTGTTATTTCAAACTCCTGATAAGTATAAACATTTTAACCTTCAAAAAATGATATATTTACATTGTTATATATAATCAAAATAATTAATTAATAACAAAGAAAGTATACACCGTACGTAGCATTTGACAGTAAGCTTTTTGATAAATAAGTAGTTCTCGAATGAAACAGGTAATAAGAGCAGGTGGCATACTGAGGTACGTTGTTGTTTCTTTTTCATCTCCTTCACCATCATTATGTATAGTATTTTGATTGAAAATTTACTTCTTAACCATCGGCATCTTTTCCATTTATGAGTTTATGTTCAAAGCAATATGTATTTTAACATATATATTTTCTAAAATCCCTAATGGATTTTAGTTTTGAACAAGTTACATCAGAAAAATATGTACTTAATTTAGGGAGATCCACAATAACCAAGGAGAAACGTGATTCATGGTAGCAACAGTGTACTAACCAGTCACGACTAATCTCTCATTACGTTTTTCTTTTTTTTTATGTATCAGTAGCTTTAATTGGTACCAAAATAAATTTCTTGTGTATTTTCTTTTGATTGTCAATTCTATCAATTGAAGTTTAGAGAAATTTATACACAATAAAAGTAACTTAGAAACATGTTTAATTTATATTAATACGCTTCATGATGATGAAGTCTACTCAAATTTTTTTTTTTTGGTTTTATGCACCGAGTATTTGGAAGAAAAACGTTCATTACTTACACGTTTATTTATTATAAACAATATTTGTTTGTTATTTAGAAAACCTTTTTTTTACATGCCAATAACGTAATATTTATTATGGAATGAGTGTTTAAGAAAATCGTATCATAAATGCATCAAATTTTTATCAGGAGCTCAAATTCAACCTCTTTGTTAATCAACAAAAGTCAATTTAAAAAATGATCATTTACACCATCTATAGTTGAATTTAGAAATAACAATAATGAGCTTGTATCATAATAATTTTATTAATGATTATTAATTAATTGAAGAGCTCTCTACTGAGTGTTTCTCTATAAAAAACAGTAAATATTCACCAATTGTCAGGGTCAATCTAATCACTGAGTGAATCAGTTGACTGATCAATTACAGTTAATTTGAAAATTTAAACATTTCCCTTAAAAAGATTAGTTTAAAATTATTTAGTATATATATATATATATATATATATATATATGTATAGTATTTGGAAGATATAAAAATTGATGGTTTGTATGTTCTTACTTTTTAAAAATCACTTTTCGTATTCAAAATCACATGGTTTACACAATCAAATAGTGTCTTCTTTCACTCTTCATACAAAGCACTCTTAAAAATCTAATTTCAAATATTAGCCAAACACTAAATTATTTTAATCAAAAAAATGTTAAAATTTAATTGTGTCCATTTTGATCATAACTGTTTGTAAAATTACTAAAAATAATTACAACGAAATACGCTTGACTCTGCAGCTTCCCAGGAACTAGATTGAGTTGTGACGGCTGCAAAGCCGAAGGCTCGTACTCTCAGATCTCCCCACCATTTCAACCGCAGGGGTCCAGGGTAAGCGAACCTGCAGCCTAGCTGATTGAGATACCAACGAAGGCCCAACACTACCCCTTCTCTTCTTCAAAACCCCGTTGAGCTCTTGCTTTACTATACCTCATACATTCCCTCAAGCCCCTTTTTTGTCCACACTTTCCTTGTGCCGCCAGATGAATTCCTTTTCTCAAACACATCTCCGTGGTTCTCAAGTCTCAGCTCCGTTTTCTCAACTAAGCAATGTACTGAATCTTAATGGTTTTATACTATCGACTAATTTTTTCAACAGATGATCATTTGTCTCGAACTAATCCATTTTGAAATAGCATTAATGACGTGGATTTAATACTCATGAAAAATTTATTTGAAAATAAAATCAAAGTCGAGAATCATCAAAATAATAGTAACACTGATAGAAATTTTTTTACTGAATTTGAAAAAAAAATTGGATAAAATAACAGAGTATGAAAATGGCTTTAGCAGTGTGTAGGTGAAAATTCAGAAATGAAAAGGCTCATAAGTTTTCTTCAAAATATCATTTACTTGAATAAACTGAATAAGACAAGCGTGGAATGATAATAATGAAAAGCAAATAAACTCAAACTTCCAGTCAATAGCATTTTACGTCAAAATTTCATCTTTAATTAATCAGTTAACAATTCATGAAATTTATCCACTATTAACATTTTTGTGTATACCACAACAATACTATTTAACTATGATAGGCATTTATATTCATACTTTAAAGTATTTTTATAATTATACGAATTTCAATGTTAGTCATAGTAACTGTTTTTAGAAGATAAATGATGTACATGAATATTACGATGAAGATTATCTATATAGTTAATAAATATGTATTTTATCATTTTTTAATCAATGTCTATATAATTAATGACGATTAAATCAATTTCAACATCGATGAAAGATACTGAAACATACTATGTAACTTGATATTTATGACTCAATTGATTCTTACTTATTTTTTCGTTCAGTACTTAAACACGATTTGCTTTTATATTATATTAGAAAGGATTATTGGATGGTGGCCTGTATGATAAAGCAAGACTGGATAATCTGAATCTTTCAGAACAGAAAGAACGAAAGACAGGGAGAGAGAGAAATATTCATGAAACATAGGCTCAGTGTCTTTTCCATTCACTCGGTCGGTAGTTATAAATCTACATAGGGAACAAGCTTTACTCAGCACTATGATGAAGTACTGTATAAGAGCTAAAATCTCGATCTGTCGATGGAATTTTCTCAATATAATAGTCTTCTTCGACCTTGAGTAAAGCCTAAGTATTTTATTTCTCCATTTACCTTGACAAAATTAAGGTATACCTAAAATTTCTCTATACCTTTCTATTCCTATTAATAATGTTGTCATTTTTCTCTTCTGAGTTTTCTCTTTTCCACTTTTTTTCACTGTATCTTTACAAACTTAAATATTTTAAAATAAAACATATGGAATAAATTTATTTATTCTAATTATCACACAGTAAAAAATGATTAAAATTGGAAAATACTTTCGACTCATTTTTCGAACAATTGCTAATAATATGCCCGGAATAAAAGTGGAGTCTCCATCCGCTTAAAGAGTTTCATGACATTTGACAAAGTAATGACTTTGATAAAATGTTAGGATGTCGACAATTGCTAAATAATGTCATTGTTTAAATTTCAGCACCTTCGTTCACGTGGTTTTTGAGAAATAACAGTTTGAATTATTAACACTAAACTGATAAACTTTAGTTGTTAATATCTCAAAAAAAAGGTTCTGACAAAATTTAAAAATAATTACATTTATAGTAATTACTTTTATAAACATTCTCTGAAAATGTTGTCAAATTTCCTGTGTTACATCTTTGAATTCGAGCAGTTTTTTTCGTAAAGTTCAAATAAAAAATAGCACTGAGCACACATTGTCTGTGTTTAAACGACGAACTTCCCATTATTAATTGTTTGTTTTTGAAATTCGTAATTTTATTATATCTTTACGTTTTAAGACAATTGAAAGCATATTAGAAGGTTTAAAAATGGATGTATGTATACGGAAAGAAAAAATTTTTTGTCTCTGTAAAAAATAATTTTATTTTATAATTCTTCAATAAACTAATATTATTTTTGCAGAAATAAATGAGAAAGTAGAGTGTAGCACAGTAATTTTTCAGGTCTTTAATTTTTAGTTGGAAAATTAGAAAATTCAATTCTTAGAGTGCTAATTTTTAACCACTTGTTGTCTAAATTTTCAACTTTAAGAACAATAAAAAAAATTCTTTCCTTAATTTATAAGTAAAATTGCCCATAATATTTGGAAGGCTAACGCGAGGAAAAATTAGAGAACTGGCACAGTAAAATTTACCTGAGGCTGACGAAAAATTACAACCAGGACATCGATTATTGTCGATCACTTGGTAAATTTAAAATTTAATTTACCTATTAAGTTCTCTTTTAGAAATTAAAATTCATAAAAGTAGCACTTGTAAATCTGATATTCTTATATTCAATATTTCTACAAAAAAATCTAATTATTATATTAAAAATATGGAATTTGTATTTAAAAAACTACATATTATGTAGTGGTAAATTTAAGGGAATTTTAGTAAAAATCTACTATACACAGCGTATACATAACTATATTCCTCAGACAGTCATTAAACTAAGGTTTTATTGCGGGTAATCATTTTTTGTCCAGTCGTCGCCAGGGTTTTTCTCGATTATCCTAAGGATTTTTACTTTTGTCTATCCCTTCCTAAATGTCTCATTCTGTTTTATGCATCCCTCCCGAAGTCTCCTATTTTCTTGCACATATATTGTATATTCAGAACTTTAAAAAATTTATCTATAAGTTGCCGTGGTCGAAGACAGATCGAACCATCGAGTGGTACACTTTACATTTTTTATAAAGCAAGTTTTGTGAAAGGTATTATAGAAATTTATTTGTTTCATTCATCAGTGAAGTGCATAATTAACATCAACTGTAATTGTGTAATACAACTTGTAAAAATGTGGCAAATGTTAGACGAATGGGGTTTAGGACACCTCAAACCGATCTTTGAATGTAAGTATGTAAAATTATTTATATGTACAAATTCATTAATCTCAGGAGTAGAAAATAGATATATTTATTAAAAATTTGTAAATGTTCTTGATTTATTTCAATACATTTAATATTAAAAATAACTTCTACGTTTATTAGTTGATATTTTCTCGCGTGCGTTAATATATTTATTTATAACAAAATAGTCATAACATTTTCTTTATTATTGAATATATCTACTCCCCTTAAACGATAAGAGAAATAATGAATTTAAATTTATAGAATTTATTGATGATCGCAAATTGTTTTAAATTTATTTGTAAGCTTCGTTTTTAGATTTTTTTGTATTGAATTTAATTTTATTTCGTGGTCGCGTGGTTTTCGTTCGAACTGTAATATCTATTTATATGGTAATGTAGTTTACTAAAAAAGTTCTTTATAAAGTGATTCGGCTTTAATTGTTAATGTCATAACAAAAAATTTTCCAATAAATTTAAAAAAGATCAAATGTATGTAAACATACTAAAAAAACGTTTAATCACATGTAATAAACGACTGTTTGTGCGTGCATAAATTTAAGAAGGTTCCAATTACTAGAACTAAAGATTCTTTTTTGGAAATATATTACATAAAATTCGATTAAAGATTATCATAAAGTTACATGTTACATTAGAATTGTTATTATATTAGATTATTATTGTTACTATATCAGAATTGTTTCTTTTACAGATTTTAAGTTGGACCCATATAATATTTTTGAACAGAAAACTTTGTCAGTCGATGCAATAATTCAAAACCCTGAAGACCTTATTCAGTTCAGCGAACATCATAATAAATGGCTAAAAAGTCAAGAACGAAACCAAGATCAATTTTCAATTTTATCGGATCGTAATTTTGATCGATACGATACTATAGATGAAACAGTGTGAATTGCCAACAGTTTGATTGGAGGAAGAACAAGTTCATCACCATCGAGGGTTGGAACACCACTGACTCAAGAAAATGATAATTATAACACGTCACATGCCAATGACATTGATGAGAATATTATAAATATATCAGATTGTATATCAAAAAATCAGCATTCTAATGATTTTGAAAACCGTGAGAATAATATTATTAAGCGAAGTGAACAACGGTCGGGTTCTCTAACAACTATCAACGCCAATTACATTGTGCCCGCAAAAAAAAATATCATTTCAACAGATGATACACCTTTGGTAAGTCTCAAATTGCATCATAATGTTAAAAAATAAAATCGACTAACCAGTAATTGATATATACTATTAGTACTAACAATTAATCTGATGGATATATGACAGATAACACTGTTTTAATCAATTTTTCTATCCAGAAGTAAACATAAAATTTTTAATATTTTCTCAAATAGATGCTGTATAAATATCTTCAGAGTGATGTTTCGGGTCGTGGTGTACTAAAGGCATATACGGATGGTAAATTTTTTCCAACTACTCGTAGCATATTAGTTCGCCCCATAATCGATCGAGAGGAAGTGAAAGCCTTCAAAAATGTTCCTCCCAATAAACCATTAGAAAAATTTACGCAAGTTTTTTTTTATTTTTCCATAATGATTATTTTTTACTCTTCTTTCTCTAATAAACAATATTTGCTTTTTACTTACGCTTTTCATTATTTTTATTTCATAGGATTTCATCTGATATTTTAATGCAGTATGCCAATGAAATCGAAGAAGTATTTCCAACAGAATCTTCACAAACTTATTATATTCCGTATCGAGTAGAAGATTCTAAGAAAAGTGGACCTTCTGGGAAATTACAGAGCCATTTTAGTTACATCGTTCAACGTTTAAAAAGAGCTGGATTAATAAAAGTTACATCAAAAAACAATGATGATAACGAATTAATAAATGAAACAGATCATTCCAACACCAATTGTGATGGTAAGAAAAAAGATTACTTGACCTTTTTTTTTTAATAAGAATGCCTATTTTCTAATATCCTGTTTTTTTTAATGATATAATTAATTATAACTTCCTTACAGATATAAACGACGAATTAAATATTTTGAAGAGTAGAACTTTAGAGGTAGCTTCGGTCATTTTAAAATGCTGGAAAAAAATTCATAAGTATAGGAGATCTCTTCTCATGAAAAAGAAAACTCTGTTGCTAACTATATACAATTATTTCCGTCCCTGAGTACTGAGAGCGCAGTGAATTTAGTAAGTATCATATGACCGAAATGGTTTAGAATAAAGTTTTTTCGAAATCTTTAAATTGTACAACAACGTTGAAATATTTACAGATTAAAGCTGATTTTTTGTAATTGTACCCTGGAAAAGAAAATTTGTTATTCACTCAATGGAACGTATTAAATAATCCATTAACAAATTTACATAAAACTGTGCGAGCTCCAAGAACGCTTTTTGAAAAATCATTAGTATTAAATTTAGAAAAAAGTGTGAATGGTAATAAATTCTGTCTATTTTGCTTTTAGACTATTCATAGAATAAAATTTTCAACATTTTATAAACTTATTTACAGATCAAGACGACGCACTTGTACTTTATTTTCTCTCTACATTGATGACTGGGCCGTATGTGGACATTTCAATTGAAAACGATTAAGAGGAACCTCTAACAAAACGAAAGAATCGTAAAAAACAAACATCAGCTGCAGAAGCTCGAAATGGTGTTTTTTTTACTTCCCCGGTAAATAAAATGAATTGTTGTACATATATTTCAAATAAGAATATTTATATTAATATCATGTCATTCATTTCAGAATGCCGTTGACGTCAACAAAATCGTACAGGAGAGAATACGTCTTCTGAATGAATTAAATCTTTCATTTTAATCAATAATTGTGTTAATTGGAGAATTAGGAAACATCATCGATTCCTACATCTTCATTGAAGAAACTCGCTATCGGACGAAGACAGTCAAAGGTGCCGTTGATTTGGCATTCCAATGTTTTTGGACATTCGATTGTAAATATCCGCAAGGAGGCGCGCACATTTGGACATTTTTACAACGCATGCTGTACGGCATTGAAACAAATGAAGACTTCAATTCTACAAGTTTTAATGCTCTAATTGGAGAAATTACTGGAGGTAACAACTAAACTTATCATTAAGTACAACGATTAAGTTATTTTGTTTCAATTTTCTTGTTGCAATTGATAAAAAATTAAATATTTTAATACGTATCTGTACAGATTTTTTAATTTCGTGAGTAAGTTTTTATATAAAAAGTATTTACATTGTTATCTTATAAATAGTAAGCTCAGAAGATTTTAATCGATAATTTTTTAAATTCTTCATTAAGTTAGCAACATGTTTCTTTGCTTCCCGAGTAGAATTTTTTCTTGGGAAGTAGTTGGGCCCTCATCTAATTTTCCCAAAATAAAATGTGGCGCAAAACCGGCAACCCTATCAGGCCCTTACTAAAAATGTAACGCATTGCCCAACTAGGGGGAAATGGGGAAAGCCCAATTAGGGAAATTTTAGGGAATGCGAAATAAACTGTAACTTTTAAATATATTGAAATTAACACGTATATTGAAATCAAAAGCATAAATGTTTTAAACTGAGTACATTGTAATATTGTCATACGATCATATTTTAGATTATTATAAGAATTATTATTACATAATATATATTATATAGATTATATTAGTGTTACCATAGTATATAGAAAGGATATCATGAAAATATGTAATTAGATTACTAGTTTAATTAATTACAACCACTTGGATTATTAATTAAAATATTATTATTAAAACCACTTGAGTTATTTATTAAAATATGATCATTTTCACATAAAACATTATTTGACCACCACCGATTTTAATGGAACACTTGAAGAATGAACACATCATTATGTCAGCTGCCGAAATGCCCTGTCTAGTGCGTAATTTATCATTAATAATTGGTCACTTGATACCAAATGATCTAGAAGTTTGGCAGTTAGTAACACGATTGACTGAAATAACAAATATTGTTACTGCAAAATTCTATCAGTATGATCATTGTGATTACTTAGATGTTATTATTCAAGAATACCTTTGGTTTTTGTGTGAATTTTTTCCTGGAAGTATGAAACCAAAACATCATTTGTTATTACATAATAGTAGCGTAATGAAATCGTCTAGACCATTGTGGAATCTTTCTTCAATGAGATTTGAGAGTAAAAACAAAGCAGCCAAAGGTATATCTCATACTGCTATAAATAGAATCAATATAACCCGGACGATTGCCAATCAGCATCAACTTAAACTAAATGCTTATTTCAATAATTTTAGAGAACCGTCTGATCTCATTGTTGGTCCAACAAAGTCAATTGATAATAAGTAGAATTATCATAATTATTCATCCATCCTACTGTAAATTTTTTAGATCATATGTAATTATATTGTATTTTTCGAGTTATAAATTTTTAATATTGTTTTTTTGTTAAAAAAAAACTACTGATTTTTTAGTGATGAAAATTAAAAATTTCAAATGTAAATTCTATTTTTCTTTAGAAAATCGAGAATCTTCAATGCATTCTATAACTCAGGAATATTCACTTGATTTAGTATCGCGTCCAACTACGAATGCATCTACTTCGAGATCTCATTCCAATTAAACTGATGATAACTTATTAGGAACGTTGAAAAGCATTGATAGCAGATTAAAATCATTAGAAGAATCCAAAAACTTAAATTTTGAAAGTAACACAGGGTAGAGTGATCAGATACAAAGAATTTAAAAGAATGAAAATGAATATTATTAAATAATGATCATTAATCTTATATTTAACCTAGAATAAATTATATTTCTGAATTGGTTTTTTTTTCAAACTTTTAAACTTCAAAAAAAAAAAAAAAGAATTGTTTATGACAATACAGATCTAAATTGGTCATATTAGTAGCGGAATTATTATAACTCGTGATCAATGGGAAGCCGCAAAAGCAGCGAGCACTTTTACAGGAATGGCCAGAAGTTTAGCTAGAGCATTATTTCCGTTAGAAATTTTACTAAAATCTAATTTACGTGATGGAAGAAGCAAAATAAATAAAAATCTGCCTCAAAGATCTGCTTTAGACCCATCTAAACTTTCAGCAATTGAAGGTTTTTCTAACACAATATTTATATTTTAGATTAAAATAAAATTCTTTAAATGTACAACTTTAAGTATAATCAACTTTTTATCCAATCAATCTTTGAGTTATTGTTTAGAATGTGTCAAACGTCGCTATAAAAATTTTAAACAGGTCAGTTTGGAGCAGCATTAAATAGTTATATGTGTGAATTAAGATTAGCCAACAATATCTCTCCAGCAAGAGATGACAACAGAGATTAAATGTTTGTTGAACTATTAATATTATTTATTTTATAAAATCAAGAAGTTCATTCTGTTTATCACTTTTGTTATTATTAGATTGTCCGAATATAAATCTGCCATCTCGATCAAACTTTCAAGAATTATAAAAATCTATTGGAAACATCGTACACGACGGTTGTATAGAAATAGCAAGCATGCAATTGTTGGCAGTGAATCGTGGATAACAATAGCGAATATATTAGTAAGACCTAATAATGAAAATAAAAAAATAGGTCTGAGCACACTTTGTCTGTGCTTGCACGTTGAACTTCCCATTATTAATTGTTTACAACGAATTCACATTGGTATAAACAATACGTCATATTTTGTCATAAATAAGATTATTTTGTTGATAACATCCAAGTCTATGTGATGTACGCATAAGTTACTCGATAAATACAATTTTTGATTGTTTATAACAAATTCATATTGTTATAAACAATTCATAATTGTTAAGAGTCATAGTTCATCATTATTAATAACTAAAAACGATAACTAAAATTTGCCTCCTGGCAATTTCTGACTGCTGGGTAAAAATATTGGATTAGACTGGAATAAAATGGACATTCAAAATCTAAAATAAATTTTTCATTCAAAATTTCAAAAATAAATTCAATCATTCTTCAACCTAGATTCCAATATTGCCGCTTCCCAACTCTACTGAATAATCATCAATACCGAAAATGAAATTATCAATTACAATGTTAATTGATAATTTTTTTTTTTAAATTATCAATTGATGAAGTAATTTGTAATTTGATGGATCTAATTAATAAAGTAATTCGTAATTTCTCAGATCCAATTACAAATTAACGAAGTAATTTGTAATTTTATATATCAAATTATCAATTACTTTTGTAATTGATAATATTTTTGGTGAAATTACTAAATACTAAAGTAATTGATAATTTGATTATTAAAATTTCTGAATTAATAATTAGTAATTTTATTAAGAATTAATTAAAATTTTTATTCGTTTTGTGATGAATGCATCACGTTATCATGATGTAAAAAGAATAATGTTTTTATATGAATGTCAACGATTCAACTTATAGTTCCATAATAAATTATGTGTTTTGAAGTTCACACATATATTTTGACCATAACACATATGTTCGAAAGATCTTATTTATGTTTTAATGTTCATCGAAATGATTTAACGTTGAGTCATACAATCGATCGTTCTAACTTATGTTTTAATAATTAAACATATGTTCTAACGATCTTATTTATGTCTTAATGTTTCAATATGCATTATAATCTATAAGTCGAGTATGGGTTCTAATGTACCAATTAAAGTTCCGGCAACAGGGAATGCGTTCTAACGATCTTTTAGATATTTTGGTGATTAAATATGTTTTTCCATGTTCGATTTGATTTTCGGATAGTGAATTATGCGTTCCAACATCCGTTGTCTTTTTATAATGCTGCAACATTTTTTTCGATGAACGAACATATATTTTAACGTGTTGACATATGTTGTAATAATAGAAAATGCGTTCTCATTCTCCCGTGTTGTATCTCATCATACAACAACGTATATGTGTATGCTGGTTATTTAGCAGAAATTGAACGGTTGCAACAGCCGCAACAAACACAAGAACAACAACTAGAACAACCGCAACCTCAACAAGAACTGCAACAAATTGATCCGAGTAAGAATATTTTTGCATTTTTCCTACGTAAATCTGTAATTATTCATAATAAAAAATCATGCTCGTTTTTTTTTTATAATTACTTTAACAACTGAGCTTCTTTATAAGGTATAGTTTAAACCGCTTATTGTTGATACAATGTATGGTTTTAGGACACAACGTTCCTACGTTAGGTCTAACGGCTCATAAATTCTTTATTGTTAGGAAATAAAAATTTTCAAAATAGCACGTTGTACTTCTTTACAATATACATGGAAGAATGTTTACTCATGGAACGAAATTTCAAATCGAGAAAGGAGATTTTAACCTACTTTCCTCAAACTATACGATAGACATGTTCATATAAATACATCAATATCAATCAACTTGTCGCAGTTTAAGAAAACACGAAAATAATTTTGGGAGAACAATTGCAACTTTTCCAACAGCAGTACAAAGCCCAACTTCAAAAGCTGCAAATGCAGCAAGAGAAGCAGCTACAACTCCATCTGCAAGAGCCCTTACAGCAGTTGTTCCAGCAACAGCAGCAGCAGATTGTGCAGCTGGAATAACAGCTATAGCGTGGTGAGTAACCCGAACAACCGAATCGCAATCGTAAGTTGTTATACACATATGTTATTACAACTTTAAAAAAATAATTGAATATAATTGTAGAAAATTTCGTGTAATTGAATTATATACAAAGTTTGAATGTACGCTCTTATAGTATAATAAAAAGTTTAAAAATTCCATACAAAATTGTCTAATATATTGCAATAAATCTTATACAATGAGACTTCATGTTGAATGACAAGAAAAAATAGTTAATACCTAATTCAGCATTCTAGAGCACAATGCAGCAGGCAGAAGCCGAGCAGTGCGGCGTGGTAGAGAAGGTGAAGGAAGGGGGCGTGTAACCAAACCCATAATTAATAAATTTTACGGGAAACACTTCCATCATTATAAAATACTTTGAGTTTTTATTTTTTTTTTGAAATATATCATTCTTGATCCTTTTCTGTTTTCCGTGCAAACCTCTTCCCAGAAAAAATGTTTATCAATGATCAGTAACTCGCAATATAAGCAACGTTAAATCATTTCGATGAACATTAAAACATAAATAAGATCTTTCGAACATATGTGTTATGGTCAAAATATATGTGTGAACTTCAAAACACATAATTTATTATGGAACTATAAGTTGAATCGTTGACATTCATATAAAAACATTATTCTTTTTACATCATGATAACGTGATGCATTCATCACAAAACGAATAAAAATTTTAATTAATTCTTAATAAAATTACTAATTATTAATTCAGAAATTTTAATAATCAAATTATCAATTACTTTAGTATTTAGTAATTTCACCAAAAATATTATCAATTACAAAAGTAATTGATAATTTGATATATAAAATTACAAATTACTTCGTTAATTTGTAATTGGATCTGAGAAATTACGAATTACTTTATTAATTAGATCCATCAAATTACAAATTACTTCATCAATTGATAATTTAAAAAAAAAAATTATCAATTAACATTGTAATTGATAATTTCATTTTCGGTATTGATGATTATTCAGTAGAGTTGGGAAGCGGCAATATTGGAATCTAGGTTGAAGAATGATTGAATTTATTTTTGAAATTTTGAATGAAAAATTTATTTTAGATTTTGAATGTCCATTTTATTCCAGTCTAATCCAATATTTTTACCCAGCAGTCAGAAATTGCCAGGAGGCAAATTTTAGTTATCGTTTTTAGTTATTAATAATGATGAACTATGACTCTTAACAATTATGAATTGTTTATAACAATATGAATTTGTTATAAACAATCAAAAATTGTATTTATCGAGTAACTTATGCGTACATCACATAGACTTGGATGTTATCAACAAAATAATCTTATTTATGACAAAATATGACGTATTGTTTATACCAATGTGAATTCGTTGTAAACAATTAATAATGGGAAGTTCAACGTGCAAGCACAGACAAAGTGTGCTCAGACCTATTTTTTTATTTTCATTATTAGGTCTTACTAATATATTCGCTATTGTTATCCACGATTCACTGCCAACAATTGCATGCTTGCTATTTCTATACAACCGTCGTGTACGATGTTTCCAATAGATTTTTATAATTCTTGAAAGTTTGATCGAGATGGCAGATTTATATTCGGACAATCTAATAATAACAAAAGTGATAAACAGAATGAACTTCTTGATTTTATAAAATAAATAATATTAATAGTTCAACAAACATTTAATCTCTGTTGTCATCTCTTGCTGGAGAGATATTGTTGGCTAATCTTAATTCACACATATAACTATTTAATGCTGCTCCAAACTGACCTGTTTAAAATTTTTATAGCGACGTTTGACACATTCTAAACAATAACTCAAAGATTGATTGGATAAAAAGTTGATTATACTTAAAGTTGTACATTTAAAGAATTTTATTTTAATCTAAAATATAAATATTGTGTTAGAAAAACCTTCAATTGCTGAAAGTTTAGATGGGTCTAAAGCAGATCTTTGAGGCAGATTTTTATTTATTTTGCTTCTTCCATCACGTAAATTAGATTTTAGTAAAATTTCTAACGGAAATAATGCTCTAGCTAAACTTCTGGCCATTCCTGTAAAAGTGCTCGCTGCTTTTGCGGCTTCCCATTGATCACGAGTTATAATAATTCCGCTACTAATATGACCAATTTAGATCTGTATTGTCATAAACAATTCTTTTTTTTTTTTTTTGAAGTTTAAAAGTTTGAAAAAAAAACCAATTCAGAAATATAATTTATTCTAGGTTAAATATAAGATTAATGATCATTATTTAATAATATTCATTTTCATTCTTTTAAATTCTTTGTATCTGATCACTCTACCCTGTGTTACTTTCAAAATTTAAGTTTTTGGATTCTTCTAATGATTTTAATCTGCTATCAATGCTTTTCAACGTTCCTAATAAGTTATCATCAGTTTAATTGGAATGAGATCTCGAAGTAGATGCATTCGTAGTTGGACGCGATACTAAATCAAGTGAATATTCCTGAGTTATAGAATGCATTGAAGATTCTCGATTTTCTAAAGAAAAATAGAATTTACATTTGAAATTTTTGATTTTCATCACTAAAAAATCAGTAGTTTTTTTTTAACAAAAAAACAATATTAAAAATTTATAACTCGAAAAATACAATATAATTACATATGATCTAAAAAATTTACAGTAGGATGGATGAATAATTATGATAATTCTACTTTCAAAATTATTGCAGCATCAAAGTTAATAATAATTTTCTAATTCAAATTTCTTTTCATTTAATTGAATGGTCTCACTTCTTGAAGTACATTTCTCTAAACTAATAAGCGACTACGCATTCTTTTTAAATCAAATCCGATTCCTCAATAAATGATCCGAAATCATTAAAATCATAAATTCCACCCCGCGTGAGGAATTTTAAAAAATAAGTTTAATAGTCTCTGCTTATTGTGCAAACTAAATTATTAAAAATTGGGCTTACAGTTACGCATACTATCCAAACAAGGAGGATACCATGAACATCTAGTACTTCACTTTACTTCACTTCGGCCAAAGAATGAAGAAAAGGATTCCAGTACAAAGATCCCAACCGTGTATATCCTAAAAGAGTCAACAATTAATCATCATCCTTAGAAGGAGTGCACTGTTAAAAATCAAAAAGTGTAGCCAACGATGCTATGAAGTTGGTCTCTACGTATTTACCTCAAACTAATTTCGATTATTTTAAATACGCTTCTGTTGGGACAACGGAATGAAAAAGAATGTGTTTCGTTCCATCAACTACATGACATAGTTGTTTTTGCTGATTTTTACATTTAACGTAAAGGTTTAGAAGTTCAGACAAGCAAATTATACATTGTTTGAAACTTACTAAAAATTTAAATTAAATACGTTAGAATTATTGTACTGACAGATTTATTTGCGGCAACTGAATATCATTTTTCAGGAACCGTCGTTAATTGTAAATGAAACACCTGAAAGATTGAATAAACGAAACTATTTTTGAGATAGTAGGACTATGTTATTGATTAAAAAAAAAATTTTTTTTGTGTCACTTTTGTAATTATTTAAAAGAAGGCAATAGTAAATTACTTAAATAAAGTTCAAAATAGATCGAAAGTAATGCCTCAATTACAACAACATAATGGCATCATTTATAAACTATTATGGATTTTAGATTGCAAATCTGAAAGATTGAATGGATTGGAAATTTTCAATGATTTATATAGATACACTGTAAAAAAAAGTTCTTCATACCAAACATGAATCGTTTGATTCAAGTACCTCATACGTTTGGATACAGACAAATGATCTATAGGATTGGATCGAACGCCCTCTGGGTTTGAAAACTATTCCTGACTCAAGAATCAGTTTCTTACGCCAAGAAACCCAAATGTTTAGGGGAACTGAATGATACTTATTTAAAAAATACAGTAATTTAAAAAAAGTTACACGTGTCGTTTGCATGAAACCGAAGTCAATTGAAAGAAATTACAGTGTTTTGGATTAATGTTAAAATTATTTAATTAGAACGATTAAATTCTTAGTGTAAATGAATAATACGCTATTTCAATTATTTTTTATGCCTTGATTCAAAACCTATCACGTCTTTAAGAAAAATGAAAAAATAGACTAGATTGAGAGCTAGAAAAATTTAAATAAAGTAACTACATTGTTTGAAACAAATTAATATAAAATCAATTTAAGTAATTATATTGTTTACTTAAAATTTTGAGTTAACTTACTACAATTATACTTTTATTTGTTCTAAATATTTCAACATATTTCATCGAAGATTATAATTACGTTAAAAGAATTCTTCTTGTTTATTGTATTAGTACATATGGATGGTTATAATATTTAAAAGAAACGCATTGTAATTGTATTACATAGCTATTTATTAGTATGAAAAAATAAGATCACAACAAAACATAATTTGAAGTAATACAATATTTAACATTATACATATTAATTTTTCAAAAAACATTTTTCCTTAACATAATTTAGGAAATTACATAATTAGATCCGTTGGCAACTGCGTATTCATCCTTTGGCTTGCGGTCTGTTAAATCATCGTAATTAACAATATCCCATATTTTAGTGTTGTTCAGTAGATAAGCATGATAATGTTCATCAAAAGTACCATTTAATCGCAAAATAAAAAATAACAATTTTTCATTAGAAATCAAGATATATTTAATTTTACCAAAACTATTTGAATCATTAATTTTTATGATCATTCTGTTCATATATTTGAAATTATTCATACTGACCCAAGAAGGGTAGGTGCATTCGAAACTTGAGTCGAATTTTGTAAAATTATTACTTTTAAAGAAATTATACTCTTCAAGGTCTGTAAGTCTGATTTTTGTTGATGGACCAACAGAAATCGTGGGTTTTGAAAATCCTCTTTGAGAAATTATTTTTTCATTCAAAATATATTGGCTTATTATTGCGAGACTATAGCATATATTTTTACGGTTTTTCATAATTTGTGCATAATTATGTAAACTACGATGATTGGCTTCGAATCGCATACAAGATAATGGCCACAATGGGCCTACAGCATCAAGAATTCGAGGATAGTGTAACATAAAGTGAAATTTAGGTTTTAAATTTTCCTTGAATAACTTCAAATACATATTATGATGGTCCGATGTAAGTTGTTTTAATATTTCAATTGTTACATTATCAATAAAGTCACTGAATAAAATGCCATATATTTTTTTTAATTTTAAAAATAGCTTCCAAGTTTGATTATTACGAGGAATTAGGTGGCCAATCATTAAACTTTATAAATTCATTAAAGTTATCATTTCAGATGAACTGCAAATGTATAAACCGTTTTTTAAATTATTTTTGGTAAATGGTGGCATATTTTTATTTGAAACATTACGACCGAAATTGAACATTTTAATTCTATTATTTAAGTATAATAATGTTAATTGTGAATTTTTTGCATTTATTAAATTGTCAATAATCATCGGAATTTCGTATCTTAAGATACCTTCTAGAAAATCATGCATAATATCAGTGTAAATATTTTTGGTAAGATAAAAATTTTGTAATTCGTTATTTAATATTTTCATGTGTTTGTTTTTGCATTATATTTTTCGATTCTCGGCAAAATCTACAATAACGGATAGAATTAAAGCTTTCATTTAGACCTAACATTAAATGTAAACCTAAATTGTCACCACAAATTATAGCAACAGTAAAATATACTTTAATTACACCTTTTTCTGTTTTAATTTCAAGGCCGTCATTTTCCAAGTATTTTAATTTATCAACTAAAGGTTCAAATATTCTTTCAAAATTAGAATTTCCAAATTCATTCTCTTTTCGGTCAAGTGTTTTACGAATTAAAGCGAGAAAAATATTGTCAAGTTTTGATGCATATTCTATGGGTATAGAGGTAATTTTATAATAAATTACTCCTACTTTATCAATGGCAGTATGTGAACCCAAAGGGTTATTTACTTCTAAATCGTCGAAATAGATAGATAACGGGATTACTTTTTTGTTTAAAAATTTCAATTTTATTTCCTGCCAAAGACTTCCTTTTAAAAAACAATCAATTCTGTTATTACTTTTATTTTCTTTCTTAGATATATAATCGTCAATATAACTGTAAGTGTTCTCTAATTCTAGATATTTTTTCAATACTTGACGCATTGGAATAATTTGGTAAGAAATTTTTTTTATAACATGAATATTATTTTCACCTTGTATTTTTTGAGTAAGATCTGCATCTATTGTTATTGCTTGAGGCTCAATAAAAAAACCATTCTTTAAAAAACACTCTTTTCGTAAATACTCTCTTTTCAAATTGTCAAAAGGATTTGCAATAATATTTAACATATCATCTAGATATGGATCAACAAAATTTTTTTTTTTCAAAACTTCTTTTATTAAATGAAGACCGGAAGATTCAAACAACTCTGATGTCCAGTCTACTATATTTTGTATGGAGGATCTTGCTATATTAGGGTTTGAATGTAGTTTCGCGAGAAAAATAATTGAATTGTTGCGTATTGACAATCTTAAGTCATCCAAAGTCATTTCGTGATTTTTCGATTCAATTGAAGGTTCATCACTAGTTACTTCGTAATCGTCATTATCAATAATATTATTTAGTGTGCTATTAGATTCTGTCGGATTATTGAAACTATTATTATTAATATTAATATTACCACTACTACTCATTGATGTTTATAACGATAATGCTTTTTTAACGAATAATTACCGAGAAATGACAATTACAATACGGACAAATTAAATCCATAATTAACTTAAAAAATCGAATATAGAACTTAAATTTTAAATAATATAAATATAAATTTGTGACGAAGAGTTCACTAAATCGATAATTTTACTGACATGTGCAATATTTTCATCAAAATCAGTCTCGAATTTAAAAATGCCACGTTGCAAAAAATGCCAAATTTGTTTAGATTGTGGAGGAAAACTCACATGCCAGGCGTAGAATATCTTAAAACACGTAGCGAGCGCCGTAAGAGGAGAATTGAAATGATACAGAGGTTTATCAAGAACGACTATAAAATTATTAACATTCCTTAACGTATTTCCAATCCCAAGGATGTATGGTTGTACAGTTGTGTTTTTTTCACTCATCTCATTGATTTTTTCACTGTGAATCTTTTCAATATCTCCAGCATCCTACGGAAACATAAATGTAAGTAAATATGATTATAAGTTACATTAAAATGAAGTAATGTCAAAATCAAGTCAATTGCAATACAAAAAAGCTCAATCATTACAATATTAAAAATATTTTTTAAAAATGTTTAGTATAAGTAATCATAATAGTATTGATTATATTAATTTGCACACACTTAATCATTGATACATAGAATAAATAATAAAATAATTTTGGAAAGCTTACTTTAGCATGTACTACAAATCCTCTTTGACTTTCCAATACCGATGGTTTCCAGTAATTATCATTAAATACAGACACGCCAGCTCGTAGGGGAACAGCATAAGGTAGCAGCAATATTTGTGCAAACTGCTTCACATCTATTAGAAAATGTCGTAATGAAAAATAATAATAATGATTATCAATTTTCATTTTTCTAACTTACATGGATCAGCTTCTTCATCATCAAATAGATTAGGCGGAAGCTATGTCTTCGTGTTTTGGAATAGCGCAGTTAGCAGCGTACTCGACTGTGGTGGACCCAATGATGCCAGGACCGAATCTCATCTTCTGCAGGATTTTTTTGGACAAAGTTTCTAATAAATTTCATTTCAAGCGTCTATTTAAACAACAAATCCGTGTAAATAATAAACGGCTAGATCGAATTAGAATTTCTTTTTATTTGAACTGATTTTTTTGTGGTAAAAAGATAAATTCCAATAAAAAACGATACAAAACATGCTTATAGATTCTTATACAAAGCGATCAGAATATTCTCAATAATTTCTGATGAATTCCGATGAAAAACGATACAACTGTTTCCTAAAAATACTTACTATGTTATGTTAAAATACCTAATGGATTCTTATAAAAAGTGTGATTTTTCTCATGCAATTTTCGGATTTATTCTTATAATTTTTTTTTTATAAGATTTTTAACCAAGGTATTCTGAAACATGGAGCCATCCCTGCTCAAACTGTCCCATTGAAATATGTAGAATCTTATAGACTTTTTGAAAGATTTTAATAGGTAACAAAGAATTCGAATAGGATTAGTTAGAAAAAATTGTGCGCATGAAAGAAGTCTAATAGGAAAATCTAGTTTTTAATCGGAATTAAAAAATAATATTATAATCCCATAGAATTCTGATTTTTCCTATTAACAAATTTGAATAGGATTATAAAAGTTTGAAAAGGAAACTGGTAATCGAATCGGAAATACGAAAATGCTATAGGATATCAGATTTAACTTTGAATAGTTTCTATAGGATTTGGCAGATCCTAATAGGAAAATAATACTTTAATTTTTCTTTTATATATAAATATCATCCAATAGGATGCGGTCGAATTCAATAGGTTAGAGGAAGAGCAGTTTCTATAGGATTTGATAGATTCCAATGGAAAAATAATTCGTCATGTGACGTTGTAGTCATATAACGAAGTTATCTTATCGTAATATTATCGTTACATGTATGTTGTATTTATGTTATATGATAGTATTATACTAGTAGTATATATTTTTTGTTATTTAATGATATGCTTCTATGATATAACATTGTAATCTCTATATTATATTACATTTGCTATGCAACTGTTCTTTGAATGTTATATAACATATCTTTCTAATTCCAGGTAACATTTATTGCATACAGATATTTTACAGTTTAAAAACTAACTGTGTATCTGAATTGTTAGAGAATTTTAAGTTCACTTTATTGTTGGCTATGTATATATAATACTCAGAGAAGAATGATTTTATTATCAATTTGTAAATTTTCATCATATCTCCTCGTTTCAAGATATTTCAAGCATACTGACCAATTTTTCGATAGATATTGTTATAAAGAAGATTTGAAAGGAATTTGAACGAATTCCGTCGAGCCGGTTTTTTAACAAAAAAACTAATAATGAATAAATGACAAGATTAACTATGTAAAATACTTTTAAGCAAAAGAATAACAATTTCATTCGAAGTTAACTCGATATTATCTAAACATGATTGTTTACAACTAAATATGACTTTCAACAATTACGTATTGTTTATAACAATGGGAATTTGTTATAAAAAATACAAAATATACGATATCATAAACATCATAAATTACTAAACACTTCAAGTGACTAATCACTAAACACTTTAATTTTTCCGGATTTGCAGTGGAGTAAATATTTTCTATGCCGTATATTCCTTTTGAATCCATTGATTCCCTATAGAAATTGTTCTAATGCTCTTCTTTTGAATAATATAAAATCCTATTATAAAGTATTGGTATAAAGATATAATTTCTAAGTTGCATTTTACCTGTTATATCTTAATAAATGACAATTATTCTTTCTCTACTTTGAAATACTTGCTAGAAAGCAAACTTGATTAATGTTTAAATTATTACCAATTTTCGACTCAAATCAATTGAACGAAAGTCATATCTTCATGTTTTAGAATAGCTCAGTCGGCAGCGTACTGGACTGTGAACCCGAGGATGCCAGGATCGAATCTCACCATCAACAGGATTTTTTCGGACAAAGTTTCTAATAAATTTCATTTCAGGTGTATATTTATACAACAAATACGTATAAATAAAAAATCTCTAGAGTGCATTAAAATTTCCTTTTGTTTAAATTAATTTTTTTTGTAGTAATGTATAGGTTTACCTTTAATTCAATAGGAAACGTCGATAATATTGAAATCCCATTGAATAACGTCCGATCCTATTGCAAAGCTGAAAAGAAAAGAAGAGAATTGAATAGGATTATATACTTCATATTAAAATCTTATGAAAATTTCTTCTTTCCTATAGAAAAACTGAAAAGGATTTAGTACATCTCTATGGAACAATTGAATGGGATTCAATGGATTTCTATAGGAAATACATTTCCAATAGGATTCAATAGGAAATTTCCGATGCAATTTGCCTAATCTATTTAAGTTAAACATTTCTGAATCAGACAAAATATCCAACCGCCTAATTAACCGAAAAATTCCTGTAGCATCTTATGATACACGGTGTGATAGTTTCTTATAGAAATAGTTGTTATGTTGTCGAAATTAGTTACCAATAAGTCCTTATTAAATCTGAGACCATTTGTCCTTACAGAATCGTAAACAATCGGGCGGAACATCAAACGGCATCATTAACTAATGAATTCTTGTAGGATCTATTGAGAAACCAACTAATAGTTTCTTATAAATTCATTCAGAAATTCAAAAATATTAATTGCTTATTGCTTCTTATAAAGTCCTATAGTATCTTTTCTTGCAAAATCTTATCGCATTAGATGGAAGAAAAAGTTATTACTTTTACCAATAGATTCTTATTTCATCTTGTAATATTTGTCTGATACATTCTTATCAAACTTATTCAGAAATAACAACATATTGTTCTAATTCATTCTTACGTATACTCATAAAATCAACTGAAAGTTTTTTTACTCTTATGAATTCTGATTTATTCTGATTGAATGGTTATAAGACTACTTCCAGTCTTCCAATAGACCCAATACGTTCTTAGTCGTTCTTATAAATTGTGTTACAGTCGGATTATGATGAATTTGTAGTAGTTGATAAAAAGGAAAAAGCAACTGCAATAAATTTATATTTATATGGTGAGCAATTTTTAAGCTCTTTATGCCCATGTAAAAATAAAATATTTGTGGACAGCACTCACAGTTGTTTACCAAAATTTAATGGACCTAATATCCAATTATTAACTATTACGGCAGTAGTTAATAATGAAAACAGTGACATTTCAAAGGTAAATTGTTTTTTTTTATTATATTATGTTTATGCTTTAAATTATAGCTGCATAAAGAATATACGTTGTAGTTTAAAAAAAAATATTTCTTTTAAAAACAGAGTTTTTAAATTAAAAAATTTGCAGTTCTTCAGATTGTTTTCTAACATTAATAATTTTAAATTTATATTTGTAATGTATAAAATAAAAATTTCTAGAATGACTAATAATTGTTTATCTAAAATGCAGATATATTTTTTGCAATAAAAATGATTTAGGTTTAAATTGATGTTTTATAATATTGTGTTCTTCCATAATTAGCTTTATTTGTACTAATTCTGTTCGCTTATTTACAGGCAGTTCCTTGTTTTTGGGCACTAATGTTTTTTAAAAGTATTCCAGTTTTTGAAAAAAAAATTTCCACATTTTCAACCAATTGAATACATGAGTGATTATAAATTAGGTTTACAGAAAGCAATAGAAATATCATTTCCTCAAATCATTCCTAAGCATTGCTTTTTTCATTATACACAAGTGAGTATATATTTTTATTAATTGTATTATATAATGAAAATAACTTCTAATACTACACTATACTATTAATATAATAGTTATAATAATTCACGTTGAATATAATATTTAATGAAAATTTTTTTCTGTTTCTACATAAAAAAATTTTTATAAATGATGTTTCTTTTTTATCTATAAGCAATATTTAGAAATGCAATAAAGCATAAAATAATCAATAAGAAAACGAATGCTTGTAATGACCCAGATGTATTTATAGTTTTAAAACAAATAGAAGCATTAGCCATAATTAAACCAGAATTAGTTAATGAAGTATTTAAAGTGATCGAGGATGAATGTACTAAACTATTTGGAAATTTTTTAAAAAAATTTTTTACGTATTATAAAAATTACTGGCTAACAAAAATAACACCTAAAAGATTCACTGTTTTCCAATGTCATGAAGATAGAACAAACAATGTTTTGAAGTTGTACCATCGAGATTTGAATCGTGAATTACAAAAAACTTCACATATGAATTTATTTATTGGTACATATGAATGTTATTGTTTATCTATGATTAATAAATTCAGTTAACCATTTATATCTAATCAAGAATAGAACTAATTAATTAACTTATTTATGTATATAATATAGACTTATGAACATTAGTTACTTTTTGACTAAACTAATTTTTATATGTATTGATGTTTTAGATGCTATTAAACATGTACAACTTGCCGTAAGAATAAATATAGAAGTCATACAAAATAATACATACCAAAGTAGAGAAAAAAAAATTAAAACTATTAAAAATAATAATGACTTTGAACAATTTTGGAAAAATATAAGAAGCATAAATAGTATTAAAGAATTTACCTTGAGGGCAAAAAAGAATATAAAAAAGCTTTAGAGTATATGGAATGTTTAAACTTTAAAGAAGCTGAATCGATGAACTGATAAACTGATAGAACTTCAATTGATAAAAATGTGATAGACACTACGAATCTTGATTATAACGTCGAGAGAGCCATTTTCCTTTCGTTAATTTATAATAAATAATAAATACATATACACATGTAATGTTGAAAATAAAAAAAAAATTTTACATTAATGAAATGCATTTTTTATATACTTGTATAAACAATCAAATAAATGCATACCAAATACTTTTGGAGCTGTTTTGTTGTTTAAAGTTAAAATAAAAACCTGTTGTTGCAGCTATTGTTCATTTTGTTTTATTTTGTTGATGTATTATATACACTACATAAATATTATAATTATAATATCAACACTATCAACATATTAAACAAAGAAGCGCACTATATATACATATACAATTGGATTTATAACTCAATCAGAATGGATAATTCTTTAATTGTTTTTTACTCTGGAGTACAATACACATAATATCAACATGTGTTCTAATACTACACTGCTCCAAAAACGATATCATCCAAAGATGAAAAA
This sequence comes from Chelonus formosanus, assembly GCA_028641665.1. Classification (NCBI taxonomy): domain Eukaryota; kingdom Metazoa; phylum Arthropoda; class Insecta; order Hymenoptera; family Braconidae; genus Chelonus; species Chelonus formosanus. The sequence goes on from CM054002.1 coordinate 14,763,605, forward strand.
TTATCTAGTGTAATTTCCTATTCATAACGGATGGTATTAAATTTTTTTTTATTCATAATAATTGTTACAAATAAAATAGATGGCATTACAACTTATTTCCTTACATTGAGTTTACTTCTGCATTTTTATGACCACAGGTGGCAGACAGCCAACTGTAAAACAAAAAATTTCTATTCAGCTCTTGGCAAAAATTCTCCGACCTTAGTTTTCCAGATGGTTCTTTTGATACGAGAAAAAGAGGAGTCAGAAGTTTCCCATCAGCTGATATAGTTAGTTGTATAGTATAACTATGAGTTATTTAAGAAATTGATTGAACGGTACGTTCTACTTTTTTCTCTTCTTCTAGAGCCAAAGATCTCTCAGAATAAACTCCTAATGTGAAGCCATTTTGATCAAGATTGTATATATTGTTTAGATTATATGTTTGAATCTTCAACTTTACATTATCAACAAATGCTGCTGATGTTTGTTTTAGAATTTTACGATCTTCAATCGTTTGTGATTATATGAATTTATTAATTTTACGAAAAACAATACGATGAGCTCTTTTGAATGATAGTATCCACGTTAGAGTTGCTTGGAAACGGAGATCATTAAATTGTAAATTTTTTTTTAGCTAATAATGCCCATTTTTTTGAATCAGAATCATGGATTATCATACGAGCATTGACGGCAGATTCAAAATTTTTCCAAAGTATATTTGCAGATTTGAGCTATTTTTTCTTTATATGTTCCACCTTGATTTAATTGATGTGTCCAGCGCCGTAATTTTTGAACAGATTGTACTTTTTTGAATCTGTTCTTGACAGTATCTATATTTAGATCTTTTTTCATCCCATTCTGCCAAAACTCAACTGCTCGCAACTTATAGTCAAGACTTAAGCTCTCTTTATCAGTAGTCCAATTTTTTGAAGGTTATACATGCGATTTCCTATACTCTCTTATACCAAATTTAGACAGCATTTATGTCACGTAGTGTACATGCTCTATCAGACATTTTTTGTTCATGGATTGCAGATGCATGTTCTTCGTCTGCTATAATTTCTGGTTCTTAATCCTTATATAGTTCTTCAAATTATAACAAATCCTTCTCTATCATTTCCACACCATTATACTCATCCATTGCATTTCTTAATATTTGTTAAAAATGATTCTTTAATTGTATTTCAGCTTTATAATTAGGTATTTCCGGAATTTGCATTGTTTGGAATGTTGTTGAAAGTAATTGAATAACATTGAGGGGATTAACTTTGATTTTTATCTATCGAGTGTCACAATTATTTACATAAAAAATTTGTGTGTTTATTTCAAGCACCACAATTCAATCATACACATTTAAAACAATCAATATTAACTGAAGTTAGAATAAATACAAGCAGTAAAAATTAAAGTTCTGGAAGCATTTTGATAAATTTTTAAGAATATTGAAACACATTTACAGATCATATAAATATCTTACTTTCTGTGACAGCGCTCAAATCAAACTGACTCTATATTATGCTTTCAGATGTATTAGGTCTGAAAGAAAAGCAACTAACGAGTATGACAAATATTTTATCTATTTTTACCCATACACGAAACTAAGATAACATTTAAATCGATGATTAAGTCTTCCATTAAGAAACATTTTATTCTTCTATTATTGTAACTATGAATAACCATACCAAAACAAATTTCGTATATATTTTATAAGTCATATATGATAAATTTAATGGATAAGATAGAATACGAATATAATTTTCCAGGTACTAACAGTTTATTGTCCGTGTAAATGTTATTTCGAAAATTTCAAAGACACGTATCTTGAAATTTTTTATGCTCTTTCGATTGGAATTGTTCTTATTGAAAAATAATTGATAGTTTATAAGTTATAGACTTTTTGTTATTTTTGATAAAAAGAATGTATATCCACAAGTCCTATAAATATGTGAATGAAGGTATTTTTTATGATTTTGGATGCTCTTTTTTTGGTTAAAGTCTTTTTGGAAAATTTTCATTAGAAAAATGTGAAAACTGCAAACCATCATTTTTGGGAACGAACTTCAAGCGTGATTTTCACCCCTTTAAAACGTTTGTTAGCCAAAAAAAAAAAAAACAAAAAATACGTATCTCATCATTTTCTATGTAAATTATTATAGTAAAGCCGCAACTAAATCGATGAGGGATACCTCGCGAGGTTTCCTTGTTAGTTTGTAACATTTGTAACGGTTGCTTCCTGAAAAAAAATTCAAGACAACTGAAAATTCTAACAGCAAGTGGAATTTCAAGAAAATAAATTACAGTGTTATTTCAATTATACTATTAATTATTTCGTTAATTATTGACCGAAAATGCTGTATGATTGACTATTAATTATTACATTTAATAATTATTAAACAGCAAGTATAGAAAGAAGTATTTAAGCTCTACTCCCTCACAAAAGAAACAGGAATTGGTGATTAGAGATTCTAATTACCCTACAATATTAATTACCCCCTCAGGAAATAACTTGGTAGCAGGATTTAACTAATGATGACCAAATTTGTTAAGTGAACAAGTAATGAACAGTATTTATGAAACAATAGGCACACATTCACACAAATAACGTATTTACAGGTTTTGAGCGTTGCCGCCTTGAATTCTGCAGACTTTTAAATACGTATTACTTGTATATACAAGTAACAGTCGGTAATACAGAGAATATTTTAACCCGTGATTGAGCAATAGATCGGTAAAATAAAGTTTTAGATAATCGGTTTTTAAGATTCTAAACAGGTGTTGAGAATTTGAAAATCCCGCTTTAAATGGCGGAATGGCCCCCGAAATGACCGTGTTTTCTAATCAACATTCAAACACGTGTATCTAGGTTCTTTTTAAATGCCAAATGATACGAACGGTTTTTAACTAGTAAAATCATCACAGTAATTTTTGAATGATTCTATATAAACAAAAATAAACGGCATTTAATGAACAGTGATGTTATATAAACACAAAAAAGATTGTTTTTAACCCGTAAATAATTCAAGTACAGTACCGAACAGAAATACTGTTCAATTTTTTGAAGGTTATACATGTGATTCCCCTATACCCTCCTATAGAAAATCACACAGCATTTATGACCGGTACTGTACTTTTTGCGTAAAAATTATGCGTACCTAAATTCTTTTTCCTATTTTCAACGAATAATTAATTAGTAATAATTTAAATTGTACTTATTTATAATTATTTATCATAAATGAAAGTTTCCACATGACCACTGTTAGCATCGCATTCAACATGGCAGATCACCTATTATTCCATTTTACCAAAGTTTTTATCTAATTTTATAAAATCAAACCCAATAACACCTTATTTTTTTGCATAAATAAATGGTAAAAAGTTCAACGTTTATGGAAGTATGTTTTTTTTTCCATAAAAATGGATGGAATATAGCGAATTTCGTAATTTGCTCTGAATTTCACATATTTTCGGTACAAATAACACGTAGTTAAATGAAACCATTAAGTTGAACTATTTCATAAAATATAGTGGAAACGATATATTTTTTTGATGAAAATCGATAAAATATTATTTACTTTATAATATATTTCAAATTCAAGTTTCAGAAGTGGAATTTATAAAAATGCCATACATCCTTAAACTAATTTTTTTGTGTTACGAAGATAGATTCCGATGAAAAACAATACAAATTTTTCTTATAGATTCTTATACAAAACGATTAGAATATTCTGAATAAATTCTTATAAATTTCAATAGAAAACGATATAAAAGTTTCTGATAGATTCTTATAAAGTTATAATTTATGGGAAAATAGCATCAGAAATATCACTTGTTTCATAAGAATTTATGGGAAAATACTTATGGATGCTCTTATAGGTTCTTATAAAAAGTGTGATATTGCTGATGCAATTTTTCGATTGATTCTTATGAAATTCTTTTTTATAAGATTTTATCGGAATGTTTAACCAGGGACCGTTTGATTCCGTACGATTCTAGTGGAATGAATGTTATCAGAATGAATAATAAATTAACAAAACAACTATTTTTATAACAACCGTTGAGACTGTACACGTGTCTTATAAGAATTTATCAGTTAATGACGCCGTTCGATGCATATACTGAATATGAAATTAACAGAATAATCCTTAGGTTGTAAATAACTTATTTTTGAGATAATTCATATTATGATATCATTATAACATATATACATACATATAATACATACATACATGTATATATGATTATTCTATGTATTATGCTTATGAGATAATCTGTATCGTCACTTGACTAATAAATATTGATATTTCTAAACGAAATAAATAAAATAAATGACTTTAACGTCGAATTATGATTACACTTATAATCTGTCCAACACGGCCAATCCGATTGCAACCAAACATTGCAGACATGCAAAGGGGGTCGTCAGAACGGCTACAGACTACTTTTTGTTTCTATGAATGTTTAATAACAATTGAATTTGATATAAACAATAGTAAACAGGATCTATTTAATGTATTTGAGTTTTTCCGACACGTTATTTTTTCTTTTACTAGAATAAAGTTACAAACTATGTAAAATGTCTAGGAACTGATTTCTTTTTGTTAATAACAATTGAATTTGATATAAACACAAGAAAACGCGATCTATTAAATGTATTTCGGTTCTTCCGAAGCGTTATTTTTTGTTTTACTGAAATAATGTTACAAACCAAGTGAATTGTAAGGGAACCTATTCTATTCGGTTAAAAATACTAGATTTGGTATAAGCATTATAAAAAAGACCTACGCTATAAAAAAAAGTTGTAAAGAAGCAGAAATATAATTACACGTTGAAATTCGAAGTTTTTTTGTTGATGTTTAAGTACTTGCGAATACATTACGGTTCTGTCTTCACTATGACCCTACAATCGGCATCTGTGATCGGCTTATCATTTGCACTACGACTGTACTATTTTATAAACTTTCCAAATCAGTTCATTATTATGTAACGTAATCATGCACATTACGCGGACGAAGTCACGGGAATCTGCTAGTGATTATATACATGTATTCGTGCATATATAAATGTATAAATATATTTCCTTCTTTACTAATCCAATAAGTCACTGGTTTAACCAGTGTGTCTATAGAGCAACTAAATTGCAGATAGTTAAATATAATTAATTATAATAGTTCAAGAGCTGAGTTTAAGATAGCAAGTGAACTACGCCGTAGGATGTGGTCAGGAAGGAACTTTATGCACGAAAAAGACACCTTTTAAGCTTATCTTGAGTTTTTATTACGAAAATAAATGATTTATATCGTTAACAATGTTCTAACAACACTTATTGAGCTTAGTAGAAGTTTTATGAACTTGGATAGAGCGTAAAAAGAGCTTAGAACTATGTGTAATGAGAAACAAATAACAGAGCGTTGAAAGAGCACATCTGTTTGAGCGTGGTACATGAGCGATAATGGCTGCAAACACGTTGTAGCTGGCGTCGGTAGACCTAGCGTGATAGTAGACCCCATGCCATTGGCTAGGTTGGAGAAGAAGAGCGAGGATTAAAGTTTATTCAATCAGAAAATATAATAAAAACGATTGGCGTTTGATTGAAAGGAAATAATGAAACATATTTACATATGATTCGATATTATTGGTTGAATTTACCAGTGTATTCCGTAAACCAGAGTTATTTAATCTAATAATATATTTTCTCATAGAAACCTATACATTCGAATCAGGAATCATACAGCGGTACTTACTTATTAATTCTTATATAATCTTATTTAGAACGGTCTTATATTTTTCTATAAATCAATTCATAAATTAAAAAATATTATTTGCTCATTGCTTCTTATAAAGTCTTATAGCCTTTATTCTTGTAAAATCTTATAAGTCGGGATAAAGTGAAAAGTTATCACGTTACTAATAGATTCTCATTGTATCTTGTTATATTTTTTCGACACATTCTTATAAACCTCACTCGGAAATAATAGAATATTATTTACCTATTATTTCTCATTGAAACTTATCATATTGTTCTTATTCATTCTTACATATACTTATAAAATCATTACAAAGTTTTTTTACTATTACAAATTGCGATAAATTCTTATTGACTGCTTATAAGAACATTTTTGGTCTTCTTATAGACCCAATACGTTCTTATTCATTCTTATAAATTGTGTATCAGAACCCATCGGAAATTGTCAGTTTTTATCGGTTTGTTTTACCAGGGGTATATCAAACGGTATCATTAACTGATAAATTCTTATTGGATCTTATAAGACACAGTCCCAACGTTTCCTATAAAATAGTTCTTTTGTCGATCAAAATTATTTACCGATAAGAATTCATTAATTTCTTACTGGAATTGTTCTAATGTTCTCTTTTCGGATAAAATAAAATCTAAAGTACTTGCTAGGAAGCAAACTTATTTAATGTTTGATTTATTTTAAATGTTCGACTCAAGAAGATTAGACGAAAGTCATATCTGTATGATTCAGAATAGCTCAGTCGGCAGCGTACTGGACTGTGGACCCGAGGATGCAAGGATCGAATCTCACCATCAGCAGGATATTTTCGGACAAAGTTACTAATAAATTGCATTTCAGGAGTATATTTGATCAACAAATCTGTATAAATAAAAAACATTTAGAGCGAATTAAAAATTCCTTTTGTTTAAACAAATTTTTTTGTGGTACGAAGATAGATTCCGATAAAAAACGATACAAATGTTTCTTATAGATTTTTATAAAGTTATAAGATTGTATTGGAATGTTTAACCAGGGTTAGAGAGATTGATAATAATATAAAACTAAACGTAGAGATCTGGTTGCACGTAAAATTAGTTGTAGATCAGCATTGAATGAATTAATTTGCAGTAGATGTTGACTCCTGGAAGAATATATTGATATTGGTGGTTTAAAATAAATTGTATTCCCGAAAATTAGACATAGCAAGAAATCAATATCGAAAAAAACCTTCAATAGAAATGAATCAAGTGCTTCTGTCAGCAGAAGTTGGGAATAAACTTCACAAAGATTCGTAAAGAATCTTCCAAAATAAATGTGACCAAAGACTCACTTGATTGCTAATTAAATAAGCAGAAAAACTGGACATTTAGTAATTTTCATATCAACTAGTTTAGCCAGCAGATGTTGCTAGTTGAACATCATAGAAATTTGAGAAAATCTCATCAATTGTAAATTTGGCTGTTTACGTGGTTGACATGTCTCTTTGCCATGCCATCGAGAGAGTTATGGTGACTTTATAGCTTCTAAATTCGGTTCTGGAATTATCATAAGAGAGTGGCTAATTAAAACGTGTCCTGGAGTTAAGACATCAAGATCATCAGAGTCATCAGTCAAAGGCATTAACGGCTTCGAGTTCAGAATTGCCTCAATTTGGATCAACAATGTAGTAAATTCTTCATAAGTGAAATGTATGTCACCTGCAACCCGTTTCAAATGATATTTCATAATTTAATACCTGCTTTCGATTTACTTCCAAAATGAGGAGTTGCAGGTGGGTTGAAATGCCAAGAAGTACCATCATTAGCAATCAAGGAAGCCATTTTATCAAGTTGTTGACTGGTCTTTGTGAATAAATCTTTCAATTTCTTATCTGCGCCTATAAAATTTGTTCCATAATCACTATATAAATCCGAATAAATACCGCTTCTTGAAACGAATCTTTTATAGGCAGCTATAAATGCTTCTGATGTATAATCAGTAACCAATTCTAAGTGAATTGCTGAAGTAGTCAAGCAGATGAATAAGGCAACCCAGGCTTTATAAGTCCTAGGATTTCTGCCTTTCCAAGTTTTAATCACATAATCGATGCCAGTAGGTACAAAAGCTCTACTAGGATTTACTCTAGAATAAGGTAACTGTCCCATTAATTGACTTGCTTGAAGTCAGTGATAACAAGTGCATTTGACACATTTGAGAGTGAACAAACGTATTGGAGTTCATCCATCCCAAATCCAATACTGATTTCTGATGTACATGAGAATATCCTGAGTAGATCCATGAAATTTACGTTTATAAGCTTCGTCGATAAGCAAAATTGAAAAGTGCGCATCTTGACGATCTATGAATGAAGTAAGTCTCAGAAGAAAGCTTGAGTTTGGAATCTCTCGTTTCTCTTGTAGACAAGAAATTTCTTTGTTAAAATATTGACGTTGGATTAATTCAATCCAGAACAGTCGTGCTTTATTAATTTCAATTGGAGGAAGTGAACAAATCGTGAGAGACTTAGATTGATTTTTAAAAAATTTTGATTGCTCGTTTATACGTCGCTGTTACTCTTAAAAGCTTGATCAACGTTGAAAATCAATTTTGGAGATTCCAGATCTGATTTTTAAGACAAATAAAAACAACTTTAGGTAATATTTTGCTTCGTTCTTCTAAGTCATTTGTAGACTTCTAAAGTGAAGGTAGTGTCGGCCACATTCACGAATCACCAGCTTACCAAGAACGATGATGTTGATGCTGTCTCACATGCTGTTTCGAGTAAACTTGATATCTTTTCAACGTTGTCTAAATACGTTTGATACGTCTTATTATAAATTTTGTTTATAAAAGAATTATGTTAATTGAGAACAGTGCGCTGAGGAAAATCAACTTTCCTGATACACATTGGTATTGGGTCATTGTTGACGTTGAAGTTTCCACATTCCTCTCTGAGTGCCTGAAGCCTCGATTCGATTCGATGACGCGAAGCATCTCCGCGCCTAACACTCATCGAGTGCTCTTACGCACTTTCAATGCGTTCGGCGTACGACAACTGCTGGTCTAGACGACGCTCGACGTGTTCATCTCTCATGTATAAAACTAAGTGTAAACAAATATCATCAATGAATGTTAAACGAAACAAAGCTCTATTAATGAAGAAATGAAATGACTGGGCTGGACGTATCCGGCTCGAAGAACCAAAATGTTTAATGACATGAGAATTTAGTCTTAGAATAATAAACACTAAGCAAATAAACAGAGTATGTAGTTTATACTACCTATTGTTTAGTGAATGTATTTATTATTATTATTTTTTTTTTTTTTCGTTTTTATTTATTTTATTATATTACATATATATCTATATATATAAAAGAAGATAAGTAATGAAAAAAAAAAAAAGAAAAATTGTAGGAGGTTAGGAGAAAGACTTATTGAAAACTTGTTCAGTTTATTTTGTGTCACAAATGAACAATCTTTATTCAACTTCTTAAGATACTTATCAAGATACTCGTTGCATGTGCTCGTGGTGATCTCCGTGGCATATAAGAAATCAACCCACTAGTACGAGAGAGAGAGAGAGAAGAGTCAGAGATATTTCCAGTGGTGATCCCTATTAGAGATATAGGCGCCTCTATACGAATTCCAACACTTCCTCCTGACTATATCTCTTTGTCGTAAATTACATAAAATAACTTTTATTTTAAACTCTTAAATCTCTGTGTATTTATTTTAATTATAATTATATTTTGGAAATAATACTGATCTTTGTCAGTTAACCATAAACTCCACATCGTTAGACAGATCCTTGTTGTCAGCTCGCCCTTGGTCACGACTCCTGGCCTCGTTATTCCTGATGTTCTCCATTACATCCTAAAACATAACCAATTTGTTAGTCACTCGTCACATTCGTTATCCTATTTGTCAGTCGTGTATGTAGTTCAAACGACAGTGGTTTTGTAAATATGTCGGCTATCTGATCTTTTGACGCTATCCACCCGATTTAGATGAGCCTACGATTAACACATTCTTTGACATAGTGTTCTCTTACTTCTGTCATGTGTCTTAGTTTATTACCCCCGTTAGTCTGTGCACTGGCTTCAGCAGCTTTATTATCACACCATAGTAGAACTGGGTAAAATGAATTACTTAAAATAAGTTTGAGAGAGTTACATATCGCCATCAGTTCCTGACATGCTTCGCTCATTGCCACGTACTCTGCTTGACATGTTGACAACGCAACATAACTTTGCTTGTGCGTTCTCCAAGACACAGTGTCCCTAAACAATCTGATTAGATATACACAGGTTTTTAGGAAAACTTTGCAGTCTGCAAAACTGGCATCTGAGTACGCCTCTGAATTGTTCTTGTCAACTGAATATGTCAAGCCTTAGTCCATAGTACCTTTCAAGTATCGAAACACTCGTTTAACCATCTTCCAGTCGCTTTCTGTCGGATTCGGCTGATGTCTACTTAGAACATTCACCGCATATGAGATGTCAGATCTGGTAGCTTCTGCTAAATATAACAAGCTTCCGACAGCCTCTCGATAAGGTAGTTTTTCTTCTGTGGCTGTTTTCCGAAGCAGCTCGCTGTCGTAATCTTCCTCTCTTCCTTTATTCGCTACTTGAACAGGGACCATTGGCATTCTCTGAGGATGAGACTCACTCATTTTAAATTTATTAACTATTCTCTCAATGTATCGTTTTTGACTTAGGGTAATAATTTGTTTTTCTCTGACTCTTTTTATTGTAATTCCCAGAAATTTTCTAGGTACGCCCAGATCAGTTATTTGAAATTCATTTCTTGATTAATTTTTCACTTCGTTCAATTTATTTCTTTCTTTACTCGCAATCAATATATTGTCCACGTATAGCAATAAGATTAAAAATTTTTCATTGACCTGCCATGTAAACAAGCACGGTTCTTTATTATTGTTTTTCAGTCCTATCTTTAATGCTACTTCCGTGAACTTGTTGTTCCATCGTTTTGGACTTATTTTCAGTCTGTACAACGCTCGTTTAAGTCTCCATACTTTATTTCTCCTGTCTCTTTCCTCTTCTTGTGCACCTTCGGGAATTTCCATATAGATCTCTTCGTCTATTATACTATTCAAAAATGCAGTCTTCACGTCTGACTAGTATACCTCCAAATCATATTTGTTGATTATTGCCAAGACCGCTCGCACAAGAGGCAGTCTGGATACGGGTGCATACGTTTCTTTCAACTCATGAATGTTCTTATCCTTGAATCTTCTGATGACCAGTCTTGCTTTAAATTTAATCGCATCGTTATTTTCTGTTTTTCTCTTAAAAACCCATTGCGAGTCTATGATGTTGGGATTTTTGCCATTGATTCCGCTTTTTAGTCCTTTCACTATTTCCCACACCTCATTTTCTCTTATTGAGTTTAACTCATAGTCGACAGCCTTTTTTTACAGTGATGCATCATTTGATTGCATAGTCTGTTCAAAAGTTGTAGGATCTGCATTAACACCAGCAGTGCATAATACATTTCATCTTCAATAATTTCTCTTCTGTTATCATATTCGTCGTTTAATTTGGTAGTAAATAAAATAGTCTCTTCTATTTCGCTCTGAGCTTCGCTCTCATTACTAATTTTAATTTTATCTCTTACCATTTTATCGCTCTTTTCGTCAGTGTTTTCAAATCTTTTCTGTTTACGTGGTCGTCCCCTCTCCCTTTTGATCTTAATCTCTCTGTCCGTTTTTGATGTATCTTCGTTATCATTGTTTTCACTGGGAAATTCGACGAACCAGCTTTCTTTATCTACTTTTTCCTCACCCGTCGGCCAGTCTTTTATGCTCTCGCGCTCGTATTTATCTCCGTACACCAATTTTTCATTAAAGCGTACGTCGCGACTTTTATAATATTTTCCTTCTTCAGGCTTCAGAAATTGAGTTCTGAACTTAGAACCTGTATTTCTCTGCACTTTCATGTATACTACACATCCATAACGCTTCAACTGATTTATGTTATACCTGTGATGAGGAGCAAATTTGCTCATCGGTGTGATCATATCATTGGACTTGTGAGGGGTTCGATTATACGCGTATACTGCTGCACTTAATGCTAAGTCCCACATACTTTCGGGCAATTTATTATTATAGATATACGTTCTCACTTCCTTTTGGATTGTTTGGTTAAACCTTTATGCCACTCCGTTGTATTCAGGCGTGTCAGGGCTAAAGTACTGTAGCTCCGCTCCTAGTTTATGAAGTACCTCACTCGTATAACCACCTGTGAATTCTGCCTTAATCCGATCGTAAATAGCACACTTTGGCATCTCGTCCTAGTAAATTTCGTGCACTTCGCACAAAACTTTCGAAACAGTGACTCGTTTCACTCGTGTTTTTCATAGGACATGCCATAGCTAGCTCCGAGTAGTCATCAATAAAAACTGCTGTGTATCTATATCCCTTTGGGTGCGTCGCTGGACTGATCGACCCTATGGCGTCTGAATGAATGATTTGCAACCGTTCCGTCGCTCATCTACGCGCTGATCTAAAAGGTAATTTATTTGTTTTCGAGATTTGACATGCTTCACAGTCCGAAATGGAATCATCGAAAATTGCTCTCTGCAACTCTTTGTTTTCTGAAAATTTGCTTTTGTAATGCGTCGAGATATGATACGGATGCATGCCCCAACCTCATGTGCCAGAGCATATCTTTATTGTTTCTATAGAATTTTTTATATTTTCCATTAAAAACCGACTCCGATTCTGCTATTCCCGTAATAGGTAGCTCATCTACATCGTTAATTTTTCTATCCCATATTGTCGTATCAACGTTGGAATGTTCAATTATTTTCTTTCCAGCCTTGGGATCTGTCATTATTTCAATCCTTTTATCTTTTATCAACTTGTCGTTTCCTACCATATCTGCTTTTTTCTCGATTGTATTACCTTTCTCATTTGTTCTCTACCACCATTGTCCGTCGCTTCGTCACCAATCAGCTCCAGTTCTTTTCGGGTTTTCTCGTTTCCCAACTTCCCTTCATCTTAATTCACCGTGGGATTAAAACTATTATTTGTTATCAATTCATCCATGTTAGTTATACCTGGTGGTAAAAATCTTGCTTCATTAGCTCCTATGATTGCATACTTTTTTGTCAAGTTGGCTATCATATACTTGCTGAGTATTTTACTTCTGTTGTATTAATAATCAACATCGTTTTTGTTGATCTCTAATTCGATTACCCAAAAAGGTTCGCCGTAAACTCCTTCAAGAAATGTTTCATTCGAAATAGGGTCCAAAATGTCAATTTTGTCCCTATCTAAGTAAATACTCAACCCTATTTCCGCGAATTTTCGCAATAATAATATGTTATTTGAGGTGGACTTAGCGTAAATTACATTCTCGATTTTTAAAGTCTGACCATTATTAGCCAAAATTTCAATTTGACCTTTTCCTTCTGTTTTTAAATCAGCCGCCGGGTTTTCATTAGCGCATTTAATTATGCCATAATCTCATTCATTAAATATTTTAAATATTATTTTCGAATTAGTAATATGTTCTGTTGCTCCCAAATCCACCAGAAACTTCGCGATTAATTTTCCTTGATTCCCTTCGAACCCGTTTCTATTACATCGCGTGTTAGTTCGATTTGTATTCTTAATCGAGTTGAGTGTGTGGTGGTCATAATCAATGTTAATGAGCAGAGACTTACCTTTTTCTATCATCAACTCAGTTGGCTTCTTGTTGTCCTTGTTATTCAGCTTGTGCCTATTTCGATATCTATTAGTATTCTTAACACCACCACGACCTATTTTGAACCCAGTCCTGGGTTTCTTTATTCCACCATCCTTCATTTTTCCACCACTCTTCTGTTTCATCGCTTGCTTCTTATTGTTACATAATTTGTTGCCATATGATTGCTTAATATACTCATACCTATTTTGTCCTTTTCTAAATCCTCGTCCATGTCCTCTTGATCTCTTCAACCTTTGTGGATATTTATTTCCTATGTGGGTGGTATATTGCAGACGCTCATAGCATTTTCGCAGCCCTATGCCCTTTTTTGGACAGTCATAGCTCAGATGACCAAAGTCATCACACTCAAAGCATCTGTCCTTGGGATCTCGTTTCGTGACTAGGGCTGCTCTAGTTCCTGTTTCTTTTGTTTGTTTTTTGTTTGCCTCCGCCTGCACACTATACATTTTTAATTATCCGTATGTTAAACCCACACCCATAGATCCTCTGTTTATAAATTCAACTGCTTGCACTTCAGGAACAGTAGTCATTATTGCATTATAAAAAATATTCCGTTTCTCATCTTCAGTTAGCTTTCCTTTCCCTGCAATATGTTTATAACTTCTGACCATGTCTACAAATTTTTCACAGAAATCAGATGAGCTTTCTTTATCCACCAGGTATTTGGTAGCATATAAATTCTGTCTTATCATGACCGTTGTCATGTTAGATTCACATCGTTTTAACTCTTTAATTTCCTCTAAAATCTCAGTAAGATCTATTAAGTGAACTACTTCAGAATGATATTTTTGATCTAATCTGTTAATTAATATGTCTCTCACTTTAAATTTCTGTTTTTCTGCCGTTACATTGTCTACTACGCGATTCTCTTTTACACTCGGATCTATTACGTGTAATAAGTTAATTGTTTTCAATTCCGAATTGAAGTAATCATAGGAATATTCAAACTTTGTTTCTGGATGCAGTTTATTGTTCCGTCGCGTGTTTGATTCTTTTTTAATTATTTCACGTTTTATCGCTCCTTTTATTTCATTCACAATTGCATTATTTCCCTCATTTTGTCCTTTTTTATTTTTAAAACCCCAACTACTAAATTCCTTCTGCACAAGATCGGTTAACATCGCTTTCAATTCGTCATTATTTTTATCTTCATTTCCTCTATTAATTACCTGAGGCTTGTTTTCCTTGTCGTTTGATTTTTCTGACTCAGAATCCTCGTCACCACCTTGGTCTTTTATTATGTCCAACAGAATCCGTTGGTTCTTTTGTTCTGTGGCCAGCTCTTTTTGTCTGTTGTCCATAGCTCTTACAGTGAGCAATGTCATGGACACAATATCTGTAAGCTGTTTTATAGTCTCGTTTATTTTGTTAAATGTCTCCGTCATATCGTTCATCCTGTGGAGCTCTGTTATTAAATTAATTTCAGATTTAGAATTAAGCAAGTCTAGTTTTTCCGAAGAATTTTGTAACCTCAATTTATTTATTGGTATTTGTATTGATTTTATTTCTGTAACGATAGGTAGCTTTTTACCTGAGTATTTACCCTCTGTTTGGGTCATTGTATCCTTTTTAACCATCTTCTCTTTGTTATTTCCGTCGGCCGTCGACTCTTCGTTTCTTTCGTCTAATAGTTTCTGCTCATCTACGCTATCATTCATATCTAGTTGGGTTTTGGTCCAAGGCGTTAGTGCTTTTTCTCCTGCTTCTTCACAGTTTTTTATCCATTCCTTTAAGCTCTTCCATTCTTCGTTACATATAACTTGTTTATCTGACAATATTATTAAGTAATTAGCTCTTTTTAGTTACATAATTCTCTGGACCTTGCCACTAGCCAGGTTACCCGAACTACAAGTGCAACCTAACTAAGGCGAGTCTGCATGTATGCATCCGTACAGCAAGATTGCACACATGCTAATCCTAGTCTCCATGCAGTGACTTCATGCACAGTACCAACCACCGCATGAAAGACCCAACAAGATTTTCATTTTTGTTAAAGACGAGATATCAGTTAGGTTCTTTTCGAACTTTAGCTTATGTATTTATTCTGAGAGAGTTCTATGATGTGATAACTCAGCACACCTGCTATATACTCAACAATATTTTGAGTTACAAACCTGACGATGCTATCCTTAAGGTTATTGGCCTAGAACCTCTTCAGTTGTTAAGTGTCCGTATTTTTTTCATTAAAAAAAAAAATTCAATAATTAATTTATATACAGGACACTTGTTCATTTATTACAATTTTTTACTTTGTTAATAAATAAAAGTAAATAATTAGATGCAATTTAACAAACTCAATAAATGTCATACAATAGATTTGGCAACAGTGCATGAAAATATATATATGTATACATTTGCTTAAAATGAAAACACAGTGCAATTAAAAATGGAGGAGAATGAACAATTCCGTCATAATGGCAAATTTGCTAAAAAAAGAAAAGTGGAGTGGAAAAAAAATGTGCGAGTTTATAAAAAAAAAAACATGCAAAACCTATATACGAACAATTATCTGGTCGTCGAATAATCAATATCGATGTAATTGCTTAAAACATGTGGTGTAATGAATGTGATTATCCATTTTCTTATCAAAGAAGATTTGATAGGACTGCCAGTATATTTCATACACAATGTTCAAAATGTAAAGCCATTTATTGAGTACACAGTTCAACATACCAATGTCAACACTCAAGATCTTAATATGTAGTTAACCTCAAAGCTGCTCTTGGTTCGTCTATTTTGTTGTAGTGTAAAAACGAGTTTGTTATTAAAAAATAATCATTTATTTTGTTTATAGCAATGTTGGATGGCGGTACAGTCAAACTCCTATAATTTGTCAAGAAGCGTACCAATAATTCTAAGAAATCAGACTACAGGAGTTCCCCTACCAACTCAGAATAGAAAAAGAAAGAAAGCATTTGTGTCTTCTTTTTTTTAGCGCGAAGAGAGGGGATACTGCAAATACGCGGGGCTAAATGAATAAGTATACATACTCAGGCACACATAACCTAAAAAAAGGTTTATGAAAAAAATAGTGAGATGAAATTAATTTTCAAATTGTTTTCTTATTTTTATAAATCATGAACGTCAATCATATTTAAAAAACAAATCAAATGCCCTATAACTAAATTTGTCATGTTTCATCACAATTTTGATGTCCCTGGCAAAATCAGTTATAGTCAGTATACTGTGTTTCGATTCGAAATTCAATTTTAGTACATAAACATTGCGCATGAGATTTACTTGGTATATGCGAGAATTCTTTATACTGAGTATACACCAAAATAATACGAAAATTACAAAATATATGAACAAGTCATATACAATATAAAATTTTAATTGATACAAAGATTATCTTATTATTATAAAAAATTATTTAAGTATAATCACCTGATGTATAGAAAGATTACTTTAAATTCACCCAAGACATACTTAATATTCATAAAAATTACATACAGTTTTACTATTGTGTAGATACGTAGTTTATTTTAAATTTTAGTCATATTTAAGTAGTTTTTACCCGCAGTTTATACGTTATTTACTCGCTGTTTGCACGATGTTTAAAATTTTTTTATTTTATATTTATGCCAGATTTATCAATTTGATACTAGAAATGTGCACAATGTTTATAGAGAATATCCTCAGTACTCATAAAATATTTAGAAATAATTTATGAAGTTATTACTTTCATTTTATACTATCGTTATTTCCGTAAAAGTAAGGGTATAAATAATGTTACTATATGATTTTCACAAATGTATTTGATTATTCTCATCTGCATGAATCGACAATAAACTAGAAATTTATTAAATTGATAATTTAGATTTTTTATAGCAACATGAGGTGTTTTCAATAATATTATAACAATAATTTTTAATGTCTTTTTTTTTATTGAACTCTTTACAATCAATACAAAATATAAAACGGAATGATCATATTTTTTATATCCGTTACAGATAACCATCACAAGTTTAATTCTGGATAATTAGGTTAATTATTAATTGATATCTTAGAATTATTAATATTCATTAAAATTATTAATTTTAAATATTGAAAATTTCAACGAAATATCTAGCATTAACAATATTTATGAAAAACATTAATATAAAATATGCAAAGTTTTAATGTTGAAAATTGTATCATAAAATCTCAAGTATTAATACTAAAATCACCAGCAGAGTGTTTAAAACACTATTCGCATCAATACTGATATTTTAAAACTTTAAACAAACATCAACAATACCAGTAAAATTTTTTACTGATTACAACCTGAAGTTCCATGCAGCTTCCTAATTAAAGTATATTCAAAATTAGACATCAGTATAAAATCATAAGAGTCAATATAAAGACATCAGAATAAAAAAAAGAATGTACTAAGTATTACTTACGTAATATCAAAACATAGTCTTTATCTGTAACAATTTTTATATTAGGCTTCTTTGCATCTTTTCTCACCCGCAGATTCCTCAATTGTTCAGGGCTTCACATGGCTCTTAGAATGTGATTGATTCTCTTTCTCAATGTTGGAGCATTAGCTGCCCTACAATATTGTTGTAAGATCATTTTAAGACCACTTTTAAGAGTATACTGAATATGCATAAACAAATAAATATTATTTACTTATAAAATTAAGTCAAGTCTTCAAAATATTATATGATTCTCCATATATATATATATATATATATATATATATATATATATATATATATATATATATATATATATATATATGTATACACTACCGTTCCAGTATCATCAAACACAGAACCAGATCTTAAATCATTCGAACGTGATAGTTGTGGTGGCTGTTGCACCGTCTCACGATTGGCCAAATCGTTTCTCAAATTATCTAATGCAGCATTTAATGCTGCTGCTGTTATGTATTGTCTATTTGGCTGTAATCATTTTATTTTATTTAGAGTAAAACATATTATTGCATGACTGCTTTTAAAAATATATTTTATTCATAATATTGGATTTTAAAAAAAAAAATTAATCATCAATTTGCTTACATTTTCATCAGCTGCAGAACTACTATCATTTTCATTAGAATCGCTGCTTTCTTCTTCTTCTGTACTTTCTGTGATTATTTTATCATCATGGTTTTTAGCAGCTTCTAGAATGCTTTCTCAAAATTTCCTTCATGCTGAAAAGTCCTGATTTTATAACTTTAATGATTAAATTATATGAAAATCTACTCTGGCTTACAAAAGCCAAATTTGCTCACGACTTGGTTAAAATGAGCTGAAAAAGATACAAAAAAAACATGGATATCATTTTTATCTGTTATATAATAAGTATGTATAATGAATTAAAAAAATACAAAAGAAAATTTATATACAGTCTTCTTAATAATTGTCATTATTATTGTCTTAAGATCCTCGTTTTATATCATTTTGTCACTTAAAAGTGATAAAAAAAGAAATGAAATAAATAATAAGTTTTCAAAAATTGTAAAACATGCTTACAGTTGAAATAGTAGAATTTTGATGGTTGTTTTCAATTTATTTCATATTTCTATAAACCATAATTTTTATATACATTAGTTTTTCACAGAATCAATACTAAATTACTGCTAATTATACTTAAAATACATATATTAGTAATTTTGAATACTTTTTCGGTAGACGCGGAGTTTCTACGGTGTATATTTGAAATATTTACGCTAAATACTTTTCGCAAATATGTATGTAACTCTGTTTATATTTCATGTGAACAGTATATTCTCATTATATATACTCGTGTTACAAATTAGTTTTTTTATTGTAAAAATTTTTAGTACAGCATTCGATTTTTCAGTATAAATATCAAATGAATACGATTTGTACTTCGAATATATACAATGCTATCACAGTGTATACATAAAATATTTATAAAGTAATTCGGATATATATTTCCAATAAATAATTCTCGCATACTAAGAGTGTACACGGCATTTATACTAGATTTACCGTCATACGGTATATACACTGAGTTTATTCAATATATACTCAGAGCAACTGATTCTGCAAGGGGTATTATGAAATATAATTTTTGGCAAAAACATTACAAATATCCCATGCTCTTCAAGATTCATTTTATGCGATGCGCAATTATCCATGAGTAGTAAAGCTTTTGGAGGCAGGCCAGCAGATTGTAGGATATCTTTAACCTTGGGAACAAAATCATTCTCCAGCCACATAGCAAACAACTGTTTAGTCATCCATGCTTTTTTTGACTGAAATATGTCACAGGTAAAGAATTATAGTTTTTCAGTGCACGAAGACGGGTGGCTGTTCCTATAAATACTAATAGTAATTTGAAGGAACCTGCAGCATTAGAACACGCCATCACAGTAAATCCGTCTTTATTGCTTTTCAGGCTGGATGGAGATTTTTCAATTCTTGCACACAATGTTGTCTTTGGCAATGCTTTAAAATTGAGTCGAGTTTCGTCACAATTAAATACCTCATGTGATGATAAATTTTCATCTTTCACGAACTTCAAAAATTGTTGTTTGAAAGGATCAGTTGCCTCAACACTTGCAGACAACTTCTCCCTACAAATAGTGTTCGCACGAATTCCATATCTTTGCTTCCAACTACGTAACCACCCGCTACTTGCTCTAAACTTTTCATTCTCACTGAACATTGTATTAAATCTCAAAGCTTGAGCTTGAATCATTGGTCCATCGATTGGAACACCTGCTGCACGTTTATCACGGAACCAAATCCACAAAGCACGATTAACTTTTTCATTCTCTTCATGTTTTAAACGTTTCTTCGGCTTTGGTATGTTAATACCATGCTCTGCAGACCAATCTAGATACTTTTTTTTATTTTTCAGCCATGACTTTATTGTGTTGTGATGAACATTTAATTCATTACAAACATCAAAAATTAAACAAGTTTTTTCCAACTTCAGTAATAGCTTTCAACTTAACCTCGACAGGAACTTCGATATGTTTTCTTTTCAGGTTATTTTCACCAGACATCAGATTTTTTTTCAATTTATTTATTAAAATCACAGTTTAATAATGCTCAATAACTAACAGTAATTGACTGTTTCATTAAATAAATAATAAAAAATTGTTATAATAAAATTAATTTAACTTAGGCTAACCTATGTCTTACTCTAAGTCTAAAAAGTATTGATGTCTTTGTCACACTTTGCTACATTCTTCTCTTTCTTTTTGCGCACACTACGTTATGCGCTGGAGGAGAAATTATTAGGTAGGGGAACATAAAATTCCTCCCATTAAGGAGAATGACAGATTAGAGGAGTTCAGATTATAGGAGTTTGATTGTATCGGTGGAACACATTTAAATGTGATATTGTGATTTAGACTGTTTCAAAGTTAATGGTGTGTTATGTAATTTTGCTATTTAAAGGTGTCAATATGAGATATATATGCTTAACCTTAGAGACTTTGAATTTCTCTTTTTAGTCCTAGCCTTTCGGACGATAGACAGGGATGAGGTGATCTTCGATAGAGAGAGTGAAAATGTATGATTTATACAGAACAATAACAAAGTTTATTAAATGAAAATTATTAAAAGAATTATAATATTAATTAAAACATTACCAACCGATGATTTTCTTTGTTCTGGGTAAAAATTAATTGGTCCTCCGTTGATGCTTCAGTCAGCGTGATATTCTCTTTTTAACTCGCGAATTTTTTTAAATATTCGTTGTTAACAATTTTAAAAATTATATTGACTTCATATAAAAATTTACTTACTTCAACAAAATTATTGATGCAAGACAAAATAAGACTTACAATTTTCGAGCGATATTTCACGATGATCTGATCTCGATCTTGCTTTTCCGACAACTGACTGATGCATCAAATCTCACTTATTTATTTAGTCGAGGATGACATTATTAGAAGTCCTTTGCTTCAGGCGCGCACAAGTCCCTTCACATGGTCCTTTCCTTTTTTGGAAAGCTAATGCTCTTCTTTCGTCACGCACTCTTTTTTAAACTTTTATTGCTTTTTCGCTACGTGGGTTTGCCAAACCAATGAAATGTCTAAAAGATGATTTCCTCAAAAATTATCCGAAATCTTTTCTATTTTAACGAAATTTAAAAAACTTAAGTAATAATCGTTAACCTCAATTATTGAGTTTCATTTTTAACCTTCTTTAAAAATATATGTATATATTAAATAATTATATAAAATAATTGAAATACACTCAGACATTACAGGTGACAAAAATAATAAAATTGAAGAGAGCAACCATTTAAAAACACTAATCAAAGAAGATAATAATTTAAATTGTGTTAATTCCGATAGCAGCTTATACACCAAAAACAATAATATCATTGTATCAAATAAAAAAGTGAATGCTATAAAAAAGAAAAAACTTGGCTTGAATCTATCATATGATGCAGCATGGTTGAAAAAAGGATCAGGACAATACTACAACAGTAAGCAAGGACATAGGATCGCTTATGGTCATTATAGCCGTAAGTGTGTTGCTTATGGAACTAGGAATAGAACCTGTAGGCGTTGTGGTGGCAAAAAAACAAAACATCATAATTAGCGTCGGAATTTTAAGGGTAGCTCAAAATCCATCGAATCTGATATTGCTGTAGAAATTCTTATGAAATGAGAGCAATTTGATGAGGAGAATGTAGAATTGAAAACTGTTATTGGTGATGAAGACTCATGCACTATTGACAGCTTGCGAAGAGTCTCACATCGACCAATACAAAAATGGACCGATATTAACCATGCTACACAAAATTTAGTAAAACTTTTATATCAAGTCAAGTCACTTCCAAAGTCTGCAATAAACTATATTCGGCATTGTTTTAATGGTGCAATTAGAATTAATAAAAATAGTGTAGAGTCTACTAAAGTTGCTATTTTACAAATAGTACGACATGTTTTTGGAGAGCATGACAAATGTGCCTCATGGTGTACATACAACAAAGATCCTAAGAACTTCAAACATAAATATCTTCCGGGAGGTAAACCATTAACGGGTAATGCTCTCAAAGTCAGTTTATCTGAAATTTTCCAACGATTTTTAGCAAAAGCTGAAACACTAGCACCATGTGGTTCAAGTCAAATTAACGAAAATGGAAACGCTGTGATTGCTTCTAAAGCAAATAAATCCAGACACTACAGTAGTTCGGCATCAAGCAATTTTCGAGTTGCTGCTGGAGTTTGTCAGATTAATCTTGGCAGAATGTATATTGACCGAATTAATTTTAAGTTAGCCTTGTCTCCTTAAAATAGAAAGCGCTCCATTTTCGCTTAAAAACAGATGAATTTAGAAAAAAAACTAATATAAGAATAAAAACGATCGACTTTAAAAAAAAACGTCGTGTTCTTTTCAGAAACTGTCAGAAAGAAAATTCTTCTTTGGAAGCTTAAGAGGGCATAACTTATCAATCAAATAGCGGAATCGATGTTGCTATTAATACGGTTGAAAAATCGAGTCTACTTCTAAGTTCTCTTGCTAATAACATGACTAAAATGGTCATATTTGATCTCGAAACAACAGGATTGGAAACGACTGACCAAATTGTTCAAATCGCAGCGACATGTAATGAATTTCAGTTTAATATTTACATTCTGCCAACCTGCTTATTTTCAAAGAGAGCATCAAAAATCAATGGATTCACCATTCAAGGTGAAAAACTTTATAAAAATTTTTAAGTTAAACAAACAGTTCCATTTGATAGTGCTATTAAAAAGTTCATAGAATTTCTTAGAAGAATGAGCTCTCCTGTAGTTCTAGTAGGTCATAGAATATTTTATCATTTGATACATTGAGAATTATCAAAATAGCTGTAGAAACTAACATGTTTAAGGAATTCCAGTCTGTTGTACTTGAGTTTTCTAATACCAAGAAAATTTTGAGGCAAAAATTGTCAGATAGACGGAAAGAAAAGAAGAGCTTCGCGCAAGTGTCATTAGCATCTGATTATTTACATGAAAATTTTAATAAAGAAGAAACTCATGATGCTTTGACTGATGTAAATGTTTTACAACAGCTTTTAAACCATAGGGATATAAACATTCTTCCACAGACTTAATACAATCAGGCAAAACATTGTATTCTTTTCTTAATGAAAAAGAGGAGCAGAATGAACTGGAAAAAATAAAAAACCCATCAAAAGTTTTAGAAATTAAGAAAGATTTAAACTCGAACATCGTTCAAAAAGGAATCTCATCAACTATGATTACTAAAATAGCAAAATATCTTATGATGTTAGCTATGAAAAAAATGTACCTGGAAGTTATACACCGATTATTTGAACGTAAAAAATAAAAGTTGATTCTCTAATGAATCACAATAAAGAATTAGTCATTATATTATCACTATTTTTTCATATTGTTATTGAAATTAAATATTTTTTTTTTTCTTTAACTAAATTTATTAATTAAATCATAGAAAGTAAATCACAATTTCTTATATTACAAATATAAAAAATTACAACATAATAAACATATGTAAGTAAAAAAGAATTTTAAATCTCGCGCCTTCCATGCAACGTTGCTAATTCATTCCGCGCCAAACATGTAGCAAGTTCCTGTCATGGCAGAGTACTATTTTGCTAGTTTTTCATTATTTCAATAAATTTGGCTCTTAAACTACACGTGAACGTGTGTGTTTTATAATTTTTATAATATTTAAAAAGGTTGAAGCTTCGAATAATCGATTTTTAAATCATTTATATTCAGCCAATTGTATGAAATTTTAATAAATAGAGCACTTCCGGCAAGTTTCCTCTTTTACTGTGTGTTAAACAGTGCATTTTCAATATGCAATTACTCAAAAACTATACATGCAATATTTTAAAAAAAATTTAGTTAAATATATGAGCTATTCATAAATAACATATCCAAATTTTAGACTGATATTTTCACATTGCTCTAAAGGGCTAATAACCTCAATCTTTACAGTGATGTCCTCATCTTGGTGATTCTTGTTTAGTATGAAAATCCCTTTGAATTTATCTATTACGCTCTCTATCACCATATTCTGTAGCATCTCTTCCATCTCTTTTCCTTCTAATACTTTGTTCCGAAACAAAAACTCATGTCATTAATGTGTACACTCTTATTCTTTCTTTTTTTTATTTTTACTGATCAGTTTCAGTGATATTTGTCTTCTAACAATAAATTCCGCATGCAATACGTATATGCCGTCACGATTGAGGCACTGTCCAACATATTTTACAAAACGTGTAGTAAAATTCAATAATTACAAAGCATTTATCGTTTTATGTCTGTAAAAGATATTAATCATAATGCGTTGGTTATGAAACTTTAATAATAATGACGATGTATGATTTACTTTTTACAAAATACTTTGTGAAAGATTTGAAGTTATTTGACACATAATACGTTATTGAAAAGGAATATTTCTTTTGAATAGATAATAATAATTTGTTACCTAACATCCCGAGTTGAAATTTTCATATTTAGTTTGATACTGAACATCCTGAATGACCGAATTTTATCCGGATTTGATATTCAAGATCTTTTTGATTGATTTCATACTTATTTTGGTACTGGTTATCCTAAATATTTTCTCATATATAGTAATATTATTGATAATGATTAACTAAAGACTATATTTCTTTGATTACATTTGACTGCAATGTACAGCTCCAGTATAAATAGTAACAATTTATATTTTGATTTATCTTTCGATCATGAGTAATTAGTAATTACTAATCGTTGAATTATATTTTCTAGTAATTGATTCTAATAAAATTCAATCTTCTATGATGCTATATAACTTGTTGAATATAAACAAGTTGTAACACTCGAATAAAAATTATTATTAACAATATGATATTGTAAATAGTTACATCATATTAACATTAACAATTATTAATTATTTTGAAATTAATTGATGAAAAATTACTATTATCGACTATTATCAAGGTCAATGTTTAAACTATGATAGATATCTATAGTTTTCAACAACATTAAATTACTAAATACCGGATTTAACAATTAGCTACCTGGGGTTCCGTGATCTCTATAAACGAGAGAGTGGAACGTTGGCTGAGTACCAACAGGGTGCGTCTTCAGGTGGTGGATAGGAACATTGTCCGGGTAGTACCGAATGGAGGCCTCGGGGGCCGCAAGGCGTACCGAGTGCGTACATGAGGGAAGCGGCTGGCAAGTGTAGCTTGGGTGCGTACGCACTTTAAGTGGTACCGTGGACCAACTCCCCAAGTCAAGGTGTAAGCTATCGTGCTGAAGACTGAATGGCACTGGGACACTGTGTTGCAAACGATGCCTTTGGGGTACCAGGTGACCCTCCATTGTAGCTAGTCTTACTTGTGCAAAAGGCTCTGCACAGGTGGACCTTTACTTCCTCAATTCTCGTAGGACTCGAATGGATGACTTTGGCAACATTCGGAGTAGTGGGGGCCCTGTTCCTTTTAACGAAGAGACAGGACTTGGAGAAGCCGAGGCAGGAGGGACTGACAGGGTTGGCGAGGTGCAAGCTGAGCTGCCTAGTCAGAGACGACCTGTCAGTAGTGAGGAGAATCAGGGGAAGACTTTCGATAAACCTGATTCCCCAAAACTCCCTAGGAAGCACAGGCTTTGTGGGGCAGAGAAGAGAAGGAGGCAGAAGGCTAAGCGGTTGGACCTGGAGAAATCTAGGGTGGACGCAGCCGAAGTGGAGGCTGAAGCAACGTTAAGGAAGCCGGGGACCCCTGCGGTTACCGGGGGAATCTCCGGAGGTGAGGCAACTCCCAGTGGAACCGGGACGAGCCCTAGGGTTGATACCGGGGCTACCAGCTCCAACAGGTCGGGGACCTCTACCGGCGCCACGAGTAACACCAAACGGCAAAGCCCCCCCCCCCCCCTAAATGTCGAGCAAAGAAGGCTCGTACAGCGCCTAGGCCTAGAAGTTTCACTGATGCGGCTGCAGGGGGTAAGAGGGTGGCCATCACCCCGGACCTCTATCCTTCTGTGACCCTTAGCTAGAGATGTTTGATACTTGAAAATGTATCGATACTGGTGAGTATCATATATTGAGAGGTCAAGTAGCGATACATAAAAATATCAACGAAAAAATATCGATATCAGAAAAATCGATATTAAATTAAAAATGGCGGATGCGCATCATAAAGCGCTAAAATTTAAATCACGAATAAATTTTAAAATTAGAAAAACACTTAAAATAATAATAATACTATCAAAAATTAATATAAATATATTATTTTTTATTTATAAAAATTTAAACATAAATATAATGTTACATTAAAACAGTTAAATCTAACTCCCACTCTGACTTATTGAGAAATTTTAAAAATAATATTTGTCTAAGATGTTTAGAACTTAGCCTATTTCGAATTTCACTAATTATGTGATGGGCATTAGAGAACATGCGTTCCCTCGGCACAGACGTACTAACGATTGACAGGTATTTTAAGGCTATTGATGACAACATCGGTGAATTACTTTGTTTCTTTATCCAATATTCAAGAGGATCGATGTCATTTTTTTCAGATTCTTTTTCTACAAAACGTTTAAGATCTAGATCAATTGGCCCTGAATAAGTTTTTGCTGGCATGCTGTTAATTGTAGTAATATGAAATTTCCATATTTTATCCAAATTTATTAAAGATTCTTTATGAGGAGTTTTCTCTTAAGTATTATTTTTTTTCAATATATTGTTGACTGCAGTTATTGCATCGCAACTTGACTTTATATTGTTGAAAATAAATTCGTTCGAATCTAGGGTCAAGTAATGTAGATATTGCATAAATAGGACGATTTTCTACTGATTGAAATCTTTTGTTGATACTTTTCAAAAGTTCTTTTTTAACTATTGTTGTCAGCTCTATTGATAAAGGTGTTTGATCTACAGATTTTCTCAAATATTCAACAACCAACATAACCCTACTACTTGTGACGCATGTTTCGCTACTAAGTAAAGTGGTTACAGATTCAAAAGGTTTCAAAACTTCTATGAGTTCTGCTATCAACGCAATTTCATAAGATGATAACATAGGAGGTGAATTGGGTATATTTAGTAGAGCAGCTCCAATATCAGATTTAATTCTTAAAGATCTAACCAACATAAAGTACGTCGAGTTCCATCTAGTAGAAACATCCTGGACACATCGCAAACATTCTTGAGAATCTTGTGTTTTTCGTAAAAATGATTCCGCAAGTGGACTTTTGAAGTACAAAACAATAGTTCGTACCTTCTTAATTATATCATCAAGTAGTTTCGAATCCTCAACAATATCTTTAACGATCAAATTAATTAAGTGAGCACAACATCGTGAATTTCTTGATTCACCAAATGTATCACGTGCAGCTTTCACCATGTTAGTTCCATTATCGGTAACAATAGCAGAAATCTTTGTTTTTGGAATTTCCCAGTCTGCGAGTATACTTTCAAAAGTTGTTGATATATTTATAGATGTGTGATGGTCGTTCAGTTCTTGAAGATCCAGAAATAATGAACAGAGTTGTTGATTTTTACGATAATGAATTGTAAAGCCCACAAAACTTCTTGATGTCATGGTTTCTATCGAAACATCTGATGTGATTGTGAAAGCATCTGCAGTAGCTAATTTTTGTTTTCTACATAGGTGGTCATAGATTGACGTTTAGGTATTTTGTAGAGTGGAGCAATAGTTCTAAGATAATAAACAAATCCTTCCTTTTCTGTAGTATTGAAGGGTAAAACATCTTTCACAACCATGTAAACTATAGTATTAGTAATAGTTTTACCTTTTGTGACATGTTGGGTTCGACCCTCAGTTACTAAAGAGCCCGTCAGTACACTCTGGTTTTTCTACTCTTCATAGAGTAGGAACTTATGCCAAGCGTACAAGTTTCAGCGAAGCACCACCAGTTGTTGCCTGCCAGGAAAAACAAACGAGCGGGAAAATCACCCCTACTACCACATGGAGGGGGTATACGCCACCACGAGGGAAGCCGAGAGACGCGAGGACGACACTCAGCCCTTAGCAGCTAAATGGATAACATCAAGTTGATCGACATTAAAATATCGATTTGTTCCTGATCCAATAGAGTCATAATTAAAATGAATTAAAGTCAAAACGAATTATAACGTCTAAACGAATTAAAATTAAAACAAACATAAATAAGTCAATAATCAGACAGATAGTCATAGTACACTAGTCTTGTTGTACTCTCTAGGTCACTCAGTACATATTGGGTCTGGCAAGCAATTGTCGTATTTCACCGAACAAAGGAGTCCATTCAAAAGACGAAGGTCCAGCACTGCTTCATTCCTCCAGGCGAGAAAAGGGATCCAGAACGAGATCAACCCCTCCTGTGTAACTTAAAGGCCAGTCAAGACGTCCCTAGTCAATCCTGAAGGTCCTGAGATTTCAAAGAAACGTCATCAAGTCATGTAAGTCCAGCCAATTATCGTATGAATAACAGAGAGTGACTGTGTAACTTATAAATGCTACTTTCACGTTTATTATTGCACATAAAGAGTCATAGTCAAAACTTTAATAAAATTGTATTGCTTATGTAGTTAATATTCTCATTGAGCTAATTACTCTAGAGAAAACCAGTATAAATAATTGATTATTATCTACTAAAGTTCTTATTCAAGTCAATCAATAACTCTCCTGTAGACGAAAGAATCAATAATTACTTCATTTTGCATTTGTTATGAATTCTCAAAGATGAGATGAACCTAACCGTTTAAGGATAGGGATGATTATGCCGGGTCAGAGCAAAATGGGTAGACAGATTTTATTAACAAAAAATATAAAAAATTTATTCAACACTATCAACAGGTACACGGAATTACAAGTGTCTTGGTGAATGTCACTAAATTATCACTGAAAAGTTGTATGAATGTCTGTTAAGTAACTTGACTTAACGTGAAGTAACATGTGTTCAGTATTATTGACCTCCCACACGAGCTCAACACGCTTCACAAGTCAAGTTGAATGGTGATTGTGCACGTGGCGTTAGCCGAACTAGCAATGCAAATGAATTTAATATATTTCTGGTGAGATATGTAAGAATGTCGTGAAATAACACTTGATTTAGTTACTGAATGAAGTCCAGAATATTTCTGTCGGTTCAGAATTGCACAATGACTAAAGATTGACTCAGAATTAATTGAATTTTGAGAGCATGAATCGGATAGCGTGTACACGTGAATGAGAACAGAAAAAAAAATGGCGATTGGAACTTCGGTAGTCAAAATGGCCTCTGAAATTCAGTCAAATGAGTGACAAAACTTTAAATTATTGATTATTTTGTCGATTGGTTATCGACCTGGTGCCAAAATGGCCGCCGAAGTTCCAATCAGCTGTCAATTTGAATTGAGAATTGAGGAATTCTCAACAGCATTATATTGAGTCCAATATATATTAAATCTATGTAAAGTCAATTGTAATTCACTAATCAATTAAAGATATACATTATTAACTTTCCTTATAATAAAAAGTCAAATATTAATATAAAATAAGTCTAGTAATTCTACAAGGGAATATCACTTGCCATTTTCCCTTTGATGAATCCTATTTGAAACAAATTATTCGATTCATTTGAGTCTATAGTAACTTATTTAATAAAATTTATATAAAAGTCAAATAAGTAAGTCTGAGTTCTGCCCCTTAGCTAAAATTCATATTGATAAACCGTTAGAATAGTAGGGATCCTTTGAATCCTTCATCCAACGTAGTCTTTAGGGATTTTCCCTCAATAATAATAAAAATCCACGTAAAGACGTAACACTTTTGATCCTTCAGCTATAATTATAATGTAATAAATTATTGCAAAAAATTCTGATCTCCATTTTTTAAAATAAAGAGTGAAAATGTAATATTTACCATTAAACGCTGATATTGTTTAAAAAGTTGTATCGATCTGGGGTTGACTATTAGCAATAGAAATTTGTGAAGACTTATTTTTCGGACGATCACTTTGTTTTTCGTTCTGAAGAAACCGGTTGGATGAACAATGATTGAAAAAAATGATAAAAATAATGATTCTAGGGAAGATGGTTGATATTCGGAAGAAAAGGATTACATTTGATGAGCTAGGCACATGAGGATCAAGTTATGATTGCATAAACGTGTTATAAATGTCTGGATGATTTCTTTCCATATGTTTTATGAGATTAGTCGTGCATTTAGAAGAAGCAATAGATCTTGAACAGAATTTACAAGTTCCACCTCTAGGAGATTTAATGAAAAATTTCCAACACAAGCTTGTTTTATTTTTCTTCTTTTTATTTATTGTTCTGTAGAAAAGTAAAATAATGCAAAACAGGTTAGGTGTAGATGTGAAAACAATACTAAATTAAGAGCAGGTATAAGAAGAAATGAAATGGTGGAAAATAAAGTTATAAAAATACCTAGATGATAAATTTAGTGCATTGTGCAACCGTTCATGATTCGACAACGTATTAGAAGTCTGAGGATCATCACTACAATGCTGTAAATGACTTGACTGGGGTTCGGGAACTGGATCATCAGCATCTTCAACTAAGTCATCAAGAAATAAAGGCTGTAAAGTAACATCTTCACCACTACTTGATAGTTCAGAATTGATGTTACTTGCTGTATCTAGATCATTGTTTTCAACATTTAGAGAGAAAATTAATAATTTTTATAAATAAATTAAAGTTAACATATTTTAATGGAAACAATTGCACTTACAAATCAATGCCATCAATACTCATGTAAAGTTGTTCCATGCTTCCATTTAATAGTGGAATTTCATTCTGAGCTACCAGATTCATTAAATAATTTCTTGCTTCTTTTTTAGATTTATCATGAAAATGTATATAAAAAGTTATAATTATCATAACAATTCATGTATCTTAATAATAATTGTTATTAATACAAATTCTCAGAAATTCAAATGAACATACCCTTTCAGTCTCTTATAGGTAGCAAAATCAATGTCAGGATCACAATACGGTCGTTCTTGGTTGATAGAAAAATGTAGAGAGAATTTGCGTACAGAAGAATCAGCTAAATCCGTTATAATCATAAGGCATTATTTATTTTATTATTAGTTTGAAAAAATACTCATGTCAAATTTAGATAAAACAACTTTTATTGATCAATTGAAACTGTTTTAGGTTACATTATAATTATATTAAGATATGAACTATAATTTACATAAAAAAAAAAAAATTATAGCAATTATTATTCATATGTGAAAACTTCTTACGTGTAAGAAAACATCGAGGCATCTTCAAATTTTTAAACAGGTTATAAATTAGTTATAAACGCTTTCCATCTGGCCATTGAGTGAAATAAATATTACACTAAACAATTGAATAACCGTTGCCGAATCGCTGTTAAGGGAGCCGATCAAAGTCGTTATCGGCTCGGCATACCTTCCTCACCACTTTGTCGAATCGCCACCCACTGAGGAGGTAAAACGAGTCGTGGGGTACTGTCTGCAGACGGGCTGCAAGCTCATACTGGGATGTGATGCCAACGCACATCATACCCTGTGGGGCAGCAGTGACATTAATGAGAGAGGGGCCAGTCTACTGGAATATCTCCCTCAGCACGGCCTCAAAGTCCTGAACAGAGGGAGCAGACCCACCTTTGTTACCTCGAACGGGCAAGAGGTCATCGACATAACTGTCGTCACGGCGGAAATCTATGATTTGGTTAGTAACTGAGAAGTGGACGAGGAGGAAACTCTTTCGGACCACAGGCGTATCAACTTCACTCTGGCAAAGGAAGTGAACAGCGTGGAACCACAAATCCGAAGGGACTCGCACATTTTCCGACAGGAGCTAGAAAGGCTCTTGGGAGAACCGGAGGGGCGCGTAGGGTCACCAGTTAGCCTTGATGAGGCAGTGCTGGACCTATAGGATGCCATTGCAGGGGTCTACAGCTGCGCGTGCCCAGCCAAAGTGAGGCATGAAGTCAGAAATGTCCCCTGGTGAAACAGAGAGCTTGAACAGGCTCGCAGAGAAAACAAAAGACTCTTCAACAGGGCCAGAAGGCTTAAGACGGATTAGGGATGGGATGATTACAAAGCATCCCGAAGAAGATTTAAATCCCTGCTCAAGTCAGAAAAGAGGCAAGCCTGGAGAAGCTATTGCGAGGAACTGGAAGCGCTACCTGAGGTAGCCAGGATCCGCAAGTTGCTTGCTCCGGGCAGGAATATGGCGCTCCGGGGCCTGGAATCCCCCGAAAGAAAGGTGATCGACGATCATGAAGGCATACTGGAGCTCCTTATCAGAACGCACTTTCCGGGTTCAACCCCAGTGCGAGGCACCATAGGCGGGGCTGGGAGACCATGTGGGCTCGCAGGGGCCGACTGGAAAACTGCCAGGCGAGTGGTTACATATGATCGGGTAAAATGGGCGGTCGGCACATTCCCATGGCGTGGCGCACGGTCAAGGTGGTATTTATACCTAAGGCAGGGAAGGACCGCTACGACCAAGCTAAGGCTTACAGGCCCATGAGCCTGACTTCTTTTATCCTCAAGACATTAAAGAGGCTGGTGGACTGATACTTTAAGGAGAGCGCACTGTGCAACAGGCCCTTGTGCTCAGCGCAACACGCCTACCAAAGTGGCAAGTCTGTAGAGACTGCCCTCCACGACCTTGTAGGAGGCTTGGAGAGAGCCCTAGAGACGGGCAGGTCGGCTCTTAGTCTCCTTTTAGACATAGAGGAGGCGGTTGACAACACTCCTTTTAAAACTATGGCTGATGCAGTTCAGAACTTCGTAGCAGAATCTACACTTGCACGATGTATCATGAACTTGCTCGCCAATAGAACGACCATTGCCCAATTAGGGAGTACGGAGGTTCGGGCTGCAGTAGCCAGGGGCTGCCCGCAGTGTGGAGTTATATTTCCCCTACTGTGGAACTTGGTGGTGGACGAACTCCTTACGAACGTGAGGAAAGCTGGATTTAGCGTGCAGGGATACGCTGACGACGTGGCTATTGCGGTCACAGGTGATGATCTAGGAAGTCTGTCTCTCAGGATGCTGACGGCCCTCAACATTGTCGAAAAATGGTGCCAGGGCCGAGGGCTAAGGGCCAATCCTAGCAAAACTGAACTGGTCTTTTTTTTGAGAGGCAGGAGGACTGATTTGAGGCCTCCATCCATCTTCGGTAAACGGCTGAGTTGTTCGGAAACGGTGCACTACCTCGGAGTAATCTTGGATAGGAAGCTCTGCTGGAAAGCGCACGTTGACAGACAGGTGAAAAAGGCTACGGCTACCTTCGGAACCTGCAGAAGAATATTCAGCACTACATGGGGTTTGAAGCCATAAATAAAAAAATGGCTGTATACGGCCATTGTCATTCCTGAACTTACCTTCGCCTCGATAGTATGGTGGACCCCTATCCGGAAGGACGTCTGCAGAAGGCAATTAATAATAATTAAATAAAGTCAGTAGAATGCTGCCACTTTGGTGGACCCCACTCCCATCCCCACCACAAAGTGGGGATGAATTTGTGTCAGCCAGAGCGGTTTCACAAGGAGTAGGGGTAGGTGTTGCGTAAGGGTAAAGAATTTGAATATAAAAATTTTTATTCGTATTTGAAAAATATGATTATTGAATTTTAATTGATAATTATTATGTAAGTCTCCTCGAATTACCAAATTTTTAATTATTGGGGCACGCATATAACGTAGCACGAGGTGTAGTTTGGCTAAAGGGCCTTGACGAGCCATTTAGTGGCTGGTGCTGTGGTATGGCTTTCGACGGGTAAGCTGCAGTTGTGTTACCACGCTCGAGAGTAAGAATGGAGGGGCTAGAGCGTGGTGGGTCTGAGTCCGCTTCACGCTGGTTGAACGCTGTTTCTAGTGCTCAGTCTTGCCCAGCTAGAGCCTACGCACGGGGGGGGGGTGCCTGTTGCTGCGGCTCGCAGCGTGGGAAAATGAGTCTAAAGAAAGCTGCGCACAAACGTGTTACCGTATTTATGGCCGCTACGCACAGATATGTATGCGCCAACTTCCTTTTTAGCTAAAGGCGTGGCGCATGAGCAGTATATTGTGCAAATGGGAGTACAATAACACTGCAGCTAATAAAGGCTTGGAAAGAAGACAGCCATATGTTTGATGCTACAGGGCACGTGTATCACATACCAATGTTTGACGTCATTGCATAGCAACGAGCCATGATGGCTGCCAAATATACACGTGCTTACAAATAATATGTGTTTCGATTTAACGGTATTAAACATGTTCATTATAAATGACATAAGGTGTTTAAAGAATTGCCAAACTAAATGAATAAATATGGATTTATTAAGTTATTATTTCTATTTAAATACAATTTTATTCTTACTCAAGCATATTTGATTAAATTTAAGTCCTTCACCCATAAATGTATTTTTAGTATAGTTTAAACGTTTCTTTTTCATGAAGGTTTTATAATATTCAGCTACAATTTCATCGTTTTCCGAATATTTTCTACTAAAGCAAGATAAAGAGTCACTGAGTGGATAATTAATAGACATAGCATGTAAAAACATGATACAATATTGGCCGCACACTTGAGAATCTTTCTGTTGTAGATGTTTGACGGAGTGGCAGAAGTATCGACAATTCTCTCTAAGTCTCCTAAGGTGTTCTGGAATAATTAGTGGCATTCTATAGCTGTTGATGTAGCAGCCGATGTCATCTCGATTGACGTACATGGCAACCCAATGTTGTCCTGGTTGTTTGTAGCCATCTGTATTAACCACAAATGCTGTCGGTTTCGTCCACACCTCCGGAATCTTGTCTGTTGGATACACGCCTATTGTATGAGCCCGGATGTACTGAAGAGCTTCTATAATTTGCAACGTATTCATTACAGGCTTTTCAGTTATTATCGTCACAATTTAAATTTTGCTTGGCTGTTAGAGAGCCCGTAGATTTAATGTACATTGACGAACTATTTTGTAGCCAACTACGGTTATAATAAGCCACTGTCATTGAACAGTGGCCTGTAAACACGGTCGTTAGAGCAGAGTAATATGAACAAACAATCTCCACAGTTAATGGGACAGTTAATGGCGGTTTATCAAACATTTTGTCGATATTTATAATTTTTTCACACACAACCGTTTCTAACAAGCGTTTTTGCATAAAACCACGTGTATAAATCTGTACAACATTGTGTGTAATAACTCGTAAATTGTTGCATACAGTCTTGATTGATGATAGGCCTTCGTACCATGGTATACCATGTTGTGATGTCAATAAGATATTTGCATGTTGTTTTGATTCCGATAATAATGAATGAAAAAATTCAGGACCAGTTATCCAATGGCCAATAATATTCACTTCTGACGCAAACAGGGCAATTTCTTTTGGTAGAAAATCAGCGTCGTTATTGAAAAACCCTTTGTATATCAATTACAAATTTCATCTCGAGTCAAAATAATGCACACTATTTAAAACGTATTACACGGTAGACGATTAGTTTGATACTAAGCTCTCTGTTGAACATTATGACTCTACTTTATTAAAAATATACTTAGCCAGCAAAATCCACAATAATTTGCCGAGATGAATCAATTTAAAGTATATTTTCATATTCAGCATAAATAATACAATTTATAGTTGAAGCTAAGGCGTCATTAAAACGCACTTCTAGACGCACACTGCCATGTCTTATCAAATTCCAGTGTGTATTGCTGTTTGCAGAAAGATCAGTTGTCAAATCAAAAGCAAATAAGCAGTATCTATTTGAATAGTCCATACGACTGCTGCAATTTCCTTCATTAAGGAAATGTATGCCTGTTCCTGAGAACAATGTGTGATAACAATCAACATATAGAGAATTTTTCGTAAAATCTGGGTGGAGAGATTTTGAAGGAATTTGACGACCATCGACATATAATGACAAATAATTAATTCTATAATGATGAAAATTAAAAGGATTCAATTTTGGATCGCCGTTAAAAGCTTTGTTATCAACAAAACCTACGATTATTCGGCGTGGTAATTCTTCCAAAATAATATTGTCAATAGTCTCGCCGTGAACACCACCATGTATAGAAATAGCCTTAACTTCCACACGTGTTAAAGGATATTCAGCGGTAGTTTTCGTAAGAACTCGAGCATGAGAGAGCAAAGTACTCGGGGATATCTGCACCCACCTCATTCTAAGAGAGGCTTCAATTATTTTAACTTTGCATTCAACCACTGAAGCATTCATTAAACAAAATGAATCTCGAGATTATGTTAAACGTAGTCGTGTTTCAACACCGTTTATTAAAAAACGCTCTTGATTAAATACATCAGAATGTAGATGGCCAAGTAAATCAAAGGTTTTTTCATATGCTAAATATTGACGCCGTTTTTTCAAGCCTTCCTTTTCATCTATAAGACTATCCATTTTACCGGGCGTGTCTTGAGACCATCCAACAGTACTCAGATGAGAATTGTTTGCATCACGACCATAATTTAAAAGTGTTCCGATGTATGCTCTATAAGCATATAAATTATTAGGATTATTAAAATTATTTATAGGACCAACATTAATATCTGATGTTGTTTTTGGATCACTATCAGGTGGTAATGATTCACGCGCTGTAATTTTGACTTTTAAATTTAACATAGTATGTGCGAGGTCAATGTATTCATCTTCCTGACCTCGTACAACGAATTCGATAGGTGAATTATCTGTTCATGATAAAATCGGTTTATAATATACCCATTGAGAGCCCTCAATTGTTGTTCGTGTCGGTGGAACAGAAAATAATTCTAGCTGTGTTTTTGCACACTCACAAGAATGAACATGAAGAAAAGCCATTATGCTTATTTAAATATATCTACTACAGGTCGTAATTTCTTGCAAACTTGTTTCTTGATTTTTTTTGTTTTCTTTACCTTCTTCCTTTCAATCTTAGAGGCTTTACGCTTCCTCTTTTTTCCTTTACGGACCTGTTTTTTTGATTTTTTGGCTTTTTTAACAGAGCGTTTTCTTCTCTCTTGAAAACGGATGTTCTCTATATGGCTGTCATGAAGCAACTGTTGATTCAGTGTTGAACCTAGCGGTATATAGCCCGAACCGCTCATCAAGTTATCAATTTTTTCAGTGGCTTTTCGTTTTAAATTTCAGCCGGACTCGCGTAAACGCGCTCGTGCGGATTCTTTGAATAATAGTCCATTATCAAGGACATCGTCAGCAATACTCAACCCTGATTTCAAAGCTTTTTTACCTATAATTTTCGCATGACTTTTCAGAAAAGGCAATACAGACCTAAATAAACCCCCTAACCCCCTAAAACTGCCGATGCCATGCCCGCGTTGATTGGGTGTTCCAATGTAAATTTGACTAATACTGCTGTATCTACCACGCCCAAAGCCGCCTTATGGAATACCATAGACAGTTTCTTGATACATGTTTATTCTAATTTTTTGAAATGTAACGTTACAGTCAACGTACCGTGTTCAAATGGTATAGCTTGATCAAATTCATCTCTTATATTCATCTCTATTGTACGAATATCTGGCTTTAAAAGAGGAATATAGCGCATTGTTGAATACGATTTTATGCGCGTTGAACCATATGTATAATTATGCATGTCAAGGGGCATAATGTGTAATAATGGTGTCTGTACATCGCCTGTTACATAATTTTCACAAATATCTGTGTAAACAAATAAGCTACACGGTACAGACGCATACATATTTGATGGATGTGTGTTTTTTAGAAGTGGTAATAATACAGGTTTATCGTCAACTGGAAATCCAAGAATCTGTTGGAGTTATGGCGATAATTGAACTAGATGAGCCCCGTTACAGCTGTCCTCGCAAACTATTGTAGCTTCTATATAGCCGCCGGAGTTCAGTTCCCATTTTATATGCTCACTCATAATAACGAGCTTATTCAACTCAACTAGCAGATGATCGAGTCTTTGATACACACCAGGGGGCAAGCAGATCGCATGATTTTCAGCATTTTCTATATTATAAATATCAGTAACGTTAACTTCGGAAAAATCTATAAGATCAACATCATGTATTAAGGTGAATAACACTGTAGCATGTTTTACAGGTAAATTCAAAAAATTCATTGGAACGCTTATTTCTTCTAGAGACACGCCCCACTCGCGAGTTAATTTGAAAGGTTGGGATAGCTGTGTAATGAAGTGCGTTGTGGTGTTATCAGGAAAATAAAGCATGCTACTATTACTAGGTAATATTATGTGGAACTCGTCTTTTTGTAAGGCCATTTTTATTTTTGCTGTTTCGATTCTCGATCAACTTTTGATAGTTCTTCGGCATAAAGAATACCGTCGATATCTTGATGATTAAGATCTTGAAGTATGTAAACGGGTGGTTGGCGGCTCGTTGATATGCGAATAATTTTGAAAATTTTTTCACTCCAACCGCTTGTATACGCTTTCGTGAAAGCAGCTACTGCCTTACTGACGCGAACGAGATCACCAACGCTATATTTAAGCTTTTTTGATGCTTTCTTGAAACGTTTATTGTTCTCATATCTATGCTTTATGTTTGAGAAAGCTGCTAACTCATTGTTAAAATCGATTTCAACAGGCATGAGTTTTGTAGCACTATGTTTAGTATTATTGTAAGCGGTGACAATTTTTTGTAAAACGTCAATGTATCGTTTTGTATGTGCGTATGTGAAATAACGCCACATCCGCTTTTTTAAAGTACGATTAAATCGTTTATCAACAGCTGCTTTGACATCCGGATTCCTTACAGTTCTAAAAATAATTTCTCTCTTATTTCGAACTTTTTGAAAATCAGAGCCCAAAAATTCTCTGCCGTGATCTGTCTGTAATATGTGTGGTTATCTTTTATTACTACGCTTGAAAATATGTTCCATTGCTCGGACAACAGTTATACTTGTTTTGTTATGCAATGGTTCAACCCATACAAATCTACTTAAAACATCAATAACAATTAATAAATACTTAATGTTATCATTATGAGTGGCAATATTACGTAGATCAACTAAATC
Source organism: Chelonus formosanus (assembly GCA_028641665.1). NCBI lineage: Eukaryota > Metazoa > Arthropoda > Insecta > Hymenoptera > Braconidae > Chelonus > Chelonus formosanus. The sequence goes on from CM054002.1 coordinate 14,802,916, forward strand.
TGCCTCCCATACCTCGTCAATATGTGAAACATTATATGGGCGCCTTGAAAATCGACGCCTTGTTAGACGGTGTAACGTGTAAGCATCTTGATTTTCTAGCCATTTCTTCACATTATCACGATGTATGTTTTTTGTATAATTTAGCAACTGATTTGCTCCAGCAAAACCGGCCGGATGTTCAGGACTGTAATATATCTTTTTAAGAGCAGCTATTACTTAAACGAAAATTTTAACCATTTATTTTTACACTGTAGCTGGGAAATCCCAGAGCCTATTTGAGATCTACTGCTACGAGCACTCAAAAAATCAGCGGCATCATGAGGGTCGGACTGACTTTGTGATTTCGTTGATGAAGAGCCTTTAGCTATTGTATTCGGTATGATGAGCCGTTGTCTTCGTGATACACCTGTCGGTATAGACGTTTCTACTTTTTCAGGATCAAATAATTCTTTATTGCCAAGGTACTCCCGTGGCACGTAACCGTTATGAATAAGACGTACAAACTGGTCTCTTCCTATAGCATATTCATTTTATTTAGACCTCATAGCGTCATTTAAAGGATCTATAATATTTGAGCTTGGTATAACTCGACCCTCAATACTAACAATGCCTGAGTTATCCCACGAGATAATATTATCAGGCATATTTTTCAAGCGTCTGTGAAAAAGATTTGCTTTTGATTGGAATTTTTTCGGCACACTGTCAATAACAGATTGGTCTATATTATGATCAGGCGATTTATACATTGATTCATCTGTTTCGCCGTCATATGGCGGACTTACGGCCGGGCAACTTTCATAGTTGATTAGGCGCAAATACCTCTCCAACACTTGTGAGTAGGCATTCCACTTCTCACGTTCATTCTGATAAGCTGTAGAGCATAATATTTCATTCATCTCTTGATCAAGCTGTGTTAAAAAGTATCATAACTTTTATCTGACCTGTTCATCAATAATTTAGTGTCTGCGCCTTGAAAATTCTTTACAGCCTCTTCAGGTATTAAAACCATTTTTTTAGCATGCTCCATTTTTAGCCGTTAATCAGTTCTGATATTAAGCCACCAAAAATAGGTGCCAAAAGAACGGGCAAAAAACTATCCCCGTTCTGTAAAATGATTTTCTTTTTCCTCCTGGCACTACCACGTATAGCTAGACGTCGTAAAAGAGAAGCGTGGCGCTTTAATTTTCGTTTTTGATCAGCTGTCAATGACACGTTTCCCCGTAAAATATTAAGAGCACATTCACATATATATCGCACCAGTTGAGAATCAGCTTTCCGTAATATAACGGCACGTTGTTCTTTGCTTAGATGAAATAAAGAACTGAGAATTTCCGCTTGTTTCTTTCGTGATGCATTCGTAGCCATTACTAACTAACAACTGGTAAATTTTGATTATGGGCGCTCTTATTTATAGATTTACGCTGCACATAAACATAGTACTTCGGGTCCTCTGAAAAAAAACATGTGCGGAAGCGACAATTTACAGGTGTTGATTGTTTCAAGTCAAGCAATAAGTAACCGTACGGTTGAGCTGTTGCGTCATAATATATTTCTTGGAAAAAGCGGGTGTTTTCTGGACACACTTTCCGGGCTAAATGTTGGATCTGTGAGCGGTCACGGGGGTTTTTAAAAATTACAATGTAGTTAGTGTTATGTAATTTTGCTCTTTAAAGGTGTCAATATGAGATACATATGCTTAACCTTAGAGACTTTAAATTCCTCTTTTTAGTCCTAGCCTGTCGACCAATAGACAGGGATGAGGTGATCTTCGATAGAGAGAGTGAAAATGTGTGATTTATACAGAACAATAACAAAGTTTATTAAATGAAAATTATTAAAAGAATTATAATATTAATTAAAACATTACCAACCGATGATTTTCTTTGTTCTGGGTAAAAATTAATTGGTCCTCCGTTGATGCTTCAGTCAGCGTGATATTCTCTTTTTAACTCGCGAATTTTTTTAAATATTCATTGTTAACAATTTTAAAAATTATATTGACTTCATATAAAAATTTACTTACTTCAACAAAATTATTGATGCAAAACAAAATAAGACTTACAATTTTCGAGCGATATTTCACGATGATCTGATCTCGTTCTTGCTTTTCCGACAACTGACTGATGCATCAAATCTCACGTATTTATTTAGTCGAGGATGACATTTTTAGAAGTCCATTGCTTCAGGCGCGCACAAGTCCCTTCACGTGGTCCTTTCCTTTTTTGGAAAGCTAATGCTCTTCTTTCGTCACGCACTATTTTTTTAAACCTTTATTGCTTTTTCGCCACGTAGGTTTTCCAAAGCAATAAAATGTCTAAAAGATGATTTCCTCAAAAATTATCCGAAATCTTTTCTATTTTAACGAAATTTAAAAAACTTAAGTATTAGTCGTTAACCTCAATCATTGAGTTTCATTTTTAACCTTCTTTAAAAATATATGTATATATTAAATAATTATAGAAAAGAATTGAAATACACTCAGACATTACCCCCCCCCCCCGCGTTAGACAGAAGTACGAGTGACAAAATTTAATCGAGTACGACGTTTCGTAAAATCAAAACATTTACAATAAGATTAGTCACATTCAATTCATACATGGTTAATTATTCAAAATTATTTTTCATCTGTCGGTTTACAATGATAGACTTCTTATAACTAATTTACAATATATTTCGAAGTCCTTCTGGTAGCTTGCAGGTAGCTCTGTTGTCATCCTTCTGGAGATTGGTAAAAATGGTGTAGGCCAATTTTGGAGGAAGTTATTCATTTTTCAAACACCCTAGTTGTCATTTTAATTTCTTGCTTATTTATGTTTGGATATATTGGAGAACTAGCTTGGGCTTCTGTACCATCTTTTTCATTTTCAACGTCTATATCTGACATCTTCATATTTGGCGAAGAATTTTTGTTTGGTTTGTCTTTTGCCAAATGAATTAATAAATATGTGATCGAGTCCCAAAGGGCTCCTATTAGTTTCAGTGACCATCCGTACACGGTATGTAGTGTATAACCGTGTACAATTGTGTCTACTATTAGTTTGCATATTTTCAGGACCATGAAAACGCCAATGATTCCTGCACTGATAGTTCCAAATTTAATGAATTTTCCCCAGGTCTTCTCCGAGGCATTTTTAGCTAATTTTTCCAACGATTCTTCATCCAGCATATTATAAATTGACGGTTTATTGGATAAGAATCCCTTCGTTGCCTTTCCTGCAACGGTCTCTAAAACTGCTGCTTGCTCCATGGGGAACATTATTCTGTTTCTCATTGTTTCCAAATCTTCAGATGTATAAATTCCGCTACTCGCCAAATGAACGGGATTTTTGTATTCCCAAGTGATCTTCGAGTCTGGTTTTAGACTCATTGGTGGTGCTGTTTCGACAGGTTTTGGCATAAAGTTATACCAGGTCTGTCCAATTCTATAAAATTGTAATAATGGCGAATTACAAGGAATTTGGGCTGCATGATTTGTGATTATATGAGTTTTCGGTGATAGGAAGAAGCTTTGATTATTTCTTAAGATTGGAATTCTATTATAACAAACTTCTGTATGTTAAATTTTTACTTCTACTGGAACACATTGTACAATGTGAATAACATCTCCTGCAAAAATTGCCATGAATCCAGGTCCTTTCATGAACCTATACGCGAATTCGTCAGGCTGGGTTGATGCGATTGCTAGGCTGTTCTGTAGAATCTCCTTCTCCAATTTACACCTATGCATCATAACATCATGATATGAAGTTTGGAGCTGACGTCTAATGTGTCTTTCAACATAAATGAATTTAGTATTAATACAAAGAAATATATCCATATTGTCAGTCGTTGTATTGACTGCCCTGGGTGCTTCTACCTGACCGAGTGAGGTTCCAATAACTATGAAGAGTTTTGGATGCTCAGTCTTTAATAATTTGAGACCACATGAGTCTTCAGCTCCAATTACAGATAATGAAAATGTAGTATCTTTTGTCTGAACTGTATAAATCGTTTCGTTTTTAGTTTCTAATTTTTGAGCTAACCCTCTATATAACGTAGAATAAGTAGTCATCGAACAATATCTACGCGGTAATTGATCCCAGAAGGTATGTCCTCCCTCAGGATCTACACATGTTCCTGAATTTAAGTTACATTTAAATCCAGACGGTAAATAAATTTGATTCAAGTCTGTTTTTACTCGGGCTATTGCTGATCGTAAACTAATACGAACAGTGCCCATTACTACTACAGAATACCATGTACCATATGGATCTGAGTACTGTGCACCTGAACAAGCTCCATTCTGAGTAGATGAGCCTGCTAAGGTGATACTTCTAACCATAGTTGTATTTAACAGTAAACTATCTATTACTGCATTAGCGATTCGAAGCATGCCATGATCGTGCGCTATTTGGCATGCTTCCCTTGACATGGAATGGACATAATCCATGTACGCGTTATCAACAACCGAAACATGGGAATGCATTCCACAATAATGAACAGTTCTACTTATTTCAACATTACATTGTTTTACTTCAACGTGATCATATTCATTAATTTGCAGTAAGAAAAGGTTTACGTTAGTTATGTCTACGTGTTCATCTTCGACATTGCATTCTTCAATGTCTAATAAAGATATCGTTGTCATATTCAACGACTTGGAACCACAATCATATCCAATAATTGCTTGAACCGCTCCAACTACAATTGACAATAGTAAAACTTGATGTCCTTGCATTGTGACTGTGGAAATAAAATGAATGAACAAAAATTAATTTTAATAATCTGGATCCTTTTCCTTGGTTATTCGTTTTTTCGACTTCTTCAATTGTTCTTTAGCTTCGGATATTGTTATTTTTGACGTTTTCAATCTATCGGAATGAACTACTTTCGGTTTTTTTTTGATTAGTATTTTAACATTCCCGTTTGGAAATATCTCTAAAACTTCAAACGGTCCATCATAATGGTCACCTAGTTTATTTGGTTTTGGACCTTTTTCTAGGAAAAAATTATCTCCTGTATATAACTCTATAGGTTCCATTTTTTTATCATAATATTTCTTTGACGTTTCTTTTGAATCTACTAGATTTTCGTAAGCTAATTTACGTATATTCGTTAGTCTTTCTACTAAATCTGTAATATAATTTTCATACGTTGGCAGACGATCTAAGTTATGCAACGGTTCATTTGTCGGAACGCGCGCTACTTTTCCAAAAACAAGTTCATAAGGTGTGAATTTCGTACTTTCATGAACACTCGTATTATACGAAAACATGGCTAATTCTAACCACTCGTCCCATTTGTCAACCTTTCGTGCAAATTGTTTTAAATATTCTCCCAACACATGGTGAGATCTTTCTGAAGAACCATTTGATTGTGGCCTAAACGCGGTTGTCTGCAACTTTTTAATTTTAAATCTTTTTACTATTCTTTGCATAAAAGCACTGATAAAATTACGACCTTGATCAGTCAATAAAACCTTTGGTGCCCCAAATACACAAATAAATCTTTTAATAAATACATCTGCAACCGAAATCGCTGTCATATTTTCAAGCGGAATCGCGACACTATATTTTGATAACTGATCCTGAATTGTTAATATATATTCTTTTCCTCGTGACGTAACTGGTAAAGGACCTACTATGTCCATTGCAATTTTTTCAAAAACTGTACCCGGAGTATCTGTAATAATCATCGGTTGCCTATTTTTGACACGAGTTAGTATTTTTAATTGACAATCTAAACATTGCTGTATTCGACGTTGTACGTCACCTTTTAAATCTTCCCAATAATAATTATGCTTTAATCTATTATACGTTTTAGACACACCCTTATGACCACCAGTAGGTAAAGAATGTGTTTCAGCAAAAATTTTATCACGTTCATCTGGAGGAACGTGCCTAATAGTTCCAAGACAAATAATTACTTTTATATTTTCATTTTCAAAAATTTCTTTAATCATTGTTGAAACGTCATCCCAAGGAATATTTTCTACATATTTTGAATTAGCGACTGAAACTGTGTCAATATTCTTTTCTTTTAACATAACTTTTAAATTGACCAAACACCGTCCTATATGACTTTTTACTCGAATTATAGATTCTCCTTTCGATTCTCGAATTATACATGCAAAATGAACCTTCCGATTAACTTTAAACGAATAAATACTCCTTACACTAGGAGCTTTAATTAAAGTCATTTTATAAAGTTCATTTAATTTTTTGGAGCCCTAATCACAAGAATGTCCACTCTCATCAACAAAATGAACTGGGTTATCTTTTCTATACTCAAATAATTCTTTTGATAAAATAATATTCGACCTAATATTCTTAATTTTCTGTTCATCAACAGCTACATTCTCCAATGGATTATCCGATTCATTGTCTGATTCGACGTCAGATTTAGAGTCAGAATCATGAGAGTTTTCAGAACCAGTAAATCTCGTATCATCATCGCTAGAGATACCTTGAGTATTCACATTATCAGGTTCCTTAGAGTCTAACGCCTTTTTCGGTGGCCTACCCCTTTTCTTGAGTATGGTTTCACCCGTGTTTACAACTCCTTTACGCGGCCTACCCCTTTTCTTTTTGGGAATAACATTGCTGTTTTCTTTTTCTTTTGACGATTTTTCTGATAAATTATCTAAATCGTTGACATTATTGTTCATTTGCAATTCGAGATCAGAGTAATCTTTCTTTTCATTTCCTACTTTTGCCTGCGCACGAGTAGTAACATTTACAATTTCTACCGGATTTCGCGACAGCGCATTCGCGTTCAAATTAATTTTTCCTAGTTTATATCTCACGACATAATCATATTCTGCTAATTTTAAACGCCATTTAAGAACTCTTGCATTTGCTTCTTTTGCAGAGTGAAACCAGATCAATGGTTTATGATCAGTAACTAATGTGAATTTATGCCCATAAATGTAAGGCCTAAAATTTTTAACAGCTTGGACAATAGCCAAAACTTCCTTCTCATATGTATCATATTTTAATTCAGCGCCTCTTAACGCTCTTGAATAATAAGCAATAGGTTTATCTTTACCGATTTCCCCCTGAGATAAAACTGCACCAACAGCAATGCCTGAAGCATCTGTTGTAATTATAAATGGTTTTGAAAAATCTAGATATTGTAATACTGGAGCTTCACATAAAGCTTCCTTTAATATCTCGAAAGCACTTTGTGCTTCTTGAGACCATTCAAAATCTCTATTCTTTTCTAATAAACGCGTCAATGGTTTTGCAATTTCTGATAAATTCTTAATAAATCTTCTATAATATCCAGTTAAACCAAGAAAAGCTCTAATATTTTTTTGCGTTTTCGGTATAGGGAAATTTTTTACTGCATCTAATTTTGATGGATCAGGTTTCAACCCTTCCTTACTAATGATATGACCCAGATAATTTACTTCACTACGTAAAAATTCACATTTATCTGGTTGCAATTGCAAATTAGTTTTACGTAAACGTTGCATTAAATTATCAATTCTTTTTTCATGCTCATCTAAATTTTTTCGCGAAAACTATGATATCGTCTAAATAAACAAACATCGATATACCTTGCAACCCAGTCAAAACCGTATCCATTAACCTTTGGAACGTCGCTGGTGCATTTTTTAAACTGAACGGCATACGTTTAAACTCCCAATGTCCTTGTGGGGTTGAAAACGCCGTCTTATGGCTATCTTTTGGATCCATCTCAATTTGATGGTATCCAGAAGCCAAATCAAATACAGAAAAATACATTGAACCTCCTAATTGATCAAGAATATCAGTAATATTTGGTAAAGGATAAGCGTCAGTAATTGTTCTTTCATTTAATTTTCTATAATCTATAACGACTCGCCATTTTTTATTATCATGCGAATCTAGTTTCTTAGGCACGATCCAAATTGGACTATTATAAGGTGACTCAGAAGGCCCAATAATGCCTGTATCGAGTTCTTCTTTAATTTGCCTTTCAATTTCTGTTTTTAAAAACTAAGGTGTACGATATTGTTTTACTGTTATAGGAATATCTGAGGTAGTTGGTACTTTATGATTGTATACATCAGTTGAACCCAATGGTTCGACTGGAATATAAAACCGATCTGCATAGTTTCTTAAAATTTTTTCAACATGGTTTCTTTTTTCTTTGCCTAAGTGGCCTAATCTTGACAACTTTATAATTTTCTCAAATCGTTTATCATTTTCAAAAGTCTCAACAATTGACAAAATTTTTCTTGTATTAGAATTATTAACATTTAGTTTATTAAAATCTGATTGACTTTTAATTTTATAATTTTTATTTAAATATTCTTCTTGATCAATTTTAGGATCATGTATACTTTCTACTGACTGTATAGATAAAGTAGAAATTTTCAATCCCACTTCGCTCTCAGTCGTATTGAATACCTGCATATAAGCACGACCATTATTAACACGTACTAAACAATTGCCTAAAAATATGCTCTTACACGCTTTCAATCTCGGAACATAACCTTCGACAATATCTTTATTTTTAACTTTTACGAAAAAGGTCGATTCACTACGAGGGGGAATGTACATCACTTTATCCTCGACTCTATTAGCTTTTTTAAACGGATATTTGAAATCTATTTTCATTACTTTATTTTTTAATCAATTTTTACCCCGTGAGTTGCGAAAAATCGAGATCCTACAAGACCTGCATGCGGAATACCTAAAGTATCAGGAATCACATGACATACAGTCTCTTTATTAAACAATTTTATTTTTACACTTCCGAGTGTCTCTATGGGTACATTTGCAATACCATCTGGTTTGCTTTTATCTTCATTTTTATTTTCTTTAATTTTTGTACTATTTGGGTCTTTACGAATTTCTTTTCGCGCAATTAATCGTCTTTCTATCTCTATTGCTTTCTCTAAAGCCTCAGTGATATTGTCACATCGAGACATTTGTTGATCTATTTCATTTCTCAAATTTTGAACAAAACATTGAGCTACGGCTTTATCAGTATTATCTTTATAAATTTGAATTTCATTTGCAGTTGCAGTTGGACTATTTGATTTATAACATTCTACAATTTCTTTTGCTTTTTTCCGTAATCTATTAACAAAGTCTACTACTAGTTTCTCATCTTTCTGGAACATTCTTCCTAGTTCACCTTGCAATTGAAAGAGGGTTTTAGAAGGAACATAAACTTTCTTGAGATCTCTCATGAGTTCATTCACAGTATTATATGTTATTTTATTTAAAGCATCTTTAACTGAAGAAGATAATTTACTACCAAAAATTAATTTCATATTCAAGGTTATTCACAGCGAATAGGCTGTTCGTAAGGTTTTGTAAATAACTATTAGCTGTTTCACTGTCAACAATACGAGACTAAATGAGTTGTTCGTAAGGTTTTGTGGTTTGAAACATTGTAGCCCCTCCCCGTCGAATATGTAACTTAGACCTCTGAAAAACGCTGATTTCTACAACATCAAGCGAACGCTTGATGTTGTAGAAAAAGAAAAAAAAAAAAAAAAAAAATAATAATAAATAAATCCACTTAAAATTGTAGTAGTATACACAACATACTCTGTTTATTTACTTAGTGTTTATTATTCTAAGACAATTATATGACACGCTGTACACATTGTATCACATGAATCACAATTAGACAATTAGACACTAAAGTTTAATATCTCTCTAAATTTTAAACTTCCTATTAGGAAGTTATTGAAATTGGGTCGATTGGTGAAATGTGAATTTTCATCATGTCTCCACGTTTTACGATATTTGCAAGCATACTGACCAACTTTTACAGTGATGTGTGTGTGTACGTACGTATGTCAGCATTTTTTTTGTTTTTGATATCTCAACAACGGATTACGACATCGACTTCAACCAAAATTTATTCGAAAGATATTGATATATAGAAAAAAAACTAATAATGAATAAATGAAAAGATTAACTGTTAAAAATACTTTGAAGCAAAAGAATAGCGATTACAATTAAAAATGACTTTTAACAATGACACATTGTTTATAACAGTACAAATATATTATAAACAATTGAAAATTGTATTTATCGAATTATTAATGCGTATATCACATAAATTTAGATGTTTCCAACAAAATAATATGATCTATGACGAGATATAATTCTTAACAATTATAAATTGTTTATAACAATGTAAATTTGTTATAAACAATTAATAATGGGAAGTTCGTCGTGTAAGCACAGACAAAGTGTGCTCAGACCTATTTTCAATATTGACTCGGTCTTGAAGATCCTGAATTTTTATTTCCATATGATTCTGAATATATAAAATGTGAACTTATGCTGAGGTCTTCAGGATTCCATTAAGATCTTATTAACATGGAATTAGTATCCTCGTTCATCCTGAATTGATACTGAAGATTTTGAATGTTTTGAATGTCAGGATATTCAGGATCAAATTAAATATAGAAATTTCATCTCAGGATAACTTGTGATATAGATGAAAAGTTATTACCATTATATTACGTATTGAAAATTCATTATGACATTCTCTAAAAGAATATTGTAAAAATTAATAGCTATTAAAAATTGCAAACTAAGTTTGCAATAAATGACTAAAATTGATGTTTTTTGGATATAAATAATATTTATTTTTTTTTTTTTTATAATTTATATATATATTATATATATAATAATAATATATATATATATAATAATAATAAAAAATAATAAAAATGATCGTAAAATAATAATAAATAAATCCACTTAAAATTGTAGTAGTATACACTACATACTCTGTTTATTCACTTAGTGTTTATTATTCTAAGACAATTATATGACAATGGCAGTACAGCGTCACAAAATCGGCACAACTGTGGAAGTACATCATCACTTCGCCGTCCCTCTTACGGCCTAAAATTAATAATAATAAATAAATCCACTTAAAATTGTAGTAGTATACACTACATACTCTGTTTATTTACTTAGTGTTTATTATTCTAAGACAATTATATGACAATGGCAGTACAGCGTCACAAAATCGGCACAACTGTGGAAGTACATCATCACTTCGCCGTCCCTCTTACGGCCTAAAATTAATAATAATAAATAAATCCACTTAAAATTGTAGTAGTATACACTACATACTCTGTTTATTTACTTAGTGTTTATTATTCTAAGACAATTATATGACAATGGCAGTACAGCGTCACAAAATCGGCACAACTGTGGAAGTACATCATCACTTCGCCGTCCCTCTTACGGCCTAAAATTTTTATAATTTTGTTTTTTCCGTATACATACTCCTTACGTTTGCAGGTAAAAAAATCCTATCGGTTTTCATATGTAGTACATTCCTATAGGTTTTTATCTCCCTTAGATGTTAAATGGTTAGTAACTTTATTTGAGTAAAAGAAAAAGTTATTCATCGATAAAACCTCAATTATCTTGCATAAATCATATTTTCAATTGTTTCAACAAATCCAATTTTTATAAACAAAAACAGTCGGTTTTAATAAATTTAGCATGGTTTGTTACTTGATTTTGGTACAAGAAAAAATTTCGCCTTGTAAGAACTTAAATATAACCTGGTTAAATAATCTCTGCTTAAACATTCTTATTAAAAAAGTTAAATCCTATAGGCTTTTTAGGATTTGAATATGAAAAGTTGAGAAATTTTTGCTACCCAAAAAAAGTCTAATAGGATTTTACAAAACTGAATAGGTAAAAAACGATGATCGTAAAACCTGTCTGATTCAGAACTTTCCTATTCACACAACCGAATAGTATTATGATGATTCTAAAAGGTAATTAGTAATTCTATAGATAACGAACAATTTCTGTAGGAAATGGAATAAAAAAATCAAATAGGAAACTGGTGATTGCATAGGATAATATGACTTAGAAATTATTTTTATTTTACATTAAACCTCATTCGGATTTTGCGTTATCTAATAGGTTCGACTCTCCAAACATTTAATGGGAGATGCATAGATCTCAATAGAGAAATACGACTTAGATATTATTTTCATTATTTATCAAACCGCAACAGGATTCTGCTTCATTTAATAGGTTTGACTCCTCCAACAGCCAATAATTAATACTCCTTTCGTTCTTCGTAAGCATCGTATTATTTGGAAAACTTGTTTAAATGTTAAAAGTCTTATTAGAGCATGACTAATGAAAAATATAAAATCGTATTAGAATATCCAATAGTAAAACAATATTTTCTATGTCGTATTATTTTCATCAATCATCTTCTTTTCTGTAGCAAAATATAGAAAATCTGTAGAAAAAAATGAAATAGAAATCATTTCATCAAGAAACATCAATTTCTTTCGAGAAATATAAAAACAAGAAAATATTATTCAAGGCCTTTTTTCCTGTTTAGTTTATCCTTTTTTCATAAAGACTTGACGAAATTACACCTATCGAACGATATCGAAACCTGTTGTAGAATATTAAAACAAAAAAATATTTTCTAAGTTGCATTTTCTTATTAAATTTATCGATTACTTACAGAAGTTGTTCTGATGTTCTTCATTTAAATAATATAAAATTTCATCATGGAACATTGCGATGAAGATATAATGTTTAGGTTGCATTTTACCTGTCCTATTTTTACAAATAACAATTATTCTTTCGATGCTTTGAAATACTTACTGGAAAGCAAACTTGATTGACGTTTAAATTATTTTCAATGTTTAACTCAAATAGATAATCTGGAAGTCATATCTTTACGTTTCAGAATAGCTCAGTTGGCAGCGTACTGGACTGTGGACCCGAGGATGCCAGGATCGAATTTCATCATCTGCAGGATTTTTTCGGACAAAGTTACGAATAAATTTCATTCCAGGTGTATATTTAAACAACAAATCCGTTTAAATAAAAAACCTCTGGAGCGAATTAAAATTTCCTTTTGTTTAAACTGATTTTTTTCGTAGTAGTAAGATCCTATTGGAACATTTGATAGGTTTAACCTTAATTTAATAGGAAATGTTACAACAATTTTCTTATTGAATAGTATTAAATCCTATTAGAGTATCGAAAAGGAATCGCCTCTTTTCAATGGAAAAACCGTTATTTCAGAAGTTCTATCAAATTTACTGAAATCCTATTGAAGAATCGAATAGGATTCAGCGTACCTCAATGGGACAACTGAATAGGATTCAGAAGATTTCTACAGGAAAAACCCTTCAATAGGATTCAATAAGAAATTTCCGATGCAATTTACCTATTGAACTTTCTTCTTCTGACAGAATTGTTTAAGCAGAGATTCCATAGAAATTGATAAGAAAAAAAATTTACAAGAATGAATCCGAAAAATGCATTAGAAATTGAACTCATCTTCCGAGAATTTATAAGAAAATTCCCTATAGAATCTTATGCGGAATGTCATATTTCTGATACATTTTTCAAATGCGACCCTATACATCCTATTTTTTTTTTTTTACTTTTTATGAGAACTAATCGGAATCTAACGGACAGGTATATTAAATTCTATAGAGATGCATGAGAAATTGGTGAAAATGTTCTAATCATTTCATATGAGAATCTATAAGCACGGTTTGTATCGTTTTTTATCGGAATTCATCTTCTATCTACAAAAAAAAATCAGTTCAAACAAAAAGAAATGGTCATTCGCCCCAGAGTTTTTTTATACGGATTTGTTGTTCAAATATTCACTTGAAATGAAATCTTATTAGAAACTTTATTTGAAAAAATTTTGCAGATGATGAGATTCGATCCTGGCATCCACGGGTCGAAAAGTCCAGTGCGCTGCCGACTAAGCTATTCTAGAGCATAACGACATGACTTTTGCCTAATCTATTTGTGTTGAACATCTGAAATAGTTCAACCATTAATCAAGTTTGCTCCCTAGCAAGTTTTCAATCGAATTTTTTTGATGTGATCGTTCCGTTTTTTTTTATATTCCGATTCGATATTTATTCATTTGTTAATATTTATGTAGATGGCTCTCGTTATTTATACTTGGCGCACAGTTTTATAAAGCCTTTAGAGCTTTGTTTTTGGGTATGATATCAAAGTCTTATTACTATAAACAGGTGATTAGTTACTACAAGGATAATATGGTTTCACATAGAGGTTATGCCAACAATAGTGGTAGAGACAAAAAATGTCATAACCTGATTTATATTACTCCAAATATTTAATGATTTAAAGCACTGTAGACTGAAAATAATCCAATTTTAGTGATTGAAGAAGGTATGATCCTGGCAGATTTAAATTATCATGGTGATCCTATTTAATGAGGATAATTTTGAACTTTACTTTCTCAGGTAAAAATATGTGCACGTATTTTACCATGTACACTGCAAATCTAAGTGTTTAGCAACTAAACACATGAAGCGTTTGCAATTTTAAACATTATAAATAAACTATGATAATGTTGTAGACGATTTTTAAACGTTTCTTGCCATTTACCAAAATGCTATAGTTTGTTTATGGTGTTCAACAAACACTTAAGTGTTTAATCATTAAACACTTTAAGTAATTCATCACTGAACTCTTAAGTTTTTCCGGATTGGCAGTGTCCTTAGCGAGTAAAAATGATAATGTTGATTTTGCTTTAAATACTAAGAATTGTAATCGTCTTGAAAGGATTATTAAGATTATGATAAAGTTATGAAACCTTTACAAATAAGCGAATAAACTTTTGGAATTCTGAATTGGCGGAATTTATTTTGTCTCATGTTTAGTTCCAAGAATTTATTACTGGCGTATTGACTTCTGAATATTGGAAAGCGGATATCACTCACTGTAATGTAAAAGCTGTGTGTTAATGACTTAATTTTATCGTTGTTCTTTTTTTCTTAATTCAATATTTTTGTGTACGAAAGAAGTATTGAAATAGCAAAGCGAGTTAAAGTGTGAGTTTAAGTCGTATGCGTACGAGTCGTTGAAGGTTCGAAACTCCGAGTAGAAAAAATTTGTTAGGACAAAAAAATTCAATTCAAATTTGGAGTGCATTAAAAAATAATAAAATGAACATCATTCGAATTGAATGAAGCTATACAAATTATTGAAAATAATTTGTTTTTCAATTTTAATACAAAGTTTATGTAATTAGAATATCATAACATTATTATAATATCAGAGCCACAATGTACAATTTGTATCCTGGTAGTTTCATACGTACATATATTCTGTCAAAAATTTTTTAATATTGTTAGAGAATTTCGGTATATTTTATATCTTAGAATATGTAAATACATTGTATATTTTATATTATAGAATATTTAATATAGAATATACGGAAATTCTCTTATAATTCTAAAATAATATCGACGAAGTCGATCGATTGGAAAACTGTATTACCAATAAATCGTCTGCGGAAAGAAAAACATGGCCGCCTTTGAAAAATTTATTTTCAACTTTTTGAGATTTACTGTCTCGAAAAAAAGTACAATTCCGAAAAACTGAGGTGACGAAAAGATTTCTCATACTTAAAAATAGATATTATGCCCCAAAATACAAATTCTAATGGAAATATGTCGACATGAGAGGATGAAAAATCCGAGTTAGAAGGAAAAAAAATTTTTTTAATTAAAAACAAAATATCACTCCGAAGTTTTTTGCTTCTGCGAATAATTTTTTCAAAATCGACGCATTTTTTTTTATAAGAAAATTCCAGTCACAAGGTATGTAAATAACATTTCTTAACTCGATTGCACCAGGACTGGACTAATATTCTTTTTTCTCTTACGTGCAGGGAAACTACTACTATATCGCACGGGTTTGGATGTGGAAACTACCCGGTTGTCCACTGTTAGGTCTGTTAATAATAACCCACTGGTGATTTTAGAAAACCCACTCGAGATTTAGAATAACGCACGGATACCTATGTTGTGAACATATGCAGAATATTTTGCTTGAAAATTTCTACACTTGCACGTGTCAAATACCCATTTAGTATTTTTCGGGTACCTAAATGTCTTGTTTAAGTCAGGTATGAGTAAATAACGGATGGTCGTCCGAGTAGTTAAGACCATGTAATAGCACATTATTTTTTCCATCTTCCTCTTGAGGTGATATAAAGATCATTCATTACCATATTTTTGTTTTATTTGTCTATGATTTTGGAAAGCATTTACAACATGACATCAGTAGATATATTTTCATGTATCTACGATACGTAATACAAGATATTCATCGAAAATTACCCTTGTAGCCATTAGAAAGCAGATTGTCGTCAGACTTACATAGGTTGTTGTCTTTGGGTTTCCTACCGTAAGATCAACGTCAGATGTCAGATGCTGCTGCAAAAAGGAAGCAGACGTACATAAGCCTGATGATAATTCTGATGTTAGATCTTGGCTACTATAATTATATATTCAGTGCATATTAAATTATTTTGTTAACGAAATAAATAATAAGGTCTTACTATTGTATAATGTTTTTAATTGTGTTACACCTAATATTTTCTCGTATTTTGTAAATTTTATTGAAAATTTATTTATTTTTTTATTTGCGAGGGGTGGATCCCTCCGCAGACCCTTCGTCCCGCGCCCGCACACGCTCCGTTCCAACCCTGTCTTAGCGAACCTATCACCGCATTTGTGAGAAAAATAAAATGTGCAACTAGAGTAAAAACTAGCCTGGCATCGTGAGCAATCAGCTAGTTTTCACTCTTGTTGCACAATGTACTATTCCGATGATTTCCTTCTGATGCTTGTAATTTTCCTATTTATTCCCATAAATACTCGTGTAACGAGTTAGAAATCATTTTGCGTTTATGAAATCTTATTTACTTCCGATAGATAATTATAAGACGTTGTTAGTTTTTCTGATAGACACAACATTTTCCAATTGATTCCAATTTTTAGTTACTCAGAATTAATTCGTAGTGTACGTTAAAAAGCTAAAATTACATTTGCAAAGAGAAGATGAATACGACTTATATGTATGTCTGAAATCGAATTTGTAAGTTTGATTGGTAGTCATTGAGAATTTAATATGTACTGTAATTACCCTAGGTAAGATGTCTTCTTCAGAGTTGCACAGTGTTGTTCACGTTATGAAAAATCAAATTCAGTATTGATAGATCTATGTCGCAAACACTAATATAATAATCAACATTATCTTCCAATAAGTCCTTATTCAATCCAATAACACTTTTTCTTGTAGAATCGTATACAATCGGATGGAGAATCGAACGGCGTCACCTATTCATAAATTTTTATGAGAACTTATTTGAAATAGTCTCATAGTTTTTTATAAATCAATGCAGAAATAAAAAACAAATATTTGCTTAATGTGTCTTAGAAAGTCTCATAGCATTCGTTCTTACAAAATCTCCTAGCACTGGATAGGAGGAAAAGTTATCACTTTTACCAATAGATTTTTACTGTATCTTTTAATATCTTTCTGATACATTCTTATGGAATTTATTCGGAAATAAAAAGATATTATTTACCTATAATTATGATTCCCTATAATTTTTAATTGAAACTTAACATATTCAATGACGTATTGTCCTTATTCATTTTTACATAAAATCAACCAAAAGTTTTTCACTCTTATCAATTCTGATTAATTCTTATTGAATAGTTACAAGACCATTTTTGGTCTTCTCTAGTCGAAATCTTCTTAGCGTTGGATCCATGTTATACAACACTATTATACTCGTAATGTATATTTTTTGTTATTTGATGTTGTGCTTCTATGACACAACATAGTAATCGCTATGTTATATTAGATTTGTTATGCAGCTGTTATTCGAATGTTACATAACTTATTTTTACTAATTTTATGTGACATTTGTTGTATACGCGTTAATAACAGCGTATTGTTTATAGCAATTAAAATTTGTTCTAAACAAGTATAAAACGTATCTAGCTAGTGAAAGATTAATATTTTTTATAAATTTTGAATTTTAATTTAGAGTATTATTGGACATAACTACACATTGTTTTCAATGATCTTTCTTATTGTCAATATTGATGTATAGTGATAATTTTTTGTAAAAAATTAAAAATAATTCCTACTAATTAGATAATATATATTGGGAATAAATTTTAATAATATCATTAAAATATCGAATGACTCTCGAGTAAAAATAAATAGGCCCAAAAAAAGTCCAAAACAAGCCTAAAATGAAAAATAAATCCAATACAGACCCGATTGAAGCCCAAATTTGACTATGAGAAGTTTTCAGTGTTCCAAATAAGCCCACTGCAGGCCTAAATTTTGAACGAACCCAATTTAAGCTCAGAAAGTTTTTACAATGTATCGCGAAGACAACCAGATTTTAAAAAGTTCTAAAAAAAATTAGTGTTTAAACTTCCAGAATATATCATATAATATAATATTTGATCTGAATTTTTTACCCGAATTAAGTTTTTCAGATTTCAATATTTCTATGTATTCATTATCTGGTCTAAAAAGCGATGCTTTTACCTGTGGACCAAATTTTCCAGTTGGTTCTGCTTGAAAACGGTGATCATCGAATTGTAAAATTTTTTTTTAGCTGGTAATACCAATTTTTTAAAATTGAAATCATAGACTATCATTCTGGTATCGATAGACGTTCCAAAATTTTTCACATATATTTGCAAATTTGAGCTATTCTTTCTTTGTATGTTTCACCTTGGTTCAATTAATAGATCTATCGTTTTTATTGTAAACTAGCAGATTTCTGCGACTTTGTCTGCATAATGTGCATAATACTTCATATAATGTTAAACTAATCAGGAACAATTTTTACATATTACGTTTGTAGTTCGAATGTTAAGCCACTTCCAGATACCGATTGTAGTGTCATAAAATTGACACAACAACGAAAAAAATTCGAATTCCTGCGTGAGTTCCATTCTTGCTCATTAACAACATGACTCATAATGTAGGTCTTCTTCATATCACTTCATATCACTTGTGACAAATTCAGTATTTCTCATCACAAAAAAAAGTTTCTTATACATATTTCCTTGTGGGTGACTTTATTATAGTAAAAGAAGAAATTACGCGTTTAAAAAACTCAGATAGATTGAAGCGAAACCGATTCCTATTGTTTATAAAAAATTCGGTTATTATTGACGAAAGGAGATAGGTTTCTAGACATTATACATGGTTTGTAACTTCGTTTTACTGAAAGAAAAACTTTTGCGTAGGAAAAAGTCAAATATGTCAAATATGTCAAAATAGATTTCTTTTTACACTGTTTATAACAAATTCAATTGTTAGAAATAAGATGAAATTGTTGGAAGCCATGGGTAGTCATCTGCCATAATATCACTCGTGAACGTATTTTTATAATTGTTATTAATATTATTATTTTTATGGCAGATGAAACAATTTTTTTATCAACTATTGAAAGAAAAAGTTTTTCAGTAAAATTATACTTCTATGTTATTCAATATTGTTTATTTTATAAATAAACTCGTTGAAAATAAATTATATCACAATATTTGATTATAATATATATAATCATGTATAGAATGTATATATTATTATAATTATCATAAAATAAAGAAGTTAGCAATAATTGTAATTATTATTATATTGACTAATTTCTAATGATTATTGTTATAAACTTTTATTTTATCGGGAAATCATTTTTTTACCTACTACTGATTTTTACTGTAGCTGTTATAGCCTTTTTTTCTTCCGCAATATATATGTAGCTATAGCTACAGAATCAAATCTGTAATTGTCACAGATTTTTTTTTCGTTGCAGTTACAGGCTGAATTTTTAACGTCTACAAATTTTTTTTGTTAATACTACATAAAAAAAAATCCGTAACAGGAACAAACCGAACATCTGTTGCTGTAACAGAAAATTTTTTTCTGTCAGAACATGAACAGTCAGGCCTAGTAGTGTACAGCATAATAAATTATTGAAGATTTTCTCAGTGAAAAATTGATTTCTAGTCGTAGGTAATTAAATTCAAAAAAGATAAAAACATAAAAATTATTAATTTTAAATTTAATATACAATAAATTGTTTCATTTAATATTCATGTTTGTTGATAATATTGATATTGTTTTCACTGTCCAAGTTGTAAAAATATTTCAATACCTCACGTATATTTTTGTATCACAAAAGAGATTGAAAACGATTTAAGTTGTCTTTGGACCAGAATTACTGAAAGAACAAAAATCGTTAAAGTTTTTCTTTTTGTTCGACCTTTCTATTCTTTGCAGGGTAAGTAAGATAAACGTGAGAAAGCGGCCATGACAAAGGGAAGACAAGAGACAGGTAGAAGAAAGGAGTCTCTGTATCGTGAACACCTTCTGACGAATGCTGTAACGCAACGGGGATTCTCTCGACTAAGCCACTGGTTCCTGTTAAATGTGAGTCACTTCGGAGACTTAAAATTTACAAATCTATATAATACGTACATACTACCGGTTGATTTTAAAAACTGTTGTGATTAATGTTAAAACCTAATTTAAAACCTGTTACAGCTGTATATTTATTTTATCTTTAATTATTGATATAATAATAGCATTATTCATTAGGTAAAAGTATTTCATTTTTCAACTGTTTAATAAACAATGAACGATGTTTAATTTTCCATATGAGAGCTTTATGTATACATACTTCAACTGATACACTGAAAGTTTTTTTCCAATTTGCTAAAAAATAAAAATAATCAAAATTTTTTTCTATTTTAAAAATTCATTGGAACCACATCTGGTTGAATTATTACTGATGGCTGTAGAATGTTGATTTACAAGTACTACGAGAAGAAGCGGATCATCGCGTCCCTGAAGAAAGCCGCTTAAACCACGCCCCATCGACGCCTCTCAACCAGACCAATCGAGTCAAGCATATTTTGATTCCTGAGATGTATAGTAATTTTCTGGCGCAGTACTTTGTTTTTTTTTTCTACGGTATACAGAAAACAAAAGAAGTTTCCATAATTGCTTTATTAAGATGTTTACAATATTCAAGGTTGCGTGATTATACTATTCTTAATGAAACACGTTATTTATACTTTTTTATTACTCTTATTAATAAATTTTATAATTTAACTAAAATATAATTTTTGTTAGAGATTCATCAATATTATTTTAAGATGGATTTTTTCATGCAGAGAATCGTACTACACTGAGAAAAGAGTTTCTTTATATTAACCAAGATTTGGTTCTAGTTAATGAATGCCATATTTGAATACGGTGACGTAAATATTCATTTACTAAAAATTAATGATTTATTTGTGTTTTCTGGTTTAGACGAACTTATACAGTCGAACCAAGAAAAGAGAAGTCTTGATTTGGTGTCTTATCTCTCGCCTCCTAATAAAATCTTATGGGGACGTGACATTAGACACCAAATCAAGACTATTTTTCTCTTGATTCGACTATATCTGGTTATAGTTACTAAATAACTATCGCCAGCGGACTAAATACTTGGTTGCATGAAAAAGATCATTAGTTTGATTAAATAATTTTTTGTTCTAATGACCATAATATAAATTCATTATAATGTTATGAATCAATTTTCAACACTGTGAGATTGGATTTACTCGAATAATTTTTATTGAATATTTGTAGAGGCGAAGTACATAGATGTTGTTTCTTTTAAGTCTAGATATAATTTGAAAACTTGACACTAAATTGCTCGTTGAGTTAGCCTATAGCTCCCAACGTTTTGCTGACAAATCATAATACAATCTTTAAAGTAAAGTATCTTATGACCATGAGAAATTTATAGAACCATATTATGCACTTAGGCTGTTAAAGTTTATTATAAAATAAAGCAAATTTTTATATTGACGTGGAGGGTTTTACAACAATCATAACAATAACATGAGCAACATTTGGTTTAAGTACATTTTTATTTGAGAAAATGCATTGTTCAGTTGAAACAATCATTGACAAAAAAGAATTTAATAAATTTCCAGTTGAAATAAGTTTATAGTAGGTTCCTTCAACTTATAAAAAAATTGATTCTCACAATAATTTATAATCACCACATCAATGATAATTTGGGAAAAATAATAAAATTAGTTTATGTAAATTAGTTGTCACTTTGAATTAATTTATGTATTGATTGTACGAATTCATTAGAATAAAGGTATAATTAATAAATCTGTTGATTAAAATAGATTATGTTTTTATTTTAACTACTAAGAAAAAAATGTTTATAAAAATACGTGAATAGTATACATACATAAACACACAAATTCATTATGCAAAATTTCTTCTGCTAGTAATACTATTAACATTTCCTGATACGTGAGCCTAGGATGTGCTTCTAGACAAGTTTTTTCATCAAACTCAGAACTGTCCGAATCAATTTTTTTCCTTTTTTGTAGAGGTTTGTTCATAGAATCTTTTTTAAGGTTTTGAAGTATGACTGGCTGCTGAATGTTGATACTAGGAGTACTTGGCAGAGCAAGTATATCCTAAACAACTCTCGGACCGGTAATATCTTCAATATTAATTACAGAATTGATTTCGTCTAATGGAATTATCGAGGCGTTAAAAGAGCATGAAAAAATCAATTTCATTTTAAGTTTTCATTCAGTTTACAAATACTAACCAGTATTATTATGTAAAACTTGTTAAACAGAATTATTTCGTGCTCAGACCCCCCCCCTCCCCGCCGCGACGCCGATCCTCAATAGTTAACTCATAACGTGGTGCTCATAAGTAAATTTTCACTATTTTTATAAAAAAATTTCATACGGAACGATTAATGAGGAAGAAGATTTATTATTCATTTTATTTTCAGCGGAAAAAACTCTGAGAATCATATATTCTTCTTTTAATTATTTATCTTTTTCAATGTAAAATTTAAAAAATGCATATAAGTACTATATCTGAAAAAATTCTCGTAACGCTTTATTCAGAAAAACCCGTTTTTATATTAAATAAATTTTGGTTGAAGTCGATATCTCAATCCGTTCTTGAGACATCGAAAACAAAAAAAAAAGCTGACATACATACATACGTACGTACACACACATCATTTTTAAAATTAGTCAGTATGCTTGAAATATTTTGAAACGTGGAGACATGATGAAGATTGACATTTCACCAGTCGAGCCAACTACAATAACTTCCTCATAGGAAGTTAATACCGTGATATAAATCAGTATACAATGAGTACAATATGTATGCATAATGAAAATAATAAAATGTCATGAGAAATGATGAAATCTAATTAAGTAGGTCAAAATTAGTAAGCACGTTTCGTCATCACTTTCACGAAATAATTCGAAAGAAATCAGCAAATTATTATTGATACTTAACAATAAATACTTGGTACAAATCACTCAAATCGATATTATTTAAACAACCTTGTATTTTTTATATTTTCATTACAATTTCTACACTTTACTGAACTTTGGATGCACTTAAACAGAGTAAGTTCTCTTGCAATGCCGGTTGGGAATAACACCTCGTACGTCATCTGACGAACTTCTAATCAATTAAATCAATACATGATTAGGACAACTAAGATTTGGTAACTATAACTAAATGAGATGCTATAGCAATCACATGAATAGTTTAATTAAACTGATAGTTCCTTTCGAATAAGTAATCGGCAAAATAATTTGATACTGACAACCAAATATATTTTTGATAGAATTATGATATAATGTTGAAATTAAGAGATCGATGTATGCGTTTGGGATTTATTCATGACATTTCTTAATAATTACCAAATACTTGGATAAATTTATTACTTAAATCCATTTAGTTATTATAACTCAACTCTTCTCTTACCGTATAATTTCTGAAGTAACAGATAAATTTTATTTTAGCGACTTTTGAATCATGCGAATGCGAACACGATTTGAAATGTTCTATACAAATACAATTATAGTGTCCGTCTATGATTTTGAAAAAACTGCGTCAAACTCAACTTCAAAAGTAAATGGCATTTTTTAGAATTTTGATCTGTCTGTTTGTCAGCATAGCAGGCCTGTTCAGGATAACCTTGGAAACAGCTGAACCGATTTTAACAACTTTACAGATATAAAGAGAAAGATGTCAGGAGTAACATAAGCTATTTTTTGCTTCAGTTTATTATAAACAATGGAAAATGGATCAGTTCTGCCTTGGTCAGGAGTAATTCATCTGTAGCCTGACATTTTTCTCCCCACCGAACAATTAGACAACTCAAGGTCTCTATTGCCAACTTATCTTCGCCAATTAGACGACTCTAATCAATTCCTAGGCGTTGATATCCCTTCCGAAGAACCTAGAAGCTTCGAGAATATGAAATTTCAGGTATATCGGTCTGTATTAGTCAGTATTTTTCAGTTGCCCTCAATACTTGTCAGTATCCGCAAGTATTCGTACTCAGACGACTCATTGGCATCATCGAATGATACCAACTAGCAGTCAACTCGGTACGAGTGCACTAATCGACAACTCACACAGACCAACTCTTTAGTCAGAAACCAGAAAACTCTCCAGAATATTCCTCAGAAGTGGAATAATTCATCAGTCAATCTAAAGAGATGATTGTAAACTCATCAAGCAGCCTAACTCTCATCGAATATTACCAGTCGTCTCAAGTTGGACTGATCACAAATCTTCATTGAAAGAGATGTTGGCTGAGACGCCTCATGGCCTCATGGACAGTCACACCCACAAGATCCACACCAGAATAACTCGCTTGTATCGCTGTGACTGACGCCAACTCATAAAAGCTCAGACTACTCCTGGTCCAGGGACCAGTCCTAGAAAACTTACAACTTTCCAGGAATTTTTACTTATCAGACAAATCATCAGTGAACTCTCTACATGAAATATCAATGAAGTCAACAGTGTACAGACAATTCAAAGACTTTTATTTCAGTCAATCAATCATATACAATGATCAGACTGACTCTATTATTTCTATGTTTTTGTTACTGTTTATTTAGTTATTAATAAATTTATTTACACCTGTTCAACAGTCTCGACTGTTCTAGCATCCAATTATTCTAAAATATACAGTCCACATCTCTCTTTGATTACCCTCCACCTGTAATCTCAAATCATCTTTTTTCCGACAGCCCGTCGACACCGGAACGAAATCTATGGAATAAATTCGAGTTTATTGAAAAAAAATTACCGACGATATAACATGACTAAATACGACTTTTTTTGTCTATAACGATTGTATTCGTAGTAAACGAGCAGCAGTTGGATCTCATAATGAAATTCATAAGCTGGTATTCCATTAAAACTATTTCTTTTCTCACTCTCTTGAATAAAAGAAAATTAATAGTTACTGAGGCTTAGTAACCATTCATTCTTCATCTTCCACTATTTTGAAGTTTTGTACCATGAAAAATGGTGAATTCCTACATATTGTAAAATACGATGCATATAATGAGTTGGAAATTTTTTCAAAAAGTTATCACTCGAATTTTTATACATTTAATGGAATTCAAAATCAATCATTTTGCCATTATAATCCTGATGATAAGGATGCATTGTTAATAATTCAGTAACTGTTAGATTATTATCTAAAATCGAATGTCATCTGTACCCTCGTTAAACGATGTCATAGAAACCGATAAGAAAAAAATTTATAAGAATAAATTCGAAGAATGCATCAGAAATTGGACCGGTTCCACAAGATTATACCGAAAGTCAAATTTCTGATGCATTTTTCAGATTTAATCCCATACATTCAATTTCTTTTCACTTTTTTTGAGAACTTATCGAAAAAATTTGTGTATGATGGTTTAAAAGAATATAGAGGAATCTAACGGGCAGGTAATTGAATATTTGTATCGTTTTTTACCGGAATTCATAAAGAATCATAAAAAATATTCTGATCGTTTTTGTGTAAGAATGTGTGAGCACGTTTTGTATCGTTTTTCATCTGAATTTATCGGCTTGCCACAAAAAAAAATCAGTTTAAACAAAACGAAATTTTAATTCGATCTTGACGTTCATTATTTTCACTTCCTGTCGTTTTAACCCTACTCACATGCATTTGTTGGCATTTTTAATATTAAATATTTCGAAAAGTGTGTAGCAAAAAAAATTTCGCTAACAAATCATTTTGTGCAAAATTGTTTTTTCTTTCTATTTCTTATATAAAAAAGACATGAGCGACTATATCGAATTTGAAAAATGCCATATTGGCGGCCATATTACTTAAATCTGAGTAATTTGATTAGCTTTAAAGATCAGGTGAGGTTTATAAAGCCTGATATTCATGTAATGAATGTATAACATGACTACAGTTTCATTTCACTGCTGTATAATTTCGTTTTCAACAGTGTAGATTTGATGCATGCACCGTAGGCCAGCCGTAATTAAATTTTTCAAGTTCAGGCTGAATTAAAAAAACTATAAAATTCGTAATTGTATTCAAAATGAAATGTTTCAGAAAGTATAATAATTTTTTTTATTATCATAAAAGTACAAAGATTCGTTTCGAATGATTCCATCGTTCACATTTTCTTTCACATTGGCTTTTTTCTTGCGCTCAGAATATTCCATTTATGCATGAAATCGATTTGAAAAATTGGCTATTGATTATGTGTTACCGTATGTTCTCAAATGTTTAGTAGTTTCATCTAAAAAGTAAACTAAATAAATTTATGATTGTTCATTGATTATAAGGAATTAAATTTGTTGTAAATGATAAGAAAAGTGTCTTATGCATTGCATACCAATTTCTATAGATTTTTCTGAACATTATTAATAAAATAATGTTGTTGATGATCGAATAGTAAAACTATTAATTGTTCACTAACCGTAACGAAATAAATTTGTGACAAATGGAGACAAATATGTCCTATGTATTAGTAATCATTTTTAACTGCCCATAAGAAAGTTATTGTTATTGGGTTGATTGGTAAAATTTGAATTTCGATCTTATCTCCACGTTTCAAGATATTTGCAAGCATACTAACTAATTTTCAAAATAATGTGTGAGTGTACGTACGTATGGATGTCAGCATTAGTTTCGTTTTCGATATCTCAAAAACAGATTGAGACATGGACTTCAACTAACATTTTTTCAAAAGATATTATTATAAAGAAAATCTGAAAGGAATTTGATCGAACCATTTTTTTTTAATGTCAAAATAACTAATTAATAAATTAAAAAATTGGTCTGAGCACACTTTGTCTGTGCTTACACGACGAACTTCCCATTATTATAACAAATTCATATTGTTATAAGCAGTTTGTATTTGTTAAAGCTCACATCTCGTAATAAATCATATTATTATGTTAGCAACATCTAAATTCATGTGATATATGCATTAGTTATTGGATAAATACAATTTTCAATTGTTTATAACAAATTTGTATTGTTATAATCAATGTGTAATTGTCGAAAGTCATATTTAATTTTAAATAATAATGTTCAGTGAATATCGAGTTAATTTTCAAATGAAATCGTTTTTTTTTCGCTTAAAAGTATTTCAATAAATAGTCAATCTTTTCATTTATTCATTATTAGTTTTTTTTTATAACACAAAAAAAAACGGCTTGACTGAATTTGTTTAAACTTCTTTCAGATCTTCTTTATAACAATATCTTTCGAATAAATTTTGGTTGGAGTCGATATCTTAATCTGTTCTTGACATATCGAAAACGAAAAAAATGCTGAAATACGTATGTGCATATGTACACACACACATCATTTTAAAAGTTGGTCAGTATGCTTGCATATATCTTGAAACATGGAGATATGATGAAAATTCACATCTCACCAATCGACCCAATTTCAATAACTTCCTAATGGGAAGTTAAAAATTAGCTGTTTAAAATACTTTTAAGCCAAACAATAATAATTTCATTAAAAAATTGAGTCGATATTGACAAAACATTATTGTTCACAACCAAATATGACTTCTAATCATTACGCTTTGTTTATAACAATTTCGCTTCATTATAAACAATTAATAATGAAAAGTTCGTCGTATTAGCACAGACAAAGTGTGCTCAGACCTATTTTTTATGAATTTATCTGGGCATTATCAATAAAAAAAAATTTCGATGACCAAATGAATGAACTATCGATTGTTTGAACAATCAATAATTATAATTATTGATCGATCACAATAGTAATCACTAATTATGAAATAATGACTTGGTTGTAAATAATCAAAAATGTGTCCTGTGTATTAAACTTCAGTCTTTATAGATTCTTTCCAGCATTATAGATAGAATAAAGTATTTGATGATCAAATGAGAAAATTATTGACTCTTTATTGGTTATAAGGAATTAAATTTGTTATGAATTTTTGTTACGTGTAGATGGATGGAATTAATCATGGTCTCTATGACGATTTGGCTCAAAAATTCAGCCAAGCCGTGGGAATTTTTATTTGATAATAAGTAAATAATCTCAGTCATTAAAAAACGACTAAAAATAGACAACTAAATTTTTACCAATTATTGACGAATTAGATGATAAACGAAGTGTTATAATTTTTTTCTGCATGTGACATACAATTATGAGATAATGGTGCACTCATGTTTAATTTTTGTTATGTTTAGAGAAATATTAGCACCCCTGATAACTTCATGTCAACTGTTAAATGAGAGTTGTAATTAGGTTAATAGTAAACTTGGCGTTTACTTTGAGTCATGTTAGGGTAACTTTACCTTAAAACAAGTTTAGGTTTACTATAAATTAACCGTTAGGATGTGCGATTTATAAACTCTGAGTAAACTATTCACGAACGGTTGCTTGAAAGTTGATTATTGGTCAATTGAACATCTCATCAACTCGTAATGAATGCATGTGGTTAAAAGTTGTTTCTTCTGCAACTGTTGATTTTTTTTTTTTAAAAAAAAAAGATTGCATTCGAATTATCAGTTGATCGAATGTTGCATGTTAGTTAAATAACCGTTCTTCTATCGCATATTGTGACTTTTGTTTTAAAGTTAATAATTAGTTGTCTTGAATCCATCAGTGATTTTTTTTGAAGATATAAATGAAAATTTTAAAAGTTTTTGAAATTCAATTGAAATGATTTCGTAATATAATTGACACTCCATGAATTTTACAATATCAATAAAAAAAGATTGGTGCAACTGAATGATTACAGAAACTTTTTCTTTTGAACCGAAAAAAATTTAAGTATCTGAAAATCATGAATGTGAGCTTGGCACCCTATTTACAAATATACCAAGATATGTTTTGTGTAAATGGTCCATTAATGAGAGAAAAAAATTTAATGAGTTATCACAGTATGCTATTATATCTGCACGAAATTTTGATGTTAGCGAAATGTATCAAGAAGTTGTACGATTGTTGAATTCAACTGATATGAAATAATATATCAAGACAGTACAGAATACAGTGATAATGATGATATTAACGATGTTATAATACCAGAATTCTTAAATACTCTCAATCAACCAAATTTTTCTCTTCATAAACTTCGATCACGATTAAGCACTGTGATCATGTTAATCGTAAGTTTCAATATCGATGAATGATTCTGTAATGGAACTAGGCTACGCATTTTAGAACTAGGCCATAATATTTTGAAACACAAAATATTAAATGACGATAAAGCTGGAGATACAGTATTCATAAATCGTATCACTTTATGCTCTGAGAATATATATGCATTTGAATGTAAAAAAACGACAATTTCTAATAACATTAGCATTTGCCATGACCATCAATAGAGCTTGAAATCAACCTCCGTACTCTGTTGATCTGAGAGTTTTAGCAGAGATTTATCACTTTTTGGCTTTTTAACGATCAAACAAGTTATATAGAGTACATCCTTTGACATCACACTCGACCATATCATATCTCTTATTATTCTCCTGACTTTTGATTCAATTTAGGTCATATTAATTTGTACTTTTATTCTTTCTGGTGAATTCGTATAATCTTCGCCCTACGTAGAACCTTCTGGGTCCTCCAATACTCCTTTTCCTTAAGACTTTTTGAAATCCTTATCATGTCCTTCTCTTCTTTTGTTTCTCTTATGTTTCAGAGTCCTTCAGCCAGCATCAAGGGACCTGGGGGGACTACTTGACTTATTTCACAATCTACTCCTCTAAAGAGAGGTCTCCACCATTTGGAACTATCATGAGGCGTGTATGACATCATCAACGTCTTCATGATCATAGACCACCATCTTCAGAAAAATTAAAAGTTGGCGATAGTTATCATGGTGATTTAAACCACAACTATCGAAATCCTAATTCTTTCGAGAATCTAAACCGATTCTGGTAAAACTGGAGTTCCTCTATTATGAAAATCGAACAAAGATAATAGATATTTAATTGTAACAAGAAACAAAAGGGATCGAGGAACTTCAGGAAAAATAAGTTATCATCTTTAATTTGAATAAACGGAAAAAAGCTATTAAATTATATAAATTTTTATTCAACTCTCAAAAGTATTACAAAATTATGAATATATCAATAGTAATTAAACTAAATTTCTATTCCTATTGGAGAATCGTTACGAGTCATCATTGCCTCTTCTTCTTGTGCCCCTGGAAACACTCTAAAAGCCAATGAGCTGGTTCACCCTGGCGTTGGACTCGTCAAAATCCAGTCGAATCCGAACTGCTTTCAAAGGCCAATCTCGGATGTGGTACAGGTCTTCGTGCGCCTATCCGCAGATCTGCCGTACCAGTTTTAAGATGGACATCGCTCTACGAATCCGCACGGGTCTCATCAGGAGATCTTCCAATAGCTTGCACACTCGAATGAAATTCTGAGCAACAGAGAAAGTAATGAACATCTTCTTTATCAAGAGAATCAACGAAGGATCATCTTTTAGATTTTTATTATTTACCGACAAGTCTAGTTTGAAGATAGTAAACGCCAAAAAACTTCTATATCCCCTATAGAAATTAACTATTTTCGCTCTCACGACACAGAGCTTTTCCTTTGTTTTCACTTAAAGGATTAATTTAAAACAAATCATCGTGGCGTTGACCACTCACTCTTGACTTTAACGAAGATGACGAAAAACGGAAATACCTCATCGAATGACAACGCTTACCGAGGGCATCTGCGACTTTAATATTTGTAATTGAGCCTCTTTCAAATTTTTTATTCGCGCATAAATGTAAGTTAGATCGTCTTAATCATATTTCTAACTTTCGCGTTAATTTAAGCAACAAATTTATTTAAAGTTCAGTAAGGTTCAGCCAAAATAACATACCATAATTTAACATTTAATACGCTGTTAATGTTATTATTTTGAATTTTTCTGGACACAAAAGAAATCTAGAATTGTAGAAGAGAAGTCAAAACACCAATCGATGATCGATTTCATCCAATAGTAGCAAAATAGCTTTACTTTTTTCTCCACGTCTCTTTTTTTTGACCTACTTATGTCCTATCAACCCTAGTTCCTTCATACAAGTCTGTTCAAGACCTACGAAAAAATGTACAGACGAACGAATGAAAGAAAAAAAAAAAACGGACAAAAGTCACACCAACATCCAGACTGACTCATATACCATCTACGGATACTTCTCGAAGTACAATATGAACATCAGCCTGCAAAAGGTGAAGATTCAGAGAGTATGTCAATTACAAACACTCTACCCGGCCTTACTGGCTTACTACTGGTTAACATCAACTTCGATTTCACCATCAACTGGACAGAGAATCATCGAGAACAAAACTCAAGGTTGAATCTAATCAACATCTTTAACCAGAAAATAAGAAGAGACTAATACTTAAAATGAATCTCAAGGCATCTCAATATACAATCATGCCCTCACCAGATCAACATCTGACCTCTGAGAGGGGGAATGTTCTTTTCTTATCAATTGTATATGAGAGAAAACTCATCCAACAATAAGCTGATTGTACTGCTCTATTCTCAATATTGATCTGACAACTGATCTTTAACAGTGCAACATTTTTCTCTCAACCAGACTTGTCGTCTCTTCAAAGCCCGTCAGATTCTCACACTCCTGATTTCCCTATGTCCAGTAAAACGATGAAGCTTCATTTTGCTATGTTAAAACAATTATTTGATTTTACTAGTGAAGAAGAATCATTTCGTTACATTCTTGACATTTCTCTCCTTTTGCGAATTTTCTGTTATCATTGAATCATTGATTATTAATATCATTTTCACTGTTATTACATATCACACTTTTAATTACTTTTCAATATTGAAATTATTATAGTTTAGAGAGAAGTATTAACCAAACAGTGTGGAAATTGTAATCTTACACTTTATCAAGTATCATAACACACTGGTGGCCTATTCAGTCGGGCGCTTAGTTTACATAAACTATTACACGGTCATTTACTTGGTGTCAGCATAAAAATGACTTTAATTATATGTAGTGACTTATACACTCTAGAGGGTGATCCAGAATAGTGTATATGAAAATGGCCACCTGAAACTAGATCGAAATCAAAGAGATACGTATTTCGCCATTTTGGAAAATTAACTGAACTAGGGTAAATATTAATTTTCTAAAACGACCAATCAGAGAGCTCAGATAACAAGTAAAATTCAGAGAGGGAGGTAGAAAAAACTTCACTTATTGAGAATAAGTTAGTGTGTATAATAAAATTGTACAGTGGCCAACATTACTCAGCAGTAAATGCAGACACAACAATTGATTAACGATGAAATCGAAAAAATTTCGAGCACTGAATAATCAGCACTGAATTCATGCATGACTGGAACCCATATCAACAACCAGGGTGGATCAAGAAGACGACACAAGAAGGTGGAAATCTTAGCATACGCTGAGACCCGAAACGTTCGAAAGGGTGTCCAGTTGGCCTCGCGCGTGTTACCTTCTGGCATCCTCGCCAACAGCCAGTACGCAAACTTGGCCACGCGTACGCGGTCGCGCTCGGTCCGCCCCTACCGCGCGACGCGATATGATCCCACTCAGTTAAAAACATGCGCTATTGTACTAACTAGATTAGACTCCAGAGTGGGCCCGATGGGGAGAACCCTTCGAATTCGCAATTGCTCAGTGAGCCTCTACAGTCCAAAGACGCGGGCCCTCCCCGAGCCTCGCATAATATGTATAGAAACCGTATCCTTTGACCTCTCGCATTGGAAGGCCACAACCAGGGCTTGGCAACGGCACTCCGCGGAGGTGGATACGCCTGAAACTGTCAATATAGTTAGAGGCGTTGACAATAATAATGATAATACCAATATGACCGACATAAGCGAAACAAACAATGACACAGCGTGCGTAGGGAGTCAAAAGCCGTCCCAAAATGTTGTAGGAGGTGCCAGTGTCAGGGCAGCGGGTGAGCTTCATATTCTTCAAATAAACCTTAACCTCAACATTAATTTAATAAAAGAAGCATATGCACTCGTGAAAGAAAAGCATCTGGATGTGCTGTTATTACAGGAGCCCTACTCCACGAATGCCAACTCACGAGGCTACTCGGTTAGAGGATTTGGCGGAGCCCTTGTCGCCGCAAAACCCCATAGCAAAGAAAAACCAAAGTCAGCTATTGTCGTAGTCAACCCCAACCTTAAAATGCTCTATATCGATGAACTCAGCAACGTCCATTGCACATGTGCCCTTATCGATGGGCTTGGCTATTCATTTTATGCTATTTCACATTACTTTCAATTTAAACACCCAATAGAAGTTCACATTGAACATCTTAAAATGGTCCTAACAACTCTCAAAGGCAAAGAAGTTCTCATTTGTATAGATGCGAACGCCCGATATCCTCTGTGGTCACCAGACTTCGACACCAGAGGGGAAAAACTTGCCAACTCCTTCTCTGAATTTAGCTTGGAAGTTCTTAACGATATTGAGACAGGTCCCACATTCAGCTCTTCGCGAGGTGAGATATTTATCGACGTAACTGCGGCAACCCAAGGGCTGTCGCAGTACCTAACCAAATGGGCGATCGAACCCGAGTGGATTCAGAAATCGGACCATTTAGCAATGGGAATCCAGTTTGGCCGAAACGAGGTGCAGGACGAGACTTACGCGGATGTGACCTGACGGTTCAATGTCAAAGCAGCCGATTGGAAAGCTTTCGGCAAGTTAATACCCGTGCTGGAAAGCACACTATCCGCCGGTCAACCGCTGGACTCCCTGATGAGCATCGACATATTCACCGACACCCTTGCAAAAGGGTTAACCGAACTATGCGAGAAATCCATGCCACGCCCAAGGGCACGCAAAAAAGCGAACACCTGGTGGAATAGGCAATTATCACAGCTTAAGCGCAAAATATACCGACTGCGACATAGATACCAGTGCATTAGAAAATCCGGTGCAGATGCACACCAAACGACGGCAGCAAGGCTCTGTTACCACCAGCAAGTAAGAGAGTACTCAAAGGCGATCAGACAGGCAAAGATAAAGAGCTGGAAAAAATTTGTTGCTACACATGGAAATCAGGAAAAATGGGATGTGGTATATAAATTGGCGGCAGATAAAATGAGAACTGAAAAGGTCATGAATGCTCTCCGCAATGAAGAGAGTGGTGGAACCCTTGATTTTGAGGAGACGGCCGAGCGATTGCTGGCGGTTCAGGTAGTGGACGACAATCCTGAAAGGGATACGGATGAGCAGAGCATGAGCAATACACAGGATACGGAACCATTTAATAAAGAAGAACTCAAACAAGTCGTCAGAAGACTTAAAAACGGAAAAGCCCCAGGGCTAGACCTTCTAGAAGTGGAGGTTATTAAACGAGCAATCGCGTATCTTCTAGAAAAATTCCTAGCACTCTTCAACGAATGCTTGTCCCACGGCGTCTTTCCTCGGGCTTGGAAGGAGGGTACAATACGTATGCTCCTAAAGAGCCTGGAAAACGATGTAGCAGACCCAAAATCATATCGACCCATTTGTCTCCTATCAGTACTAGGTAAAATCTTCGAAAGACTTATTAAAATTCGTCTCTTAACAAGCGTCCTTAAACAAGGAAACATATCAGACCACCAATACGGATTTATGGAAAGAAGGTCTACGGTAGACGCAATATGAATAGTTCGAAAAGCAGTGCAAGAATCCACAGAACGAAACGTGGTTGCACTGCTCTTTGACATTTCCGACGCATTCGACGATCTATGGTGGCCCCTAGTTCTGAAAGGGCTGAAATCACGAAACTGTCCTAAAAACATTTACAAAGTCATGCAGGATTATTTCACAAACCGATCAGTCAGCTCATCAGGGGGAGCTGGTTCGGCTGTGAAAACGGCCACGCGTGGATGCCCCTCGGGACTTCGCTGGAACAATATGTTTGACGACCTCCTCAAAACGCTCGACCAAACAGAGCACGGCAAGCGTTATGCGGCATACGCAGACGACTCTATCGTCATAATAGATGGGAACTCCAAAGAAGCCTTAGAGGCCAAAGGACAAGCAGTCGTTAACACGATAATCACTTGATGCAAGAATGCCAAGCTCAAATTATCGAAAACGAAAACGGAAGCAATCTTCATGAAACGTGAAGTCAAACACAGAGGTGTAAGAAACTATAGAAACAAGAACAATCCTAACTATCGATATTACAAACTACACCTCAAGAAGAAGAAAGACCTGCACGAAAACAAACTACTAAGAATTATGATCGAAGGCAATAAAATAAAGTTTCGAGAGGTAGTGAGATACCTAGGAGTCTGGTTCGGTACAGACTTTAACATATCCACCCATATTTACGAAAGACGGGCTCAAGCAGGAAAGCTGTTTAACCAGCTGAGACGCCTCTCGCGAATGCGTTGGGGTCATAGCTACTACACATGCTTAGCACTATATAGGCACAGGCCTCCACTCCGAGGGACGGGCTCTGCGTGGCGGTGGGTATCCGGCCGATACGCATAGCGATTAGTGATCTCAATGCGCGTTACACACTTCGTACCGATGAAGTGGTAGAGTAGAACAATGTTGTAATTTCCCTTAACGATAACGCAACAGAAGGATCATCGACACCGATGATGAACTTCATACTACAAACACTTAAGATATGGCAGGCAGAATGAGACGCGTCGGAGACAGGTCGCGAGACGTACAATTTCTTCCCGAATATAGCGAACAGGCTCGACAATGCCTGGATTCGGTTAAACAACCTTATAACTCTAATATTCACAGGACACGGCATATTCCGAGCACACTGAGCACAATTCCACATCGAAAGCGTCTTAACATGTCCTTACTGCGGAACTGGGAAAGAGGATACAGTAAAAAACTTCTTACTGCACTGTCCCGCCTACAAAAAACAACGTAAAGATCTTATGACGGTCATACGTTCGGAAACGAACGTTGACCTGAATCAAGCATGGTCTGAAATTGCACAAAAACTCGTCCAAACCAAAGATACTTGCAAGGCCCTTGAGCAGTTTGTTAGAACGTGCGCGGAAGACAAACTAATCAAGGAAATTGTACGTATCAACTGTAGAATGTAGAATGTATAAAAACCTATTCTATTTATTTAGAACAATTCAATTAGTTATAAACAATAGAAAACAGTGATACATAATTGAATTGAGTTCATTTTTACGTTTTTACTTGATTATCAATGTATTTTTACGAAGTCAATTGTTATAAATAAAAAATGTATTATTCCCTTTGTATTGGACTGTTTTCTACATTTCCTGCACTTTCTCGACCGAATGTGATTGAAAATAATTGAATTCCATCAGTAAATGTGATTTCTTATTGATTATAACTAAAAATGATTGTTGTAGACAATTCACATATTTTTAATTGCTGCCAGCCTGTTTACAACATTTTCTTCACTTTCTTAACTGAATGTGACTAAAAAAAACCGAACTTCATAGTTACATGTGATCTTTCATTATTTATTACAGCAACAATTGCTATGAACAAATAACAATTTTTTATACGCATATACATATTCTGTTTTTTTTTTGTATATACACTAGTAGATTCCTGCGACTTCGTTTGCGAAATGTGCATGATTACGTTACATAATAATGAATTAATCCAAGATGTTTTTACATAGTACGGTCGTAGTTTCAATAATAAGCCAATCTGAGATGCCATTTGTAGTGTCATAGTGAAGACAGAACCGTAATGTATTCGCAAGTACTTAACATCAACAAAAAAAATTCAAATTTCAATGTAGAATTTTATTTCTGCTCCTTTACAACCTTTTTGATAGCGTAGGTCGTTTTGTATAGCTATGTAACAAGTCCCGTGTTTCTGAACAAGAAGAAAAGTTTCTCACACATTTCACTCGGTTTGTGACTTTGTTGCAGTGAATAAGAAAATTTCCCGTTAGAAAAACTTATATACTTTAAATAGATTCCGTATTCCATTGTTTATAACGAATTCAGTTGTTATTAACAAAAAGGAATAGGTCCCTAGACATTTCACATAATTTATAACTTTATTTTAGTAAAAGAAAACGATTCGCGTTGGAAAAACTCAAATACAATGCATAGATTCCTTTTTACATTGTTTTTAATCAATTCAGTTGTTATAAACAATTTACATAAACAAAAAGTAGCCAATAACCTTTTTAATGATGCCCTCTACATGTTTGCAAAATTGGGTTGCAATCGGATTAGCCGTTTCGGAGATTACCCCGGACAAATAGACAGACAGACACCAGAATTTTATATAGTAGTATAAAGATGTACAATAGACAGTTGTATCATGACATAGATGTACTATTTTAATTTTACGAAGTTTGTACTTTTTCACAAGTATTCTTTTACCGAACAAATTGCATCACCCAGGAACGCGTTTCTGTGTAATTTTTCTTTGTTTATTACCGGGAGGTGGTGAACTATCTCAGGGTATTCGGTATACACATGAGAGGACAAAAAATATAAAACACGATACAAAAACGAAGCATACGCAATAAAAAATTATTCGATTGAAAAAACGATTGGCAAATTCAGTACTATTAGAGATTTCCCTGAATACGAAAAGTAAAAAGATTTGTCAGAGCAATAAATAAATCTGGTTGCAATAATCAGAGTTACCAGAAATTATCGAAAAAACAATTTTTGTCGGTTAAGAGGAACCAGTCCTTTTGATTCCTATAGTAATGATAACGCATCAAAATATTATAAGAAATACTTAATAATGGCAAAATCTAAATCTAATCTTTCGAGAAATACGGAAGACGTAAAAAGAATGGAGACATCCCGAGCTACGGAATCTGATGCTTCAAAGAATCAACGATTAGAAGACGATCGAATACGACATACAATGACAAGAAATCTAGAGTCATATGAATCTCGAGAGCAAAGATTATAAGATGATCGTCTACGTCATGCAATTCCACGGAATCTAAAATTAAACGCGTCTGGAAAACAAAGGTGCAAAAAGACCGTTTACGACATTCACTAACACGAAATCGAGAATCAGATGAACGTCAATAACAAATTCTACAAGATGATCGTATATGTCATGCAGTAACAGGAAATCTAGAATCAGATTGTCGTACTTTAACGGGTTCTAATATATAGAGGGCTATAGCAGTTTCCTGCAACCTTTAGGCGAGCCCTTAGAGTCCGCCAGTGTTCATTCGGCTATGTGAGAGCCTACAATAAAGAGCTACATTCTTTTATTAATTGTTGTTACCTGTAATTCAATAATACCTGTCCCAACATTACACAGATGAATGTCGAGAACAATGACTACAAGATGATCGTGTACGTCATGCAGTTACAAGAAATCTAGAATCAGATAATACTAGAAAGCAACGTTTGCGAAATGATCAAATCAGAAGAACTAACAAATGTCATACTTTGTGGCGAGAAAAATATCAGAGCGAACTCAATTACGACCCGCAAGTAAATTATTCTACCGCAGCAGATATAGGTTCAATCAGCATTGTATGCAAGTACTGCAAGACTTTGAAGTGGAAAGAAGAATTACAAGATCTTTGTTGCGCTGATGGCAAAGTATTATTAAAGCCTATTCAGCAGCCGCCTTAACCGCTAAAATCGTTGTTACTTGGTAATCATGTAAAATCTAAATATTTCCTTAGTAACGTTTGCGACTACAATTCAGCTTTCCAAATGACTTCCTTTGGAGCAAAAAAAATCACTGAAGCTAACTTTATGCCAACATTTAAAGTACAAGGACTAGTTTATCACTTGATTGGCTCTTTACTGCCTCTTAAAAATCAGCGAGAATCATTTTTACAAATATATTTCATAAATGATTTGTTTTGTAATGAGTAGGATGAGGAAAATTCCGGACTAACTCGATCATAGATGTACTGAAGGATTAACTGAAAAACATACTTTATTAATTAATTCAGCAACAGTAATCACAGTCCAATTAAAATGGGGAGTTGAGTTCATGTCAGTTCACAAAATGTCTTTGCACGATGAGTTGAACACTAAAAATGTTCACTAAGAACAATAAAAATATACACTGGGTCCGATGAATGCGTTGAGTACACGACAACGTGGGTTGTAAGGCCACGTTGTATTTGAGTTCGTTGAGTTCGATTTGAATGCTTATTATAATTGAAAGGTGAGTAACAATAAATGCACTGAGTTCAATTATGAGTTCTGTAAGTCACTGAGTTGAATTAATGAGCAAAAAAAATGAGTAAAGATGAGCCCTTGTGACTGATTGAGTGCGTTGAATAAGTACAAAAGAGTGCACGGAACAATGAGTAACAGTCACGCGTCGGATTAATGCCTCTCAGCAACTCGATCGACAATCGAACGACAGCTATCAATTAGTCGTCACCCGGAAGTCGACAGCGTTCA
Source organism: Chelonus formosanus (assembly GCA_028641665.1). Taxonomy (NCBI): domain Eukaryota; kingdom Metazoa; phylum Arthropoda; class Insecta; order Hymenoptera; family Braconidae; genus Chelonus; species Chelonus formosanus. The sequence continues at coordinate 14,842,426 of CM054002.1, forward strand.
CGGCCCTTAGTTGGTCCGCGCTATGAGTGCTCTGATAGGTTATCAGCTGAGCACGATATTTAAAATACTTAATTCACTATAATTACTGAACAGGATTATAAACAACAAAGAGATACGAGATTGAGTTACTTTCTAAACTTAGATTCTTCACTACTCGAAAGTTTACAATCGATGCTCCATGAAACAAATAATTCGTGATTTCAAAACAGCTCTTCAATTAGGTCCGGTAGACTCTAATAATAGCAATTACAAAATTGTAATAAATGCAGATAAGCGTCCTCCAACATAGCACAGAAGCGCCCATAATGAACTAATGAACGAAGTATCGGTTCTTTTAGTCGATCAACAATGTGATAAACGAGACATTGTACTTCATAAAAAGAATAACAGTTTACAGGGAATTTTAGAAACACATCGATCATACGATGCATTACAATGTCCCTTCATGTTTGTTCATGGCGAAGATGGTTATCATTTTAGAATACTAGTAAGGTTCAGGCGCGCTGCGCGCGCTCAACATCATATTATATACATAAATAAACAGAAAAAATTATATTTTATTTTTAAATTAAAAATTTCTTCCGCCATTATTTCTGACAACCAATCAACACACGAATAAAAGTGTTACGGATATGACGTAAAAATGACGATGACCGGTCATGCCTTTTTTAAGAAAGGATATCAAGTTGATCCTATCACACATCAAACGAGTGTGTTATAAAAAAAGTATCTGTACAACAATACTATTGTTACCGATTGATAATTAGAGACAACGAATACAATCATTTGCATTACTATAAACCATTGTTTAATCGATATTTGGTTGACATGTATGCAAAGATTGAAACAAAAAGACTCAATTACATGCGTTTCAATCAGAAAAAACTTAGAGTTGAAAATTACACGCATCTCAGAGATGCTATCAACCAAAACGAAGACGCAGAAAATGTAGGACGATTAGTAATTTTGCCATCATCTTCCATTGGAGGACCTCGATATATGCATGAGCGTACACAAGATGCGCTCTGTTATGTTAGAAAATATGGTTGTCCTGATCTTTTTATAACATTCACAACTAACTCCAAATGGGACGAAATTACCGACGAACTTTTACCTGGGCATTTAGCTTCTGATCTTCATGACATAATGTCAAGAGTGTTCAAACAAAAGTTAAAAATAATGATGGATCTTTTAGTAAAATGAAAAATTTTTGGATCTGTTCGTTGTTATATGTACAGTGTCGAATGACGAAAACGTGATTTGCCTCATGCTCATTTTTTCATATGGCTAGAAATAAAAATAACCACGGAACAAATTGACGATGTGATCTCGGCAGAATTGCCTAATAAAGAAGAAGATCTTAAATTATTTGAAATAGTCGAAGCATACATGGTACATGGTCCATGCGGGGCATACATGAATTTTAATCACTACCCATGAACAATACATATCTTTATAAGAACTCACGGACTTATGACTTTTCTTCTAAGTCCATCACAAAGCAATGCATATCGAAATAATTACTCAAAACTCTTTTCAATCAATCTATGATTATGTAACGCAGAAACGTCACATTAATAGTTTACAAAGGATAGACGTATTCTTCGATTAGCTTAAAAAATATAATAGTTGTATACTAATATATAAAATTCTGGTGTCTGTCTGTCCGGAGTAATCTCCGAAATGACTAAACCGATTGCAACGAAACCTTGCAGACACGTACAGGGGGTTATGAGAAAGGTTATAGGCTACTTTTTGTTTGTGTAAATTGTTTATAACAATTGAATTTGTTATAAACAATCGGAAACGGGATCTACTCAACATATTCGAGTTTTTCCAACGCGTAATTTTTTTTTTACCAAAATAATGTTACAAATGATGTTAAATAGATAGAAACTTATTCCTTCTGTTAAAAAAAATCAAAGATGTCAGAACAATATGATAAAAATTATCAAAATAAATTATCTTGACTTGGTAGGTTTGATATTATTGACTGTTCACACGAGCTCAGCACACTTCTCAAGTTAAGTTGAATTGTTGACTGTGCACGTGACGTTAGCCTAGCTAGCAATGCAAAATGAATTCAGTTGATTTCAGATGAAATGTAGGTGAATGTCCAAAACTAATACTTGATTGAGCACAAGAAAATAACACTAAATGTTTCTGTCGATTCAGAAATGCATAATAACTAGTGATTGACTCAGAAATGATAGATTCTAGCAAGAATGATCGGAATGGCGTGTACACGTGAATGAGAACAGAATAAGAATGACGACAAGAACTTCAGTAATCAGAATGGCTACTGAAAATTAGTCAAATGAGTGAGTAGAAATTAAATGATTGATTGTTTTGGCTATTATTTATCGACCTGATGCGAAGATAGCCACCGGAGTTGCTATCAGCTGACTCTTTTAATTGAAAATTAATTAATTTTCAACATAATAGAAAATGAGATTTATTTAACATACTTGAGTCTTTCTAACGTGTGATTTTTTTTCTTCACTAAAATAAAGTCACTCACAAGGGAAAATTTATGGAAAACATTGCTTTATGTTGAGAAATACTAAACTCGTTATGAGCAATATGGAAAATAACCTCCGTTATGAGTCATGTTGTCAAGAAACCAAAATTCAAACTCACGTGAAAGTTCGCATCTCTCGTTGATGGATTACTTTTATGACGCTACAATCGGTATCTGGGAATAGCTTATCATTCAAACCACAAACGGTTTATGTAAAAACTGTTTAGATCAGTTTATCATTATGTAAAGTATCATGCAAAATACGCGGACGAAGGCGCGGGAATTTGCTAGTAGTAGTATAGATAAAGACTTGACGAAATTGCACCTATCGAACAGTATTGAAACCAATCGGGGCATATTGAAACGAAAAAACATTTTCTAAGTCGTATTTTCCTTTTAAATTTATTCATTTTCGACAGAAATTGATTCAATGTTCTCTTTTTCAATAAAATACAATCCTATTGTAAAACATTGTGACACTCATTCTTTTTCCGCTTTAAACAGTTGCTTAGAACCAGACTTGATTAATGTTTAAATTATTTTGAATTTTGGATTCAAATAGATTAGGCAAAAGTCATGGCTTCATGTTTCAGAATAGTTCAGTGGGTAGCGCACTGAACTGTGGACCCGAGGATGCTAGGATCGAATCTCACCATTAACAGGATTTTTTCGGAGAATGTTCCTTATAAATTCCATTTCAGGTGTAAATTTAAACACTAAATCCGTATAAATAAAAAACCTTTAGAGCGAATTAAAATTTTCTTTTGTTTAAACTCATTTTATTTTTTGTAGTAATAGGATCCTAGTGAAACATTTAATAGGTTTATCCTTAATTTGATCGAATATATTTACGATTGGTTACAATAGACGATAATAAAATAATTTCGGCTGAAAATGAAATTTTTGATCGAATACGATAGGGGACGACAGATGTTCTTTCTGGATTTCCGTATTTAATCCTATTCAACTATCATAGGTTACTATTCAGAAACTATTATGATTACGACATAAAGTTTTCCGATTGTTCTCTATACGGTTCTATCGTTTTCGAAGTAAAACTTCTTTGCGTGGGATCAGAATAATTTTGCAAGGCCATGTTACGATAATAGTAATATAAGTGTCAGAATTTTAGTGAGACGATTCCAAATTTTGAAGGATAACTAGATGTACATACCTAGAAAGAGAGAGAATAAGCATGCTATATGTATTCACTGTGGGATTATTCTCTCCCTTTTGTGCGAGACAATAGAACGTGAACGAATATGAAATATTTTTATTTTTTATTTCAGTCGTCAAATGAAATTGAGAAAGGTCACAGCTATAAAATTCGAATCACCAAAGAAGTTTCACTTCTATCGTGCGTACTCTGTACACGCATTCTTTTTATTTCACAAGGGATATGTTAGAATGAATCAGAATAATATTACAAGATGCAATAAGAATCTATTGGTAAAAGTAGTAACTTTCTTCCTATGCAGTGCTGTAAGGCTTTGCGAGGACAAATACTACAGAACTCTATTAGAAGCAATAAGCAAATAATATCTTTTGATTTCTGATATGATTGGTAAATATCTGAACTATATCCCCCAGCTTCGTTTGCTAAACGAGCTATTTAATGAATTTAATGCCGTAAGAGGGACGGCGGAGTTCTCGTCAGGCCACGACGAGTATGGGGACGTCTCGGAGACTAGAAATTAAAAGTATTACGATAGCTTAAGTGGTCGAGCACCTAACGCGCAAACTTGAAGGATCTAGGTTCGAGTCCTGGTCGCAATAAAAATAATGTTTCGTGAGGAAATGTGCAAATACAAACTGTGTAGACGGGGTGAGGCAGGGAAAGGAAATTTAGATAATTACAAAACAATTTCTAAGAAACTATTAGGTGGTTTCTCGTTAGATCCTACAAGAATTTATCAGTTGACGACGCCGTCCGATTCCTCGGCTGATTTTATACGATTCTGAAAGAAAGAATGATATCAGATTGAATAAGGATTTATTAGCAGATAACGTAAATAATCCTATTAGTTTTTGCTATATAGTTTTCCCATGAAGTATATAGTATTTGAAATAAAATTTATAGTAACTCTTTGTGTTTATAGTAATTAAATGAAATATAAACAATAAAAACCGAGATTCATGCAATATAATGAAATTTTTCCAACGCGTAATTTTTTTTTTTTATAAAAAAAAAGCTTAAAACTTTTTTTTTTCCTGAAAAAAAGTTACTAACTGTCGAAAATAAAAGTGAACATACTTTTTTCGTTTAGCACAATTGTATTTGTTATGAACAATGAAAAACGGGATCCATTTTTTTTCCACCGAGAAGTTTGTCGTGTAGACCTCTTGGTTCACATTCAGAGGACCAGAGAGCGCTGATATAATAATCCAACCAGCCTGCATTGTATCAGTAATTTTTTTCTCCGGGATGAAAAGATAAGTTGCTTTCTATGAGACTTGTGAGACTGACATTTTTGTTGCGATCAACTTCTACGCCATTGAGTTCATATTGAATTTCTTCTAGTGAATAGCATATAGCTATATCCAGATTCTGATGAAGCTGCGACGGCCTGATCATTGAGCTTGGGAAATTTGCCAGTTTTATGTAGAGAACTTTTACTCAGAAGTAACTACGAATCTTGATGTTAGACTGAAATACGTATTTCATCATTGTTGTTGAATGTTGCGAAAGCGTATGACTGATGAGCGTGCAGTTTATAATGTGCCACGAACTCATCAAATATCACGCCTCTATTGATAGTTGCGATTTATTATTCTGTTTGTCGTTGACTGACGATATTTTGGCATGGTAACTGAGTGTTATAGCTCCGTTCAATGATGGGCATACAAATCATTCTCATTATTTCACGGATTACAGACGTAATCGTATCGTTATTGTTTCTCTACGGAAATTGACTGATTCTTCGTCTTGATCAACAGTTTCCAATTGTATGTGATGTATGCTTGCATGGTGATTGGCAGATAAATGACGTTAGATGGAACTTCAATGATTTTATATCCTGGAGGAACTGAAGAAAAGAATTCATGAATTGTATGCACTAATTTATTATTTATGTAGGCTCCTGTTGCAATGTTATACTCAACTGTCAGTACATTTACTTTCAACATGGACACTGAAGAACTTGATGCCTGACTTGACATTAGAGATCGTGCACTGAACCCCAACAAGCGACCAATGGAATCGTCCGGTACAAAATTTACGAGTGTGTTTTCACTGTAAATTTCACTGTGTAACTGATTGGTGTCTGGCTTAATAGTAATTGATAATCCAGGATCAGCTTTCTTTAAATAATTTCCAATGTCTTGAATTGCATAGCACCCTGTAGGTATTTCGATGATTATCTCATTTTTCTTTACTGCACAATAAAATTTCTTATTCCCTCGATCAATATTTGGGATAGAATTGAATGTTAATAATTCAAAAAGTCCCGATACATAATTTTTGGACTATGTTTTTCAATCGGTGGGAAATAATAAGCCTCTAATATCAAGGACTGTCTGGACAGCGTTATTGTAAAAAAATCGTCCATAACTTTATTATTTTACAATTTTTTTACGCTTTCCTCCAAAGAAACTTTAAACATAAATGTCTACAATTTTTCGTTGAATAATCTTGATGCTTTGTATGATGGTAAAGTATGTTACCAAAATCGAGATATTTTTCAAGTTCTGGCGGTGGTTTTAAATTTTCAATACCATCAAAGTTTATGACTTTTTTTCCACGTTCTTCATACGCCACACTGTGAGTTCGAGGTATATCTTTATCATCAAGATTAATTATAGCTGATTCATTTTTCCTGGGTTTCGATTTCGGTAAATCATTTTCCATGAAACCCCTATGAAAACATGGAATTTTCATGATTTTTACACACTTTAAAATATCGATGTTACTTAATGGTCGATGTAATAGCTCTATGCGTTTTTTTTGCTGGTTTCAAGTACAATCCATATCCTCGTTTCCGACGTTTAATGTGTAGACCTCGTCCTAAAGCTATTACTTCCATTTTCTGTTTATGACGTTTTACTTTACCCAATTAGCATTGAGTAGATTTAGCATTATGTCTGCTTTCGCAAAACCTGCTAAAGCGTCGATAACACTCAAACTGGTGAATATCGGTATAAGTGGTAAAACACCATTAACTTCAGGTAGTACAGGTAACACTTGTGGAATTTTAACATACGTTTTTTCACCAATCGTTTTTACAGCTTTTACAGCTACAACTCCGAATGCAGCATCTCTTTTACCGAGATTCCTGTCTGCTGCAACCACTCTCTGCCAGGCTTCTCCAGCAAGCACTTTATCATACCACCGTTGATACTCAAATTCCACCTACAAAAATCATGAATTTATACTCTAGTTCGTCAGCTGTCGTCAAGATAAACAACAGAGAATGCAATTACTGGTGAAAAGTTTCGACAATATTTAGCCACAAACTGTGAAAATTCAACGTCACAGTAATTTATAGCTAAGTAGCGTTGGCAGAGTAATACGTGCTCCTTCAAATTGTGGTGAAACAAGTGCACTCTTGGCTGTTATCATTCATCCGAATGGCTATCGATTTGAAAATATCGTCAAATATTAGACCAAGACAAAAAATATTCAAAAGGATAGATTATTGACAACGACAGATTCAGAATACAGAATCTAAAATGACGTCTAATCTGTGCTAGTCAGTCACAAACTGGAGATTAACGAACTTTTCCCTTAATGCTACATACAATCTCATTGTCATGCAAATGTTGTTAACTAACAAACTGTCGTTTGTCAATCCATCCACAGATGGACAATATCTAACAGTTGGGTAAAAATATTGGATTATGCTGAAATAAAAAAAACATTTAAATCTAAATTATATTGTTCATTCAAAATTTCAAAAATTAATAAAATAAATATTCCGCATAGATTCCAATATTGCCCCTTCACAACTGCGCCTGCATAAAAATAAATAGAACGAATTATTCGGAAGGGGACAATCCTGCAACGGGTAAAAACCTCCACAACAGGCCAAAATGATCTCAACTAACTAATAACGTGACTCTATACATCCAAGATCTTAAAAACTAAGAGTCTGTCAGTCAAAATTGAAAAATACATAAATTCTTCTTTTTTACCTCCTTTTTTATTGTGAAGAATCCGGAAATAAAATCAAAATCCACAAGTGTTGGGAATGCCAAGAATCTGGGAGGTCATAACAAGGAAGATCTAAACAGATTTTGAAAAATCACTGCAGCATCAACGTAATTAATAATTTTTTTATTAAATTAAATTTCTTTTAATTAAATTAAATAGTCTTACATCTTGGGGTACATTTTTCCAAACTAATCACCGACTACACATCCTTCTTTAAATCAAATCCGATTCTCAAATACATGATTCAATATCATTAAATCAATAAATTCCACCTTGCGCAAGGAATTTTTAAAAACAAGTTGAATAGCTTCTGCTATTTGTGTAAATTAAATTAATAATATCCGAACAAGTAGAATACCATGGACACTTAGTGCCTAACTCAACTTCATTTTGGCCATTAATGAAGAAAAAGTTAATAGCATGAACGCTCCAACCGTGTATATCCTACAGTAACTCTACGAAAACGCTCCAGGGCAGACATTGTAAGTTAAAATCAACAACCAAAAGATAAATAAGTGCCAACGTTCTCAGGCTGGAAGTTACAAAAACCCTGAATTCAACAGAAATTAGGAATCCAGAAAGTCAACAATTAATCATCATCAACATAAGGAGCGAGTTTATACATATCATTTAAACATTATAAAAAAACGTCCATTCGGAATTTTTTGAATTCTGAACCAATATCCTTTAAGATATTTTAAATGATAAATAGATTTTCCCGAAATAATTAAAACTTCAGGCAATCATCATCACTCATTATAGAAAAATTAAATGAAACGTGTGAACTTCATCAAGAAACATATTTATCCAGACCTAATTTCTTTCAGTTAAACTTGCTTGAACAGCTTGAAAAATTTCACAATTCTTTTTCGAATAACCTCCCATACAACAGAACCAACATCCAAACCCATGAAAAGAATTTTAAAATTGAATTAGTTTAAATTTCCTACATCAGAATTAGAATTTTTATCATTGAAAATTTCTTTTTTTTACTAAAGTATGATTAATTAATTGACTCTAATTCAACTGCCCATTGAGTTGTGAATTGACGAAACTCAATGGAATTTCTTCAATTGACAACTCAACGTTATAACCTTTCTGACCGTAAGGAATATTGCAATTTTGAATTCTCGCAGATACGCATATTTGACTAATTTATCCGAATCAGTCAAACTTTCGTTTTCATTTTGTTTCCTAACCTGACAACGACTGAAGTAAGCTCTGAGTCATTAAGCTTTACCAAAACAGTTCTCTAAAGTTTTGACAAAACAGAAAAATTTCTTAAACCTTCTAAACTCAAATTTTTTAAAATTTCTCGAGCTTTGTCCTCCAAGCAGGACACTAAAATCGAAGCTTTAACTTTACTCGACCAATTATGTAATCAAGCGACGGTCTTAAATTGACGTGAGTAACTTTACCCCGTTTGAGAACCATCATATTTTGTTGAATTCGCGGAATTTAACGAATTTCCAACGGGAGAAGAGGTGACCGATTTTATTTGATCTGTAAGAATGTTTGGATTAACAATTTCTGAAAAATTATTTGAAATTGATTTAGAATTCATTAAATTATTATTATTACTGTAATTCTTTAAATTTTGATTATTATTATTATTCTTAACCACCTTCTGCATACGAGCCGCATGATTATCAGCCTGATTACAGCAGACTGGTATTGTTCGCCGCTCTTACAGAAAACGGTCCTTCATCCCTCCGAGCGAGCCAATCACCTGGACTATCACATGTGCTCTGTACTCGTAATAGACATTTCTCATGACCTCCCGCAGATCTCTGTAACATTCGTGTTTACTCTCTTTTGTCGCACATATATTCGTCTCAGTCGGAGCTGAGAACTCCATGTAATATACGTGCTCGGTGTTATGGTTGAAGAGAGTAATATCTGGCTTATTGTCTTCGATTCGTTCAGGCATAGGGAGCGGGAAATTCCAAAGAATTTTCGCCCTCTCGTTCTCAACGACTGACTCAATTTCACTGGGCACATAGGGCAGCATTGGTGTCTTGTCTATCCTATATAAGTGCCGAAGGTGGTAATACAGCACTCTCAAGGCGGCGTTATGCCACCGAATGTAAGCTGAACGCGCTAGTATCGGACACGCCAACAAGATCTGAAACATCGTCTCATCGACATCACTGTGGCAAATTCGGCATCTTGTGTTTTCGAGTTGCTTGTGCATAACATGATTATTATTATTATTACTCGAATTATCATCATCATTAAAACAAGATCTTATCTCCCCCAAAAGATTTTGTAGCATTCCACTCGTTTCTAATTTATTTTTAGATAACTGCTCTTCTAATCTGTTTATTCGCATTTCCAAAGCTAAAAGTCCACCACTTAAGGAATTACCATTATCAACACACTCGTCAAATCGTGCCCCCCGAGTTTCCGTCTTTGTTTGACAGCGGTTTGGTGTTTTTGGCATTTTTTAATAAATTTCACAAATACACTAATGAATTTACCAATATTAATTTGTCCCGTGAGACGAATCACTTCTGATACAAAATGTAAAATATAAGATCAAAATAACAAATATTAAAAAGAAAGTTTAGTGAAAATGACAGATTCGAATACAGAATCATGAAAATGACGTCTAATTAGTCCTAGACTCAATTCCAAACTGGAAATAAACGAACTCTCCCCTTGTTGCTACTGACAATCTCATCGTCAAGGAAATGTCGTTTACTAACGGACTGTCATTTGTCAATCCATCTATAGATGGACACACATGTATATTTTACAATATATATTCATATTCCAAATCTAAACATTGACTTAAGTATAAATTTCAAGAATAATTACCTAAACCGGCTGAAGAAATGGGTTATTTGCCTTTGAATGAACATGAAGATGTTGTGATACTCGACGTGTGAATACATATCAAAAATCACAACATACAGTACTCTGAAGTTATAATATTTTTTATGTTACAACTAATTATTCATTCGATACCCGAAAGGAAGTTTTGAAAAATTGTCCTTTATACGGCGTTTCTTATTTCGTATTTGAGTTGTTTTTGTCTCGCGGCGTGTAATAATAACTTGATTAAATGACGTTCTTCTAATAGCATCAAAAGAAATAACAATGGGCTCTGTACGTTCACCAGTAATGAGTGCTCGTATTGTTTTATAATTTATATAATTACTATTTGTATAATTTAATGTCACACCTCTCACTTTACATACCTTAACAGTTGAACCATCAGGTTTCCGCACGAGATATGCATAAAATTTTGGACCACCAGAAATAAAAGATTTTATATAACTACCGACGCCACAACTTTCCAGCTCATCGGTTAAATCCCCGAGATAGTTACCAGTTTCTAGATCAATGCTGTTTTCATTAGATACATATATAAGCAAATCGGTGTCACAATTATGTGCCCGATCACTTAATTTTTCTAAATAAGAATATAATTTTAAGCGCGCTTGTGCAGTTGTATAAGCTGCTATGACAACATTTGTCGTAGGGAGCGATTCGAGAGATTCTTCTTTTTGTACATGTAAAAAATATAAAACAGAGTTATCAACACAATGTATACCTGTACTATCAATTTCAGGATTTGTTAATAATTTCATAAGTTTTGCACGATTGGTAACAATCACCGTTTGTGTAAGATTTTCGCGCTGTCCAAATTTACCACATAAAGAATTTAAAAATAATTTTGCAACTGATCTTAAACCAGGATTATACATTATTTTATCAGCCTCTAATTTAATACCCTCAGCTTTCTGATAATTTTTTTTGTACAATTTTTGTTCAGTGGAATTATTTTCGCATGACTTTGGCCAACCACTTGCCTCTTGCTTTATTTTCAAAAACGTGTTAATGTCGTCAGTAAAAAGACCACGTACACCTATATCTCTATTATATTGAATCATCTCGTACTGCCATATCTCCATTACTTTTGAAACACGATAACCTTTGTCGATAGCTTCACGTATTTCGTCAATGACCCAGGTACTATGTAATATACGTTTAGCAATATCGTTATGATAACAATTACCCTTATGACTCGTTTCGACACAGGTCCTACATAATACCAACAGAAGTTTACCGTGAAATCTTTACGGTAAAACAGGATATAAACGATCACTGGGTGGAAAAATCGAACATTTTACAAGACCCTCAGCGGCAGAAAAATCATTTTCATTTCGTAGTATTTTATTACACGAATGGCAACGATGCAATGCTGGAGGTGTAGAATAACTTTTATTACAGGCTGAAAAAAAAGAACGTGCGCCTATTGCAGCGCTGAGATTTAATATTGGTTTATAATGATGCGTTTGTTGATAATATAAACTAAATAAAGTTCTAATAATAGCACCGTGTCATTCTTCAACAACGCCCCGACCATCAAATAAAGGTGGTTGCCCCTTTTCTAATGTATAAAATTCATAAACAACAATAGATATACCTTTACGAGCGAAAAATCGCGGAAAAGCATTTATTTCATTAAGCAGACAGCCATTACGAGGCATTTCAACACCGGCTTTGCTTACCAACTCTAAGGCTGCAGCGTGCTGTAAGTTACATCTTCTATCGCACATTGTTTTCCACCGTTTTTGTAACATACCAGTACGAATTTCACCACGCTCAGCATAAAGATCAGCAACAACAAGTGAACGTAGAAAACATAGATTATCATCGTTAGTAATACGTAAAATAGAACGTTTAAAAATATCTTCAAACGTTAATTTTTTATTACCACACCCCCTGACGCCCAGTACAATTGAAACCGTTAATACAATATTATCATCACTATTTAAACCCCCAGCACTCTGAGCAATTTTACATAGTAAGTCCCATAAGTCGCGACTCGTATACTGTCGTGGCGGTCTAGAATGAGTCCGAATTGGACATGCTGTCAATCTTTCATAATTAATAGTAAAGCCAATCCTATCACGATCTGTACATGATTGTGTAATATATGTTGTAATGTCAGTTAAAGCACCCTCGAACCATTCTCAATGATTTTGATTATTTGGTGGATCTCTTATTTTTATTACATGACATTTTTTACCTATAACTTGAAATTTTTTAAAAATTTTTACACGTTTTCTGTTGATAATAAAACGAGGGCCTGGTGGGTAGCCGTCAGCAAAACTTTCTGATGATATACTTGGCAATACGTTGTTTTGTTTGGTTGACTTCTGGAGTTTTTTCGCTGGTGCTCTGGTTACAGCTCCACCAGTCTGAATATCTATAATTTGATAGTTGGAGACAGCATTATTCCTCACGCTGGCCCCAATCGTAATCATAACCTACACGAATTCAATAATTATACTCAGTATAAAAGTAGATTAAAAAATAAAGAATACTTACTTCCAGAGGATGATGCCGCTGATGAACTTTGTTGTCGCGGTTGCTCAGTGTCATCTTCGGCTGATAAAACAGAAATTTCATCTTCGCTTTGTTTAAAAATATCTGCAAGTGATAGCGGCTCAAGGGGTGGGTGTAATGCTTCTGAAGGCATGTCAGCATCTGTTTCTTCTTCAGTGTCAAGTCTGTAAGGGATGCTGATGTCACAGCTGCATTGTGAATAAGAACAGGAGATTGTAGAAGTACTGTCACCGGCAGTACACCAAAATCCATGATACTCAGTAATAATTTGATCCCCATAATCGACATTAAACCACCGACCTCTTTCGCGATTCAAAGGTATATCCTCTGGTTTAATAACCTGTGGTGGTGCGCTATGAAATTGGATCCAATTAGATGGTTGTGCGTTCTCAATTTTTTCAGCAGTACTGAGTTCAATAATTTTGTCTTCAATTTGAGACTCTTTACCTCCTTCCGGGGCAATGTTTTGTCTAACTTTCAACACCGTAGCTTCTTCTCCATCGCTGTTTTCGTCATTCACGGAATCAGAAGTTAGTCAAATATATTTACATCGCCTCTCTATGATAATAATGGTTTTAAGAGATCCTATAGACATATTATTGGCAATAGCATTTGAAATAATTATAAATAACTTACCATAATAGTGAAGGAACGGTAAAACACAGGTACCACCTTTATCACTGCCAGTCTAAGCATGTGCCGGTGCACGTATGATACTAAAATTTGATGTAAGTAAACCACGTTCGTGTGCTCGAGCTCACAAGCGGCATGACACAAGTAATATAATACATCTTAATAAACGTAATAGACACAGTCGAGATAAATTATCCCACCTCTTAAGGCGCGATTCAGGATAAAAACGAGAAATCGATGGTGATCGATCACGTAGATATCGAACAAGATTCAATAATGCTACTAAACCAGGGGCCTCTTTTGTATTAGCCATTACAATCGATACAAGCTGCTTTGTCAAATAATGACAAGACCGAGAACACTCTCACTATGATAATTTTCAGTTACTGACTGTTCAAAAATGAGGCATGAAAATGCAGCAGTTATTTACGTTGCAGTCATGAACGATTCTCTTAAGAATAAAAATATTATATTGCCTTCAAAAATTCTTACACATACGGAAATCTCATACATCCTGTACAAGCACGCCTCTAAAAATAAAATAGAGATATAATAAACAAATCTCCAAAAGCTCGTACGATTGCTAAGATCATATTCAAATCTTTGGATCATTTACTGAGAATACCTTGACTTAAAATGAAAAATATTAAAAACGTTATTGTTGCAAAAATCACGAATTTAACGCTTCAAATTATATAGCCAGGTCAGCGGGTATTACGTCATAGCATTGAATTGTTATAATGTGGGAGAGACAAATCAAAAAAGACGTTCGAGTTGTTCATTCAGTCTCATAGCGTTGATAGTGATAGTGTAACTTGTGTGGGATTTTTTCCCAATGGCGCCTCTATCATCATACGAATGTGTATTTTCTATTACACACTCCAGGTTATGGTCATTAACAGTATGCTTATCATATGCGATGGGTTCAGGATCATTAGGCCCCCATGACAGGTCTTCTTTGTCATCATTGCTGTCACCAGTAACCGCCGTGTCCAGGTGAAGAATCTGCATGATTGGTTCACGTCCTGTATAAAAGACGGTCTCCCAATCATCACTCAGGTTATTATTGTTCCTTTCTTTCCTTTCTGTTGACGATTTTAAACTAGTAAGGGTAGCTCTCAAAAGCCACTTCCGCTGCTCATGCCCATTATCAGAGGTGAATTGAAATCTGCGCTCGTATTCTATACGGATTGCTAATTCGCACTCAATAGCGGCCATTTTAAGTTCTCTCGATCTTTCACCATAACAATTAACAAGGGCAAAAGTTGCGAGATTATTCACAAAATGATAATACTGCCAACTAAGTCTACGGATTCTTTCATGTCCAACACAAAATTCTCCTATGTCAATGACATTTGGGCATGAGTAGCCAGGATATATTATTACAGCACACTTACGCAAACCACGAATTGTTAATTCTTCTAATGTCTCATTAAACTTGAACTGACGTCGTAACATGTATTGTTTACCATAAGTTATTTTTAAAAACGACCAAATAAGCCGTCAAATTATTTTAAACATTTTTATCAACATGGATGCAGCAAGTCCAAGGAATAATTAACATTTTCACTGTCTTTTTATTGCTTTGCACTCTCTGAAGACTATAAAAGCTACGCTCATTTCTAGCAGTTTTAAGTCGCTTATCTTTTTAAAAATTAAAAATGGTTGTGCATCTCTAGTTGCACTTATGATAAGTGAAAACACTGACCATCAGCAAAAATATTCCTGCAGAATCCCAAAAAAAGTGTCATTTCCACAATATTTCGCTAGTAAGACGTAGGGAAATTATTTCATTTAAAATCTTGAAAATTCGTTTGATGTAATTAAAACGGTAACAGAAATAAACTTTCTCAATTTTATTAATAATTAACATAGGTGAGAGTGGGACAAAACGACCTTTACCAAGTGGATTCTTTGAAGCTGTTGATAGGGAAATTAATATCGATTTGAAACCGTACTTATTGATGTTCATCATGATGACCCCGCCATTTTTGAATTTTTATTAAATAAAAAATGGGCTCAAATGTGCCCAGTATGTGCTATGATGTGCCGCTTAAAAAAAACATTTACTCAAAAAATAACATTTTTATGAGGTCCTTTTTTTCAAGTCCGGTTAGCACCGCTACTTTACTTTATCGAATTTATCCAAATTGTGCCGTAATGTGCTCGACATGTCCTGTCATGTGCAGATGTGAAAAAAAAAAATTTTTTGCAATTTTACAAGTAAAAAACAAAATTTTGCCGCTTGAAAAAATTTTACTCAAAGAATATACAAGCGGCACATCTAGCCGTACTGGGCACATTTGAGCACATTTTTTATTTAATAAAAATTCAAAAATGGCGGGGTCATCATAATGGCCATTACTTATTCCTCAAATTCCATTTGTAATGTCTGAGTGTATTTCAATTATTTTCTACAATTATTTAATATATACATATATTTTTAAATAAGGTTAAAAATGAAACTCAATGATTGAGGTTAACGATTATCACTTAAGTTTTTTTAAATTTCGTTAAAATAGAAAAGATTTCGGAGAATTTTTGAGGAAATCATCTTTTAGACATTTTATTGCTTTGGAAAACCTACGTGGCGAAAAAGCAATAAAAGTTTAAAAAAGAAGAGCATTAGCTTTCCAAAAAAGGAAAGGACCATGTGAAGGAACTTGTGCGCGCCTGAAGCAAGGGACTTCTAATAATGTCATCCCCGACTAAATGAATACGTGAGATTTGATGCATCAGTCAGTTGTCGGAAAAGCAAGATTGAGATCAGATCATCGTGAAACATCGCTCGAAAATTGTAAGTCTTATTTTGTCTTGTATCAATAATTTTGTTAAAGTTAGTAAATTTTTATGTGAAGCCAATATAATTTTTAAAATTGTTAACAACGAATATTTAAATAAATTCGCGAGTTAAGAAGAGAATATCACGCTGACTGGAGCATCAACGGAGGATCAATTAATTTTTACCCAGAGCAAAGAAAATCATCGGTTGGTAATGTTTTAATTAATATTATAATTCTTTTAATAATTTTCATTTAATAAACTTTGTTATTGTTTTATATAAATCACACATGTTTACTTTCTCTATCGAAGATCTCCTCATCTCTGTCTATTGGTCGAAAGGCTAGGACTAAAAAGAGGAATTTAAAGTCTCTAAGGTTAAGCATATGTATCTCATATTGACACCTTTAAAGAGCAAAATTACATAACACATTATTATGCGTATTAGTCATTTTAAAATTCAGAAGATCGTCTTGCCCACTCAACCTATATTTAGCCACGAAATTCCAAAAAAATTCCCCTGCAAACTTTTTACATGGATACAGGCAAAATTTTATAATGATGAAATTTTTATGAGAGTTGTTTTAGTATAAAAGCAGAACTCTAAGTTCATTTATATCAGTGATCATAATGGACCCGCGCTGGACACATCTATGGACTTCTATTATTTGTGGTCCGACTGGTTGTGGTAAATCCGTTTTTGGGAAAAAGTTCATTTGTAGCATATGTCATATGAGCGATACACGATTCTTGAGAATTATATTCGATTACGCTGAGTGGCAAGAAGGATATAATAATTATCCAAAATATTTACCCCTTGAATTTCGAGAAGGGTTGCCAAACAATGATGATTATTCGACCGATCGAATGCAAAAATTAATTATCATCGATGATCTTATGCTTGAATCATCGAGCAGCACAATTATAGATCTTTTTACGAAGGGTAGTCATCATCATAACTTGAGCAATATATTCATAACGCAAAATTTATTCCATCAGGGACAAGGACAACGGGACATTTCACTCAATGCTAATTACATTGTAATTTTTAAAAACCCTCGTGACCGCTTACAGATCCAATAGTTAGCTCAGCAGGTGTGTCCAGAAAATACACCCTTCTTCCAAGAAATTTATTATGACGCAACACTACAACCCCATGGATACCTATTATTGGACTTAAAACAATCAACACCTAAAAATTGTCGATTCCATGTATTTTTCCAGATGATCCGAGACATTACGTTTATGTTCAGCGAAAACACATAAATAAGAGTTCAAATAACAATGAGTTATCAGTTGTTATTTAGTGATGGCAGCAAACACATCACGGAAGAAACAAGCAGCGATTCTCAGCGCTTTATTTTACCTGGGATTAGAGCAACGAGCTGCTATTTTGCGGAAAGCTGATCCACAGTTAGTAAGACATATATGTGAATGCGCTCTTAATATTTTACGGGGCAATGTTTCATTGACACCGGAGCAGAAACGCAAATTAAAACGTCACGCATCCATTTTACGACGCTTAGCTTCACGGGGAAGTGCCAAAGGGAAAAGAAAGATAATTTTACAGAAAGGTAGCGGGTTTTTACCTGTAATTCTAGCCCCTATCTTGAGTAGTTTGATATCAAAACTCATCAACGTGTAACGGTTTTTATTTTGTGAACTATTTTATTCAAATATTACCTCTTGCTCGTCGGTTTTTCAAAGTTCTTTGAACGGTCGGTAAAATAGAAAATTTTTAAAATGTTCATTTAATTAACTGATCAAGAGTGTTTATTTGAAATAATTAATTTATTAACAATAATAAGAAATTTTTAATATCTACAATGAGTTTATAATAATTATTTTGTTAACTGAACAATTAAATAATTAAAAGTAATATACAAGACATTCAAAATTGAAAGTTACGATTTACAATGAGAAATTTTAAATTGTATTTTAATTATGGAATAAGCAAACGGCTAGTTCTCAATGAATAAGAGAGAGAAATAAAAAATCAGTAGCCAGAATGGCTATTTTACGGGACGGATCGCGAGCAAGTGTCCGACTTGCACTACGACGATCTTCGCGGCGGGGGAGAACGTCTAACGTTCTCGGATTGACCGTGTCTAACACGAGTCTTACGGGTAATTAGGATAGTAGTGTATCACACTTACTCTCCTAGAGTTGATGGTCCAGAGTCTTACTCTTTTTCCACCCGGGGAATGTCTGTCTCTAACGGCTCCCAGGCCTCGTTTTTATATATTTTTTCCCACTAGTTTATTCTGAGAGAATGTAGCCACCTATCGGAGGTTTGAAAACTAGCGTTTAGTTTACTACTGAGTGTATATCTATATTTATTTTTCACTAGAGACACCTATATAATAATTAGGGAACTAGGAAAGCTTAAATGATAAGTATGTAAATTATTTTGTTGACAATTTATTTATGTTTATCATAAACGGTTGAAAAATAATGGAACATGCTAAAAAAATAGTTTCAATACCAGAAGAAACTACAAAAAATTCTCAAACAACAGATACAAAATTATCAACAAATAAGTAAGATAAATTTTAAGATTCAGTTTTAGCACGCCTCGATCAAGAGATGAATAAAATACTATGTCCTACAGCTTATCAAAATAAATGTGAGGAGTGGAATGCTTACTCCCGAGTGCTAGAAAGGTATTTACGTCCTATCAATAATGAAAAACAGACAGTGACAACACCAAATTTAATGAAAAATGGAAATGCCTATGATAGTAAAAAATCATTGTATGATAAAGTAGGGAAGGTGATAAATAAATCGCCTGATCATAACATTGATCAATCTGTTATTGATAGTGTTCCGAAAAAATTTCAGTCAAAGGCAAAACTTCTTTACAGACGTTCAAAAAATATGGCTGATAATATTATCACATGAGATAATACAGGTGTTGTCAGTATTGAAAGTAGTCCTATCCCAGGTTCAAATATTATAGACCTGTTGAATGATGCTATGAGGTCTAGAAAGAATGAATATGCTATAGGCAGAGATCAGTTTGCACGCGTTATAAAGCTGATTTTTTAATACTGGAGGCCATGAATCTAAATATATCGATAAATCTGAGAAAAACTTTTGTATTATCAGCTGATTTTGTGAATGAAATGAAGCGTCCTTTGATGATGGGTAATAGAATTATTGTTTTCTCAAATGCTGTAGCTAGAGATTTAATGATAAAGTGTGATTCGTAACCAGACAAATTGTGAAAAATAACCAGAATTATATATGATTGCTGATAATTCAAGTCGCGTATGTGGCATATATTTGATTGATAATGCTTTTTTTCATTATTCAGTGGTGTCATTAGAAGAGGACGTTTTGAATAGCTATTTACTTCAGTTGCAATATTTTTTAACTCTCCCATAAACCATTGAATGTATGTGGATAATCGATTCAATTTAAATCGTGGTGAATTATTATTGTACATACAATGAAAGTAAAAAGCTACACTGTGTGGAACATGCTTTTGCGTTTTATCTACTTGCGGCTTTAAGGTACATTCAAGATCGACGTATAATGCAAATACTACAGGGTCATTACATTTGAAATTTCTAAAACTAATGATCAGATTTTCTTTTCTCTAAGAGAAGCCCATACGAACTCTATTTGAACCTTAGTCATTTTAAAACAATTAAATTTGTGATAGCTAAATTATTCATAGTTTCAAAAAGTGGAATATCTTCTAATGTAATAAGAGATTGTATGCCTTCATACTTCGATTCGTTGTTGATACACTTGCATAGAGTTGTTCTTTCGAGATGAGATATAAAGCTGCAGTCATGCACCATACAAAACAATGTTCGCGAAAGTTTTTGATATTGAGAACCGCAAGTTTATATCGAATACCCAGAGGTAATTTGACATATGTTGATAAACCTCCCTTTAACGGCTTATAGCGAGAAATTTTGATTGTTAGATTAATGACTTTATTCAAACTTCACCCACTGTCTTTGTGATGCGCTATTCTTTGTGCATATATTGCACCACCGCTGAATCACATCATCACTTACAGCATCGAGTTTCAAGAGTTCCTCGAATGCTTTTTCAATTGTAGCAATTAGATTATAGTATTCATGTATATCCATTTTGAGCAGTATCTTGGAATCACCACTGTTCATCACTTTGTCCGCTTGAGACTTCAATTTTCGAATGATGACCTTGAAAAGCTACAAGTTCTAATAAGTCCGAACCAATCGAAGATTCCGCATAGTAGCAAGGCCTAATCAGGATATCTTGCAGCAACAAGTTTAGTCCGAAATGGACGAAGAATAACGCAATCTTCGAAGATAAACTACAACGTACAGAATTCCAACCTTAAAAAATGACGTCATCAAGAGAAATACTGTCTATTACTAAATAGAAACTAATCAGAAACTCTTTGGATGGCAAAACTTCAAAGAATGTTGCGTTGTCCGAAAAAAAAGAGGGGTAAACTACGCAGCAAGGAACTAATCAGCCGGGATGATATAATTTTTCAAGAAATGGAGAAGGAGTAATTGTGCAGCTATAGATTCTAACAGGCTTGCAATAGAAAATGATGCACTTTTTCAAGATTAGAGAGCGGGAAAACCTCTAAAAAATACTGGGAGCCAATCAGAGAATTTCTAGATAACGCAATTAAGTAAATAAAAGGGGAATTTCTATAAATTGTGGGAAGTATGTGATATTCCTAAGCTTCTCTTCAGCAATGGCAGTCTGAAGATCGGAAAATGGAAGTTTTGATAGATGTTCAGGGCTTTAGAGTCCCAAACAGTGACTTCATTCTACAAGAAATCGCATTAATCCCAATTTGAGACGATAAAGAAGATATTGATGCATTTTTAAATGTTGTCGTTAAGCCACCATACAAATGGGAATCATGACCAACGAATTAATACGTATATTATTAAGAATATCCATTAAATTTCTGGGGGTGCTGGCAAAGTTGCATACGATAAATTTGAATAAAGTCTCAGTCACATGACAAAAGATAGACAAATTTTTTATGTAAAAGTACTAAAAAAAAAAGTCATCGCAACATAAGTTCATTGGATCTGAAGTCGAGTAACTTTAGTTACTCAAATTTATTGAATTAAGAATTTAAGTGTCCAGCTTATTCTCGTAATGAAAAAGCCGTTGGTTGCTAGCAGGAAATCAGAAAAAGGAGTATTCGGTGAGCAGATCTCCAATCGTTGGTAGTGGAGCAAAAGTCTATCGTATGTAGCAGCCATTTTCTATTATAGTCTAGTAGCCGTGTGAATTTATCTTATATTTTTCATTGTGAATTTCATATTGAATTTATCATATATACTAGTATATGAATTTTTAATGAATCCAATACTCTGTTGGTAATTGTTTACAAAAAAGGTATAAAGTAATTGGAAAAAACATTTAAATAATTAATAATTACGCATTTGTTTATAAAATTTATTAATAACAAATGTTAAAAAAAATAAATGAAAAATTGTTTCATACTTTTCACATGAAGATATAAAACTTTGCCGTGTATCATTTTTTAATTATACAATAACTTCGCCCCCAAAATAAGGGTGAAAGAATCTAAAAACAACGTTTGAATTTTTTTAATATTAAAAGAAAATTTTTTCGAAAAACTGAGATAGCCATTTTATAGAGCAGGAAAAATCCTACTTACTCTTGAATTGGCCATGAAACGGGCCCTGAAACTAAAAAGATATAAAGGCACAAAGTTCGTGAAAGATAAAATAAAAAAATGATGGTTTAAATCATTCGAAAAATCGAAAAATTTATATTTTTTTCTAATTTTAATTGGAAAATGTTCAGAAAACGATTCTGAACATTTTAGAATTTTTTCAGATTTTTCTTAATGTTAGAAATATTCTTTTTTTTAATGTTAATTAAGAAGGCGCTCAACGGCATATTTTGCCGGAGCACCCAAAACGCTCGATTTTCAGTGCGCCTTCGTCGCGCTGTACATTTTTATCTGTTTACGATAGACAGCTGCTGTCGCGGACTTTTTTGTACAGAATTCGATTCTCTACAAAAAAGGTATTAACTTTTTCTTTATAAGTATCACCGTTCCCGCTACGTAAGCGGTAAAAGGTGAAAAAACGCAATCTGCCAAACTTTAACACCCTATAAACAATAATAATAATTGTTTCCCAGTACTAACAATTTGCACAAATGCTTTCCTTATTACCCCCTACAAGAATCTACAATCAAAAAATTTTTATATCTATTCTATAATTAATGCACGATAGCATAGGGCTTAAACGTACGGCTACTAGACTATTACTGAGACTACGAGGGATGTCATTCGTAAGTAGAATACTTTTTTGTTGAGATACTTATTGTATTCAAGCGTGATTAATTCGCGATATTTATGGCATTGTATGAATATTAATTATGTAAAACATTAATTTGAAGTGATCACGGAACACCGTAGTCAGGCTATTTCGGCGGCAATGCGCATTTGTTGTGTCGTATCTCCAGATCTCCCTTAAAATTGGAATTGATTGTTTTCTTAGACTCATGAGTAATCATTGGATTGATGTTCGATTGATCTGATTATTTGATTGATGTTATTTTATTTCATTTCCAAGAAACTTATTGTAAAATCTCGTAGATACTTAATGAATCATTGTAATTTAATTTGAGCCACTTTGACAGAATTATTGTTATTCACGTGTTCTGTAACATTAATGATTTACATTTTATATTATTGATTCCTTCAATTGCTTCATCTGTCGGGCTGCGTGCAAGAGTACTTAACGAGGAATTGTTGGCGATTCGATCGTACGTAGAGATTCTTTTATTTAGCGGCTGACACGAATTATACTTATTGATGGTTATTATCGTGTACACTGCGACTCATCGGAGCCGTAATATTACGAATTAATGAACAATTACTAAATCCCGACATATCTCAGGACTGAAGGAATAGATAGCCATGGCGTTCCAGAGTACTGTATGAGTGACTTGGACTCCTCTTAGGTCCCCGAACACGTTGCATTGGTAGTTAAGATTATTTTTTCAATTTTTAAATTAATATTTATTTTATAATCAGCGGAGTCAAGTGATCACCAGTAGTGACACACCCCATGAAGTCTCATGCTTTATTTTATTATTTGATTGTAAAGCTAACCGGTTCGATTAACTATTCAAGGTTGTTTTATGTAATTGTTATTTTATCATTTTGTAACTTGAATTAATTTCCATTTGGAATATGTTAGAAAGAGAGCTAACTTTTGTTTTATTTTTATAATCTAAAGGTAATTTTATTTATACAACTAACTATTAATTAACATTAATATTATTAATAACAAAGAAATCTAAATTTTAATTTATTTAATCCAAAATTAATTGGCTGGTGGCGCGAAGAGCTCGCAATCGACCCAAGCTAATGATTAAATGATGAAAAACTTGTTCTACTGTTGAATGAAATGTAGTTTGGTGGATCGAAGAGATCCAGCGCAAATTCCAGCACTTCAAGGTAAGGTAATCCCGAGATTTAACACATGAACAATATAATCAATATTCAATTAGAATAAACCCACGGAAGTTAGATAATATTCACTTAGCGAGAGATGGACGAATATTGCCTGATCTGTCAAAAGTGCAATGTAAGAAAATTATTCTAACAAAGAGTGCGGTTGTTTAACACGTGTTAGACAACCCGTAGCAAACATCAAAATTCTTGTTGAAACATGTTTATCATAAATCCTTTAGGTAAAAAAGACTAGTGTGTTTAAGAACGTAATAAAGTATGGACAAATACAGGCAACACAGTTGAAGTGGTTTCAATTGATAAATAAATAGTTTATAAATAATATGGCTTGGTGATTTATCACTTTTGACATGAAATTTGGTTTATATTTTCAAACAGAATATATATTTATTTATTGGGGAATTTTACTTTGGAATTGACCCCTTTAACTCAATTTGATTTATTATTCATATTATATTAAACCTCCAGAATCATAGTTATTAAATAAACTAATTTTTTTTAACAACAGACACTGTGTCGAGATACAACGGTTGGCACAGATTGATTACTCTTCTTCGTCTATCATCACACTTTTGACACAAAAGATTACAACTTTTAGACCGCGACAAAACTTGTTAACATGAGATTCCGATTTGCAATCTCTTAGCTCCTCTTGATCCCAGTTCTGCTGCCTCTTCATTCTTATACTTGCGGTAGTGGTATTCGGGATGCGCAAGGTGTTGCAGTGCATCATTGCTTGACTGGCAGGAACATCCTAGGAGAAAAAGAAGGGCTTAGTACCCAAAAACAGATATGAAAATTTAGAATTTGTGTGAACTAGAGGTCAATGGCGCGCCTCACGCTCCTTAATGAATATGTTACAAATACAATAAAATTCAAATAAAAGCTATTTACCGCCATCAGTTCAAAAACCAATCAAATAACGAATAAAAAGGCGACGCAATT
The DNA here is from genome assembly GCA_028641665.1 of Chelonus formosanus. Classification (NCBI taxonomy): domain Eukaryota; kingdom Metazoa; phylum Arthropoda; class Insecta; order Hymenoptera; family Braconidae; genus Chelonus; species Chelonus formosanus. Next base: position 14,867,302 of record CM054002.1, read on the forward strand.
TTGACGTCAATCCGCCAATTAATTTTTTAGAAAAGGATAATAATTCACGGCCCATGTTTCCAGTAGGAAATTTAAGGATCAGGTGGAATGGCACTGGCCAGCCTCCACGTGTGACAACCTGGTAGTATGTTTTATACATCATTTTTATTTTAGAGACAGAGAACCAGTTCTTTTATTACTCTGGCAATCTTTTCACTTTAGGATGTATCAATGACGAACAAAAAAACGATTGCCTATAATAATATTACCCGCTAAGTTTTCAAGAAGCTATCAACTCACCACAATATCGTCAATAAACTATTCATAGATACGGAATAACAAAACTTGTTCTCATATTAACTTTTTCGACGGTTCGTCCTGAAAATAAGTAGATATATTAAGCACTGATCATAGGAATTACGTGAGTATTTTTTTTTTTTAACAAGAAGATAAAATTTCATCATTCAGTAGTTAACTGTTTGTATGTACTATTATACCGTAGGTAGAATTCAGGATTTCAGTCAATTCTCACACACAAATTTATTTGAACAGTCACAAGTTTATTGTCACTTTTAAAATTTTATAACACTGAAATGTTTAACAATAGAGATTATTATAGTTCACAATAACGCATTAGTTTAATCACTTATATTGTGATCAAATATTCTTAACTTCTTAGCAATATTATAATTCTTATTTTTTACAATGAGTCAAGAAAACTCCCTAAATTGCTGATTCTACTTTTGTGGAGACTTCCAATCAACTGACTGAAAATTATTAAAATACAAAAGTAGTTCTTTGCAAAAATATGACTACACTTGAGAACATTAAGGAAGAAAGTTGCACTAAGTCTTGAGACAGAGGCGAAAGAATATTCATATTAGCGTAGTAATAATATAACGTAGTTACGGCTCAACAGTACATATTCCATCCATGTACACAATACATTTCTAGAAAATTCCGATTGCATGAAAAATGATAGATAATAGTCAATGGGAATTATATACGGCCATAATAAGTACAGTATAAGATCGTTTTGCAAGAAAGGGCCATTTTTTTGTATGCTGTAAGGTGAGTCTCTTCCTCTAAATTCAAATCAGTAGATTTTGAGTGCTTTTCAGTTGGATTTTATAGATTAAATCATTACTAGGTATGCTAATAGAAATTCAGTAAAAAGTACTGATTCAGCCAGTGTGTATGTATAATATTTTATCGTATTAAAACAATTACCAATTTTTGCGAATTCGAACGTTTAATAGTTGTTATAAACTTATAAAATTAAGAATTTAACTTAAAACTTACGTTAATTATTTATGAATCAACATCAATATTATCATCACTGATAATTTTAATGTTAGAGATATTTATGTGGAGAGATGAAACCACACTCCAGGGTTTTGTCTTCATTTTAAATACGTAAAAATAAAAAAAAAATTGTAGAGATGTAGTAGCTTATCAAGGTAGATCACGTTGAAGATAAAAAAACATTCGTATAGCAGATCAAAAGCCGCTATTGAATCGAAATTGATAGCAATGCTGATAAATAAATCATAGCCTTGTATAAAAATAGAATTTTTTCCTTGACTAGCCACTAAAATGAGATATAGTTCTCGATTTTCTGTTAACTGAGTACGTGCTGCATCATGCGTCTTAAACCAAGTGGTAAAGCGATAAAAAAAGCGAGAAAGCCCAGAAGAATATCTCTAAATCAGATAAAATGAAGAAGAAGCGTAAAGGGAAGGAAAGCTACGCTATTTATATTTACAAAGTGTTGAAACAAGTCCATTCGGATACTGGAATTTCAAGCAAAGCAATGAGCATCATGAACAGCTTTGTGAACGAAATTTTCGAACGAATTGCTGCTGAATCATCAAGACTCGCTTATTACGACAAACGATTAACGATTACATCTCGGGAGATCCAAACTGCTGTTCGTCTCTTGTAACCTGGCGAACTCGCGAAACATGCTGTAAGTGAAGGCACCAAAGCTGTCACTAAATACACCAGTTCTAAATAAGTTTATTATTTGAACTCCCAACAATTAGAATTCAATATACTTACAGATACAAACCGCAAAACGTAAGGATTTGGAAACTCCACAATTAATGGATCGACTTGGTCACCTTCCGTATTCATTTTTTCGTCAGAATCATGACACTATTATTGAAATTAAAATATACAATTATGGATAACACATTGTTACACAGTAATATCTATGGAAAATGTACGAAGTCTTTTTATCATACCCGCTTTTTCCCTTTTCTTCTCAAGTCAAGGTTATCACCTTTGCGTCTTATCGTTGCATTTCAGACTGGTAACATATGTGCCAGTAGGAACACCGCTCGTAAGTTTTTTGTGAGAAAAAAAATATTATTTTATTAATCACGCTTCTTCAACCATCACTAATGATATAAGTGTTTTTAATTCTGACTACTTTCAATCATTTTAGAAGTATTGTAGAGAGCCACATTATTATGTTTGGCATACTCCAAGATTCGTAGAACATAATAGATTGGAAACTTAGCTAAAAATTATTGACAGATTGTGGAAACATTTTTGAAAATTTCGATTCCATCGGAAATAAAAGCAGAATTTTAAATAGAAATAATTGTATATACTTCTTTCTGTATAAACACATATGTTGAGCACTTAACATGTAGGTTGGATTTCAATTTATTTTGGGCTCGAGGAATGAGTGTGTTAGAATAACAACAACTCGATAAGCTTTAAATGACTAGTAATTCTTTATTAATATGATTTATACAAAAAAACATACCTATGACACTGTTCACGACAATTTCACCGTCGAGTGGTCGATCGCGGTTGACCAGCAAGATCACGTGGTCAATGTTGTCGTAGAAGAGTGTTACTTATTTCACGATTTTTGGATGCACGAGTAGTCACTGTACTGCTTCTAAGTGTTCTTGTTTGAAGTGTAGAGATGAAATTTCACAGTGTTGTTGAGCTTTCCTCTATTTTGAGTGTCACAAAAACTTTTAACGTCCGCACGTGTTCACCTGAGTGTAGGGAATGGCGTCATGACGCCATTTGATTCGTTTCATAAACTGTAGGCAGCGCTGGAGTGCGAAAAAACTGAGAGCAACGCCATCTCAGCTGATGGCGCGGGGTTTGAGGTTTCAACGACCCAAAAACTATACTAATTTTCCATTGTAATCATAGAGCCGCGGATATGTTTGGAAGATTTCTGCTATTGCAGACTAGGAATTTTTAATTAAATATTTTTTTAGTCAATAGTTGGAAAACAATAGCATCTAAATAGTATACATAATATATGTACGACAAAACAGACCATTGCTGTATACATTAGTTTTTCACTTTTCGTTTACTGCTCCATCTGTTAAATTATTATTTGTAGTTTGATTAGAGTTATCACATTTTTTGATTTTCTTTTTACTCACAACGTTATATTTTTTTTTAGAAGGACTTAGATTTTCAAATATAGCAAAGTTACCAAGATAGTATTAATGACAAGGATCATTTCATTGATGCTTACATATCCGTTTATGGTAGGGACATGTCTTACAAGAGGGCATTTGCGCACGATTGCTTCAGCTAAAGCTATTTTAGCATCGATGGGTGGATAACTATTGAAAATAAAAGTAAAAAAAAACAATAAAAAATTGGTAACAACCCGAGTTGTATCGCAAAATTCGTAAGTATCAGCCAAATATACGATAAGATGTTTTCAATTACAGGTGACCATGGTAACTTTTAAGCGCGAAACAGAGCATTCGAACCCAGACTTTTTGATCATCATTTTCTGTAGAGGTAATGTTTCTCGCTGCATTTATGAGGTCTCTTCCTAGTTGATGTTGTTGAAGAGTTTCTTCAACTGTTCTGAAATGCTGATAATTTTTAACTTCCCATTAGGAAGTTATTGAAATTGGGTCGATTGGTGAAATGTCAATTTTCATTATATCTCCACGTTTTAAGATATATGCAAGCATACTGACCAACTTTTACAATGATGTGTGTGTGTACGTACGTATGCCAGCATTTTTTTCGTTGTCGATATCTCACGAACGGATTGAGATATCGGCTCCAACCAGAATTGATTCGAAAGATATTGTTATAAAGAGTATCTGGAAGAAGTTTAAACAAATTCGGTCAAGCCGTTTTTTTTTTATAAAAAAAAACTAAAAATAGGTCTGAGCACACTTTGTCTGTGCTTACACGACGAACTTCCCATTATTTATTGTTTATAACAAATTCACATTGTTATAAACAATACGTCATATTTCGTCATAAATAACATTATTTTTTTGATAACATCCAAGTCCACGTGGTGTACGCAAAAGTTACTCGGTAAATATGATTCTTGATTGTTTATAACAAATTCATATTGTTAATAACAATTTATAACTGGTAAGAGTTATATCTCGTGATTAATAATATTATTTTGTCAAAAGCATCCGAATCCATGTGCTGTCTTGAACTCAAGAATATTTTAAATCGTTAAACTTGTCATTTATTTATTATTAGTTTATTTATTATATCGAAAACGAAAAAAATGCTGACGTCCGTACATACGTACGTAAGTACACACACATCATTTTAAAAATTGGTCAGTATGCTCGAAATATCTTGGAACGTGGAGATATGATAAAAATTCTAATTTCGCCAATCGATCTCATGACAATAACTTCCTAATGGGAAGTTAATACAGAGTGAAATTCAATAACTCTTATATTTTTTCAAATTTTTTAAATTCGCTAAAGCCAATCTGTTCGAAATTCTTCCTGGTTGCTACATATTACCGTTGAGAAAATAATTTTGAATCACCCTGTATGAAACTTGATGATTTGATAAAAAATTAATAAATAATTTAAAGAATCAAATATAATGAAAAATAGCAACAGCCAATACTAATGACGAAATTATGATAAAAATTATTACCGGGATTCGCTTATTTGTTTCATTGTACTTACATTTACACCTCCCACTTACACTCATCAGAAAGAGCATGCTTATGAACTTATGTAGAATAATATTCAAATAAAACTCATATCTCGTCATAAATCATATTATTTTGTTAGAAACATCTAAATTTATGTAATATATGCATCAGTTATTCAATAAATGAAATTTTCAATTGTTTATAACAAAATTTGTTTTGTTATAAACATTGTGTAGCTGTCGAAAGTCATATTTAGTTGTAAATAATAATGTTTAGTGGAAATCAAGTTAATTTTCAAATGGAATCGTTTTTTTTTTGCTTAAAAGTATTTTAATAAATAGTCAATCTTTTCATTTATTCATTCAAATCAACCGAATTTGTTTCAACTTCTTCCAGATCCTCTTTATAACAATATCTTTTGAATAAATTTTGGTTGGAGTCAATATCTCAATCCGTTCTTGAGATATCGGAATCGAAAAAAATGCTGGCATACGTACGTACGTACACACACACATCATTTTAAAAGTTGGCTGGTTGCTTGCATATATCTTGAAACGTGGAGTTATGATGAAAATTCAAATTTCACCAATCGACCCAATTTCAAAAACTTCCTAATGGGAAGTTAAAATTAATAAAAGAATTATAATATCAATTAAATCGTTACCAACAGATGATTTTCTTTGGTCAGATAAAAATGTATTAAAATTAATCGGTCCTCCGTTGATGCTCCAGTCAGCGTAACATTCTCTTTTTTTAACTCGCGAATTCATTTAAATATTCGTTGTCAAGAATTTTAAAAATTGTATTGGCTTCACATAAAAATTGACTAGCTTCAACAAAATTGTTGATACAAGACAGAAAAATTCACATTGTTATAAACAATTTGTATTTGTTAAAAGTCGAATTCCATCATTATTAATATTTTTTCGTTAAGAGAATTCAAATCAGGGCAAAACTCGCATTAGTTAATTGATAATTACAATTTTTAATTATTTATAACAAATTTACATTGTTATAAACAATGCGTAATCGTTGCAAATTATATTTAGTTGTGAACAATAATGTTTAGTCAATATCGAGTTATTTTCAAATAAATTTGTCATTCTTTTGCTTAAAAGTATTTTAAATAGTCAATCTTGTCATTTATTTATTATTAGTTTTTTTGTTATAAAAAAAAACGGCTTGACCGAATTCGTTCAAACTTCTATCAGATCTTCTTCATAACAATATCTTTCGAAAAAATTTTGGTTGAAATTGATATCTCGATCGGTTCTCGAGATATCGAAAACGAAAAAAATGCTGACGTCCGTACATACATACATACATACGTACGTACGTACGTACGTACATACACACATCATTCTAAAAATTGGTCAGTATGCTTGCACATATCTTGAAACGTGGAGATATAATGAAAATTGACATTTCACCAATCTACCCAATTTCAACAACTTCCTAATGGGAAGTTAATAATGAATAAATGAAAAGATTAACTATTTATTAAAATACTTTTAAGCAAAAAAAAACGATTTCATTTGAAAATTAACTTGATTTCCACTAAACATTATTATTTACAACTAAATATGACTTTCGACAGCTACACAATGTTTATAACAATACAAATTTGTTATAAACAATTGAAAATTTTATTTATTGAATAACTGATGCATATATTACATGAATTTAGATGTTTCTAACAAAATAATATGATTTATTACGAGATGTGAGCTTTAACAAATACAAACTGCTTATAACAATATGAATTTGTTATAATAATGGGAAGTTCGTCGTGTAAGCACAAAGTGTCCTCAGACCAATTTTTTCATATTATTCTCATATACGCAAATATTACTTTCATGTATAAAAACCTTTTATTCATTTTTTACCAAAAAATATGCAGATGTGATTGATATTGATGCTACATTACGATCAGCTTGAGGATGATTACGAGAAGAAGGCTTTGAAGCACAAATTACTTTATCAAGATGACGTAGAGTATCTTTGTTTAATTCGATCAGCGATTCACTTTTATTAACATAGTTTCCAATTAAATTTTCTCATTGCTTCATAGATTTCATTAATTTTAAAAAAATTTCGCGTGATCTTAGTTCAATTTCTAGAGACATCAAATCATCTTTCGTGAGTTCGAGAAAGGCAGATTCATTGATAGCTTCAGCTGTAAAGTATTTTAGAACTATTTTATGATAACGATCTTTAATAGAAAATAAGATAAGTCGTGATAGCATAAAAATGCCAACAAAATATTTAATTTAAAGGAATCATTAAATTTTCAACTCATAGACAAAAGTAAAAATATTATTATTCTCACCTACGGATATTGACAATATTGATGTTATATATTGTCACAACAAAATGTTTTAAAGATTAATATAGACATTTTGTGAACCAGCTTTCGTCCAACGACATAAAGGCTCAAAGTAGGGTAGATTAGCAACTTCAATAAAACGATAATGACCAGTACTATCATTTTGGATGTGATAAGCATTTGAATCTGGATTAAACGACAACGATGTACAAATAAGAATCAACAAAAAGACAGTATTATGAAGTATCACGATTTCTTTCAAATCCTCAAAAAAAGGTAGGTCATCATTTCTTATTCGAGCAATTTCAAGACGTACATAGAAATCCCGTCGAAATTCCACTCCATTTATTTGAACACGTTTTGAACAAAAGACTTCATTAGCAGTAACGTAATTTATATCATAGAGAAATTGTCAACTTAATGTATTTGCTACATTAGTTCTCATTCCTCACGATGTTGTAATTTCAGACAGCTCCACATCTGTCATTCCCCACTTTGCACTTTGACCACATTGGGTAATTCTTATCAATGTTTTGGTGGTTTTTTAAAATTATAGACAACTTGTGCACGACTTTTCATTACATTGTGTTTCGCCTCGAAGCGCATACACTAGTACAATATTTGAGGGCTAGACTACATAGTACAGTCTGGATAATGAAATATGTGATGAATCTTATTAATTGGATGGATGTCCAGGAAAAGTCTTCTGAAGACCGCAAAAAAAGTGATAATCAATTAATTTCAATATGGCATCAAAGAATATGTTACTATGGAGGCACATACTATTTCCATTATTCTCAACAAAGTAAATAAAAAATTCAGAATTACTTCAACATCTATGATGAAAATTGAAGATGGAAAAATTTTCTACAACTTTTGTCTCAACTTTCTTTCTCTACGCTAAACCCCTTTGAAGATAGAGAGCAAAGAGCACGCAGCTCTCAGGCATATACACTGTGATACAAGGTCAACCGTGAATCGCGGTGAATAATAGTATATAGTTGTATATAGTTACTAAATCATTTAGATATTATCAACAATGAATAATTTGTATTATTTATTAGTAAATACATTGTATTGAATGATGTTTCAAATATATATGAATATGTACAATGAATAAATTATTCATCTTCTTCATTTTATTACAATCTGGGAAAAAGAAAATGTTTTTTTGGCATCGATTCCGATGCTATTTCAAGAATCGCGCATGTATCTCGTAATTTTTTATGCTCCTTCGATCGAAATTGGTTCCACTAAAAAATAATTAATAGTTTTCGAGGTACAGATTTTTTGTTATTTTTATTAAAAAAAAAGTATATCCACAAGTTTTATATATATGTGAATAACGGTATTTTTCATCATTTTTTAAATTGTTTTTAACATATAAGGCCGTTCTGGAAAATTTTGTTTAGACATATGTGAAAATTAAAAATCACCTTTATAGGGTGTACACTGTAGGAGTGATTTTCACCCCTTCACATCGTTTATGCGCAGAAAAAAAATGCGTAGTACATTATTTTCGACGTAGATTATTATAAAGAAGCCTCAGCTAAATCGACGCCGAGCACCTTGCAAGGTTCCCTTGTTAGCAATGTAGCACTTTTTTCAACGGAAACGTCAGTGTCAGTGATATTTTTAAAAATTGGTCTGAGGACACTTTGTGCTTACACGACGAACTTCCCATTATTATAACAAATTCATATTGTTATGAGCAGTTTGTATTGTTATAAACAATGCGTAATTGTTGAAACTCATATCTCGTCATAAATTATATTATTTTGTTAAAAACATTAAAATTCATGTGATATATGCATGTCATTTGATAAATACAATTATCAATTGTTTATAACAAATTCATATTGTTATAAACAATGTGTAATTGTCGAAAGTCATATTTAGTTGTGAATAATAATGTTCAGTGAATATCAAGCCAATTTTCAAATGAAATCATAATTTTTTTGCTTAAAAGTATTTTAAAAAATAGTGAATCTTTTCATTTATTCATAATTAGTTTTTTAAAAAAAAAAAAAAAAATGGCTCGACCGAATTTGCTCAAACTTCGTCCAGATCCTCTTTATAACAATATCTTTCGAATCAATTCTGGTTGGAGTCGATATCTCAATCCGTTCGTGAGATATCGAAAACGAAAAAAATGCTGGCATACGTACGTACACACGTACATACTTACGTACAAATGTACATACTTACGTACGTACACACACACCTCATTTTAAAAGTTGGTCCGTATGCTTGCATATATCTTTAAACGTAGAGATATGATGAAAATTCACATTTCACCAATCGACCTAATTTCAATAACTTTCTAATGAGAAGTTAAAAATAAAGAAAATCCATCATCGCGAACTTTCCATCGTACAATAACCGAATGATACTTTTTACTTTGACCAAACATCATAAATAACCATAAATATTTAACTACATGTTCATGGATTAGCAAAAAGACTACTTTGGACATGTTAAAAACGGTATTTTTAGACGAGTTTAGTTATGATTGTAGGAGTATATTCTTTACACTTAGATCCAGTTTGTTATCTTAATCCGAACAATAAATTTAAGAGAGATGTAAACAGGAGATTGAGACTTTGACTTCATTGCTAATCACGTGTACCAAGAATCTATATTTGTTTATATTAATGGTATTTTTCCATGACAGCTAACAAGGCCAGAGGAGTATAAAGAAATGGGACAAAGGCTCAGTCTCCTGCCAGCTAGTGATGCGTCTTCATTTTTTATACTTGAGCCGTCGGAAAGTTTTAGCTAAAAAAAGAGATTTTGATAGACTAATTATAAGGTGAGTTTGGATGCTAAATAGATTCTACCTGTGTCATTAAATAAACTTCCATTCTCAATAATTACTAACTTCCCATTAGGAAGTAATTGAAATTGGGTCGATTGATAAAATGTAAATTTTCATTATATCTCTACGTTTCAAGATATGTGCAAGCATACTGACCAATTTTTAGAATGATTTGTGTATGTACGTACGTATGTATGTATGTATGTATGTACGGACGTCAGCATTTTTTTCGTTTTCGATACTTCAAGAACGGGTCGAGATATCGACTTCAACCAGAATTGATTCGAAAGATATTGCTATAAAGAGGATCTGAAAGAAGTTTAAACGAATTCGGTCGTGCCGTTTTTTTTTATTACTATATGATAAACAATGCGATTATAAAACAAATTTCGTGTCGGTTATCAAACAATTTATTTTTTAATAAAGAATAGATGTAATTAAAAGGTTATAACGAACCCGGTATTTTCGAACGAAAAGAATAGTTTCTTATACATTTCACTTAGTGAGTAATTTTATTCTGGTAGCAGAAAAAATTACGTGTTGCAAGAACTCAAATATTTTGCATAAATCCTGCTTTCCATATTTTATAACACACTTAATTGTTATGAATAATTAATCTAAACAAAAAGTAGTGTATGTTACATCCCACTATCCTCTATGTCTGCCAAGTTTTATTGAAATTAGTTCAACCGTTTTCAAGATTATTCTGGACAGACCGATTAAAAAATAACAAGGAAACATGAGTTTTTTGTAAACAAAAAGAGTAGGTTTCTATCTATTAAAGACGGTTGGTAACTTTATTTTAGCAAAAAAAAAAAAATTTTCCGTTGGAAGAACTAAATTTTATAGTGTAAACCCCGTTTTTCACATTACAAGTTGTACAAATGAAAAGCACCCTATGGTTCTTCTGACAATCGCCTCTTTATGTCTGCAAGATTTGATCGAAATCGGTTTAGCCATTTCTGAGATTATTCTGGACGAACAGAAAGACAGACAAAAATTCTGAAAATGGTTATTTATGTTTTAGCAGCACGCGAATAACCCTCTGAGCTTATTTTTAGGCAGTTTTTCTGAAATCACAGACAGATACTCTGATTTAACTTTATATAAAATAACAATATGTATCATGTATCTATTAACTTCGTGAAGTATTTTTCACATCTGAAATATCGAGAAACACTCAAGTTATCCATACTTCAGATGTTAAAAATTATTCTGTAAGTTAAGTGAATGATACATTCAACTGCATAACAAGATAAAATTTTTAACTCTATGATTGAAGTAAGAATATTAGATACGCGTTTTTGTATTTTATAAAAAATACATATATAGTCTAGTATATTTTCTTGTGAGTTTATACAGCGTACTTGATTCGTGTACCTTTGCTTTCTTATTTATATTTGATTTTACGAATCAGATGGGGATGAGATATAACTGCACTTACTTTTTTGTTAGATAAAGGATGTTTTTATTCCCGCGACGTTTTCCCGCGCAGAGAAAGTCAATGATAAGAAGTATCGAAATTGCAATCGGGAATAATAAATAATGAAAACAACAATTTAATTAAGAATTAAGGCAAAGACGACAACGAAGAATAACAAGAGCGTGTAGAGACGAGAACGTCCCCGCGATGACCTTGGAACTCTTTTCTAGACCCCGGCAAGACGCCCAAGTGCTAGAATAGGGCTGTAAACTAAAGTAATCACTATCTTATTCAAGGGAGAGGAAAAGGGGTGGCCACGAATCGGAATGATATGGTCACGGATTTATAAAATAATGAACAGTAGTTTATTATAATCAAAAGATATGACTCTATACAAACCAAATAAGAATGTGTAATTGAAATTTGTTGACCAAGAATAGTTATTACTGGTGGCGGAGTACGACACCCCAGCCCGTTCTATTATCGGTGGACACGCAGCGGTACAATAGAAATCCCGAGAAGATTATACAAGATAATTACGTTGGCATCGCCCACGCCCTTAATCGTGAGATAAGAAGAATGTAAGCTCACCAAGATGACCTTGAAGTCTCAGGACCCAGTTGACTGTTACGGAAGAAGGTTTCCCTGTTCCACAGGGTATCAGCAGTGAAGTTCCGCTGGAGGATCTCAAGCTGTCCACAATTCTTGAATCACTCCTTTCAGAGGAGGTTACTTTACCAGTGAGGCGACTGCTCCAGGAGGTTTCCTTCGTGCTGCATCCTTGGCGCTACCACTTGTTGGGCCTTTTTAGCAGGATGGTCTTCCTGTTGGCTGCGAGAGAACTTATCGAGACTTTGATTTCTGTCACGCTACGTGCGAAGCACGTGTATTACTCTTCGCTGTCTGGCGACGACCGTTGTTACGACCGCATGGCTTTGATCCCGCCCCTCAGTAACTCTGGTGGTGGTGTCATAGAATCGCATAGCAGATCTCGTATGAGTTGTTAAGGTAGAAGCCCAAGGTAGCAACGCTCGTCCTTCTATCTTGGATGGATAAGCTGTGGAGAGTCGGTAAAGCTGGTGCTGCAAGATGGAGGCGTTGCTCCCAAATACATGTGAATGTGTTAGTCATGGTTCTTGGCATCAGGGCCAGAGGTCGTCACACTGAGCGGAGGAACATGAGAACAAAAGTCCTGTGCATTGTCACAAGTCAATGTACGAACTGTCTAAAAATATGAGAGAACCATTCTCTGATATCCATACATACACACATAAAATTCAATATACTTTCTATAAATTACATAAATTTGTAATTTACTTGTTTTCGTTTTCTATTTATTTCCCTCCCAAGTTTCTATCGGTATTAGATTTATTCATTGTATTTTTATCATTGAAATTTTTAAACTAAAAACAAATTTTATCTATATAATTTATGGGAATAACTTTTTTTGTTATTTTAGAACAAGTAATTCAATTTTTCTCTCTATTGCGGATCAATGAACGTTTGATAACACATTTTTGAATTAGTGCAAAATAATTAGAGTTTAAATGACAATTATCACAATGATAATTACATTGACAATGAGAAAATTTGACAGAAGATTTGATTATTCCTATTTTTCTACGGGTATTTTCACATCGATAAAGGATTAAATACGAGAGTTTTTCTCTGAGGTTTGTAAATTTTAGAATCATAGATGGCTCCAAACTTGAACAGTCTATTAAAGAGATAGATTTTTGGAGCAATAGCAATACTTGAGTTAAGGAATACATTTTTTGTTTTTCTCGATAGCGTTGTAGGTGTCAATTTTCCTAAAATAAAAACATTTCACAATTGCTTCATGGATATGAAGCAATTTCCGTCAACGAATATAATAATTTTCTAATGTAGAACAAAATTGATCTACGTCAATATTGAGATTATTAATTCGATTTTTCAGTTCCACGACATTCATAAATATAGAAGTAATTTTGATGATCTGTAATGGACCATATCTAGTACCATTTGTGAGACGTTTGAAAACTCCATTCAAATTTTTGTAGGGAAAATATGAAGTCATTTGTAATGGACCAAACTTCATTACTATTTCTGGTAAATGTAGGAGTTGGTGTAAGTTACAAGTCATATGTTCAAGGCCATACAAATATTAAAATCGAGAAACATATTTTTTCAATGCATTCGATGCAGGATTTATCATTCCAGAAGAAATACTCTGAGAGTTTAAAAAGCTGATACCTAAAACTAATAGTTTATGATGTATGAAATAATCGTGAGTCATAAATGAATCTAAAATAATTAGAGAATAATAAAGAACCCAATTTTTAATTTCAGTTGCTTTCCAATACTTCCAATCTTTTAAAAGTCTTGGAAAGCGTATAACAAAAGCAGGTGGCTCAGTGTTACTAAGTCTAATATCTATTTTATCCTTGAACTTATATAATGAAAACGGTTCATTCTTAAAATCTTTATTGAACCAAAGATTCAATAATTGTCGAGTTATCCCCAAGTACACGCAATGCACCACATCAATAGATGTATTTTCTATAAAATTATATGAAATTTGGGATAAAACTGTCGGGCCTTTGACACCTTTTACAGCAGTATTAATTTCAAGTGCTTCTACTCCTTTTTCTACGGTACTAGAAGTTGTACGTAAAATAAGCTTTTTATCATAAGGGAAAACCTGAGTATTATTAATTCGTCTACTTTTGATCTCACATCTAGGACATTCATATGTAGAATTATGTCCTTTTATATTTAAAAAGCACGCTTTTGCAGGTAAATCACATGTACCACAAACTATGAGACCACGAACTTTTATCGGATTCAACTGATAAGGAACTTTTACAAATATTCCATTACATAATTTTTTAAAATCATCAAAAAAATAACTTATAAATAAATTAGCATTAGGTTTGCTTGGTCCAAACCATAGTTCTCCAACTACAATATTTTCTTTTTTTGTCCTATCTATAAATGGCAGTTCATTAATTGTAAAAAAAAAAGGCCATATATTCAATTTTGACGATTTAAACAATGAAATGCCGTCTGTGTTCCACGTGAATGAGATGTCATTTTCTTCCTAAAGAGAATAATTTTCAGATGCAAGGTGTTGATACGCATCTCCATCCCAAATATCCTCATAATTACTACAATTTTTTTTTTGACGTCAAAAACGATCATTTAATAAATTATAAAAACCAGGTCGTTTAAATAATTCATCAATTGTAGAATTATTAGAATTTGTATAAAATAGCTGATTTGATGATTTGTTTGGCATTTATCGCACAAATCAGTCGAGTCATTTAACTGTGAAAAGTACGTGCAACAATAATAGGAACGCGTATAAGAAGTACCTATTCTTTCTAGAAATTTTTTAAGTCTGTAAAGAGTCTGAATACAAGAATTTGGTTTGGGACAATGGAGATAAACAAGGTTCAAAATATTTGACAAACAGAGAGCACTTAATTTATGCCTACAAAAAAGAGTCAATATTGCCAATATACTTTCTCCTAATCTAAGATGTAAACTTTCATATAGCGGGGTATTGAAATCATCAACTTCACCATTGTCATCTTCATCTGAATCATCATCTGTATCCTCATCTGAATCGTTCAATGTTTCGTTATCTTCTCCATCCCGATTCAAATAATCTTCACTTACGTTAACATCACAGTTGTAACAATTTCTTTCATCATTTCTACCCGTTTCTTTATTAATATTTTCAGAACAGAGCAATTTTCTATTCATATCTACATAAAAAAAAAAAAAAATTAATAATTAATTACTCAAAAGTATCGTTTCAAGCATGTGACATAATAGTTAACTAACCATGATTATATTCATCGTTATCAGTGGGTGCTTGTGAATAAAATTCATCGTCACTTCCATTATTTCCTGTGTAGGAATATTTTTTCAACCATCTGTATAATGTTGCTCGTGAAAAATTTTTAATTTGCTCCATTTTTAAGTTTGTATGATGTCTTGAATATTATTGACAGTTTTAAGAAACTGAATACTGCAGTTTTTTTTATTTGAATGTGTATTGTTTAACAGACTGTCAATTTATAGATAACCTTATTAGATATTGAAAACCTTTCCTCAAGGCAGAAAAGTTAATAAAAATATGTATTCTTTGGTGTTTTGGAAGCATCACAGAAGTTCTAGTGTGATAGTTTCTTCTGATATTAAAAATAAAAATGAAAATACGACTGCAAGATGGGGTAGAAAATACTATGCAGTGGAAATAATAAAAACAGGC